>CAHIKZ030002090.1:2242500-2290000 GCA_903632075.3 Acanthosepion pharaonis | reverse complement strand
AAGTAAGATGCCGCGGTGTTCAAGAAAGTGGATGAATGAACGATTTGGGAAACCCTGTTCCCATAATTTAAAAAAAGCTGTTACATTCATTGCCCACACTGACATATACTGGTGGTGATATTTATACTGTATAATCGTATTATTGTTATAATGGAACGCACCTATTCTATAGTTAATAGAATCTCCCACCTATAATAAGTAGGAGTAGTAGTAGCAGTCGCTCAGCGAGTCGGCAGAGAGTTGGCCAGTCATTCGATGTCGGACGACCGTCAGTCGGATATTAAAGTACCAGCCACCACAACTAGATTGCTGCGTCTTTACCTCTTATATCAAGTTCCTAACGTTTTGTACGTCGAACCTATTTTAGGACCGACTTAGTGAAATACAAGCCTCCACTGTGAAACCACTACATAACAATTATACAGTCTGTCGAATAGATGTAAAGACGGGCTACATCATCTATAATAGTCTGGCTTGTCTGTACGACCACTGCTCGTTTCTTCTAGGGAAAAAAGGGTAGTTTATATCCAGACTCTGAATCTAATCATCAATACTAGTATTCTACATTCTTGTATATACGACTGGTACGCTTTTCTACCTAGAATGAGTTAATCTTCAGAATAATGGTAATTGTAAGGGTAACAGTATTACTAACTATTTACTTACATGGAAATATTCAGTATTCACTGACCGAACCACTAATGCTAACGTTGGTAGAAATTTATAAAATCATTCTAGCAAAACAATTTTTCATAAAAATAAATTTTTCAAGTCCACTAACAGTTATAGCTCTTTCCGGTATGAATGGAGGCTTCCTTCCTCGTCTTTTATTTGAAGTTGTGTATAATGTTAAAATATTGTTCATGTCATTGTTTTCTCTTCTAGTTATATGTGCTATCCAGTTTAGTTTTTGATTTGTTGAAATTCCTCAAGTGATATGATTTCTGTGCGATTCTGTAGCGCCAGTCGATGAGGTTCGACTATGTATGGTCCTCACTAATACCTAGATGTCATTTTTTTAAAATTTTCTTTTGATCGATCTTAGAAAGTGGTTGTATACAGCTAACAAAAAAATTGGAAATACTGTTTAAAAAACCACAACTCCTGAAGACTGGAAATTTTAACAAGAAACATCGATGTCGGGATAAAATTTAAAAGTTAACTAATCTTTTCATATAATATCATTAACGCTCTATTTTTAATATTATTTTAATATTTTTAATATTGAGCACTATATATAAAAAATATCTGTTGTCTGATCATTTTCAAAGATTGTTTGACATGAGATTCGCTAGTATTACCATATGTGAATTAATACTGGTTTCTTTTTATTTATCTTCTCTGGTGGGGGTGTCAGTTTATATTGAGATGATGTATTAATGCAGTTCTTTTTTTTTAATAAAACAAAACTAAAAACGCCTTAAGATATTATGAAACTAATGTATAATATTTTGATAATGACATGGGTGGTTTACAAATATCGGAATGGATAAGGGAGAGAAAATGAAGATACAACTGTCAGAATACTTTTATTTAAAAATAGTTTTTTTTAAGCATTTCACCCCTAGCAAAGCGGGTGGAAGCTACTAGCAAGGGATTACAGAGGATTTGGAGTGAGAGCAGATAGGAATGATAGAGGAGAGGATGAGGAGAAGGATAGTGAATAGGTCAAGGCAACTGGAGATGTCGATTGACATTATATTTGAATAGTTGGAGATTAAAGCTATCAGGGAAACAGGAGTAGGGGAAGGAGTTCCACAGGCAAGATGTGCGATATATATATATATATATATATATATATATATATATATATATATATATATAGTGCACTCTCCCATCGTTTTCGATGTATGAGCGTCAAGCAGCTCAGTTCCTAGGAATGGACAGCCCATAGACCAGTACATATGATATGATTATAGTGGTGAAGGCTTTGTACAGAACCACCCACACTTTTTGAATGGCCGAATATAGAGACCTGGTGCACTACGTACCACAAGGACCCCAAATGACCCTCCGCAGGTTTTGAATTCAGAGTTGTCCTTCTCCTAGACCAGTGGTCATCCAAGGCTATAGAACCCAGTCTGTCCTGCTATTTACCCATAGCTGGGGGAAAAGGAAGAGGATTCATACCTTTCCCAAGGGTATTAGCACGTAACTGAATGTAATGGATTTGACTGGAATTCGAACTCGGCTCTCCGATTCGTCAATCGGGTGTATATGTATATGTTTCTAGAGATTCCGATATGCTTTATAAATGAGACATTGAGTTTGATGTCCGACCATGAGATTTGACACGATCACCATTTAAAAATTACTACTACGACTTTTTTTTTATTCTTACTTGTTGGAGTCAGTTATATTGAAATGAGGAATCAATGCATTTCGTTTTCACTAAAAATTCAGAGAGTAAACGATAAACTGGAACCTGAAAAAAAGATCACAAGTTCACTGGAACTCTTACTCCAATGCTTGCTTTGTCCTGTCATCAGGGGCATCGATCGACATAATTGCCTATCATCTGTCAACGTTGCAAAGCTGATTTATGCGACAGGAGAATTGATATATCTCAGTGTTAAGAGAAAAGATCGGAGAACCAACACATCTCGAGTTACCTTTTGTCATTTTCATAATTTCTAAAAGAAACCGGTTCTATATATATATATATATATATATATATATATATATATATATATATATAAAAACATTGTCGTGTATTTATATATATATATATATATATATATATATATATATATATATATATATATATATATATATATATACTAATAATCTTATAAATATGAGCAGCTATACTGTCCGGTAAAACCTTCGGTGTTTTAGCTTGTAAATGAACAAACCAAAACCCAAGGGAAAAAAGGTAAAAAAAACTGGCTCTTTAGGTTTACTTATATATATATTTGTCTGGCTCTGCAGATTTAGATTTATATATATATATATATATATATATATATATATATATATATATATATATATATATATATATATATATATATATATATATATATATACTGTCGTGCCAAAAGTCATGGATTAGCAGTATATACAGGTAATGTTAGGTGGCACCACTTTACACTGACGTCATTTACGCTTCGGCATCTGTTCCGACAACGATAACACTGGCTTGGCGGCTCATGACATAAACCATAAGATAGATAGATAGATAGATAGATAGATAGATAGGAGTGGTGCTACCGAAGATACACAATAAAATATTTTCTTTGTTGAATTATACTGTAAAGTTGACCATTACAAGAACAATTGTTATTTGTAAAAATTTTATCTAATTTTTGAAAATGTCCAAAAATGACTTTGAAATTCCAATTTTATTTTTTCTTTTCTTGATCAAATCGTAGCGTCCATGTCAACTTTTAGTGCAAATAAGGAACAGAACTGGAGGCCTATTTTAAATCTTATCGTTCCTCTGGGAGCGTTGGTTTTTACTTTAGGTGTGGGTTTGCAGTAATTCACTACATTAGTCGGATTAAGAAATTCAAAGAAAAAATAGAGATGAATTTAAGAAGATGCTTAATTAGGCTAGAATATTAATCCTTTTTATATTGGAAAATTTTCTTTTCTGGTCTCATATTACAATTAATATATAAACTATGACCGTTATACCCCATAAAAGAAATGTGTGTGTTTGTGTATGTATGTGTAAATGAGAGTGAGAGAGAATAATAAATAATGTAAACATTTACTAAAATACGTTTAGTTTGGTTATTGTCTTATCATTAATGTTCTGAAAGTGGTCTTCATCAGGGCATACCTGCTCAGTACATGGGTGGGAATACGCCTGGTAATTTAAGCTTTTGTATGCGGGTGATGCAATGGATAATATCCCTGAATAGTTAATTCCAGTTTGGTTTGTTATATTCACTTACGCGCAAGTATACTTGGGAAAGGTAGGAAAATACATCTTCTCCCAGCTATGGATTAATTAGCAAGACTTGCATCACTAAATCATAATCTCAGAAAAATGTCTAGCCTTAAATAAAGATTGAAGAACCTTAGAAAATGAATCAACCAAACCCTCATGAGGGCAGGTGAATTCATAAACACTGGAAAAACCTGATCAGCAGTCAATACATTGAAAAGGTAAGTGTTGAATAAGGTCTCTCATTGGAAAGGTGTGTCGTTAACGGCTTTGGAAGTGGAATCGGCGGACTGAGTTCAAGTTCTGGCATAATCTGTTGTGTCTTCTTTCGCGCTAATAACTTTTGGTAAGGCATAGATGTATTTATTCTCCCCAAATCTATTTAAATAGCAGAGTAGATTAGAAGATTAGGCTCTTCAGGCTTGCGTGATAACTAGTCTAGGAGAATGATTAATCTGAATTCAAAATGGTGGAGAAAGCAACGGAACACCACTCAGCTATCTTTCCCAAGTATTCATGACATTTTAATGTAGCCTACAATTACGAATTTACAAAATTTGCTGCACAATGATTAGTTTTAAAATATCAACGAGGTGGGTGTGAAAGATTAAAAAAAGGCTTCCTGAGATTTTTCACACACCAAACACAATTAAAATTCAATACCGATTGTATAAAATCGCAAAACAGTGCTTCTTATTCAGAGTGGATTTTTTGCAACACGCTGACAGATGTTGAAATATTTGGTATTAGGTTTTCGCTTTATAAACTCCTCGTTTTGTTCAATTTCACAAATCATTTGATGAAATTTGAATAAGCTGATTTGTTTGCAAAATATTTTGCCAAAAACCCTATGTCTCAGATTAAAACTTTCTTTAATTTAATTTATTTTTATAAGACTTCAGGGTAAACAATTTTTTTTCCTTTTTAACAAAGAAGAATAAAGTATTTCTTACTCTTGAGCACGCAATATACAACTGGCCATGCGTAAATATTGTTTCTACAGACAAATTCCAATTTGTTGAAGCGTTTGGCCTTGTGATTTGTTTATCGTTTTCAGGACGAGAAACTTTATTCTGGTATATAAAAACAATATGCAAAACACAATATTGCATTTTTATTAAATAAGTATTTGTTATTTTAATCATTAAATTGTTTTTAAAATAGTGAGAGTATTTTGTATGTTACATAATAAAACATTTCATTTTCCCCAAAAACTTAATGAAAATGTATTGTACTAAGCAATGCACCCTAGTAAAACCAATTGTACTTTGTACCCTCTTACCTGTTTGTGCATCTCCCAAAAAATTGATTTCGATCGGTAAATAGCAGGCAATTTTAGAGGGTGTGACAGGCAGACGGACTAACGGAAATCATATAATATTATATATAGATTGATACTCAGCACGACCTCCGAAATATACTGTTCAAATGGTCTAAAAAAAAAAATGCTAAAAATAGACAAAAACATAAACCGCGTGTATCCAGATAATGAGAAATGCTTTCTACAAAAACGAAGAAATACAATTTTTATATAAAAGAAAATATAGTTAAAATAATACTTCTGAATCTTATTGATAACTGTAATTCCCAAAATACATACCAATAAATCTCTCTCTCTCTCTCTATATATATATATATATATAGTCGACCTATTTTCTCTGTTTATTTCCCAAATTCTTGTTCCCGCTTTCGCTGTTTGTCTATAACAAAATATCATTATATTCGCATAGCTTCATCGTGTGACATCTCGTATATACTTCCTTTCCAACTGACTATTTGCCAACATTATTTCTTTTACACTTGAACTACGCCTAAGACACTTTTTCAACTCGGCAATCCTTTTCTTGTGCAATGATTCGACAATAAGTATCCCTGAACATTTAATGGCCATATTTTTTCCGTTCCGTCTCGGCAGTTTGTCATTGAATTTGCTTGTGAATCAGTTCCATTGATCCGTACTAAGATTTTATATACGTAGGTTATTGACCTTATTATTAATATATATATATATATATATATATATATATATATATATATATATATATATATATATATATATGTGTGTGTGTGTGTGTGTGTGTGTATACAAATGAAATGGGAAAAAATCAAATATAAATTCAAAAGAGGTTGTTTGTATGTAAATATTAAAAATTGTGATAATCCTCATTTACTACCGCCTCATGAGATGCGCTGATATACATCGAAACATTAGTGCATTTATGTAGCTGTTTTACACATATTCAAATGTAATATCTTATAATAAAGTATATATATATATATATATATATATATATATATATATATATATATATATATATATATATATATATGAAAAACTAAAACTATGTTTTGGTTTATGGGGGTAAAGAACATATATAATATTTTAAATGGAAATCTTAAACATACGATCCATCAGCGAATGACTGAAATTAAAAGATAAAAAAAAAACATGACTAATATAATTAATAAGACACCATTGCTGTCACGAAAATATAATAAGGAGGAAATAACTGTTCAATTCAATAGACTTTAGAATATCGTAATAAACAATATATATGACGCTTCCTACCCAATATTTCCCCAGGGAATAATGTATAAATATTCTTCACCTACCAGTTAGTGTTAATACCTATAGACACAGAGCATACCTCTCTATTTATTGGTTATGAAGTAAGGTTTTTCTTTTTAAATATTTTTGTTTCTTACTGTTTACAATATGCGCGTCTTGATACGTCCGCTTATGGTGTGTCGTCATATTTTGTCAAGCCATAATTGAAATCCAACTCAAAAGAGACACATTACAGTATCCCGGAAATACAATTATTAATCCACAGAAATACTTTGAAAGGTGAAATGTCCTAGAAGACATTGAAGCATTTATGTCCATCCTCTCTGGTGGAACAAAGAATGGTCCATACTAGAGAGGATATTTCATGGGAAATAAATTTTGGAGAGGTTATTTTCATTGTTTAAACAAACGTACAAAAATAAGAAATTAATGCCTAAGCACAACCCATATATATATATATATATATATATATATATAGTTTTAAGGTGGACTATATTTATGGAATAAAGTGCTCAATATCAGAGATAAGAGGGTCAGATGTGGCCTAATGATGGCGTCTAGCATGAAACAGTCTGTCGACTCTGAGTGTTGATTTCAATGTATATATATGCGTGTTGTGTGTGTATGCGAGTGTGCGTGTGTGCGTGTGTATGTTTGTGTGTGTCTGTATCCGCGTGCGCACGTGTGTATTCAATTCTGAGAGATTTTAGGTGACAAAATTGCTGGTTCTGTTTCCAGCGTTTACTAGTGGAAAGGCATTTTTGGCAGGCAGATTTTATCTTAAAGTGCTCGCTATCAAATGTTATGGATAAAGCGTTAATAGAATTAATGTAGTGAAACTTAACACTTAAGGGAGTGATGTTAATTCAGTTGTGCCGACTTCGAAGTTTCGTGACGTCTTCAACGCTGTTGGCTTCACCATTCACATAAGTGATAAGTTTCCCCACATTATATATATATATATATATTAATGAATATACATAATATCCAACGTCGACAGTACGACTCAGAGTTTCATACAGTTCTTGCAATATATATATATATAGAGAGAGAGAGAGAGGAATGGTTAGGATCGTATGGTTGGAATCCCAACGTGGTCGACTTGTCAGGAAGGAGACCTCCTGATGTTATCGGAATGGATCGAGCGTGTGGCACCTTTGGAAAGTGCCTGAAAACTATACCACGGGTTGACCCAAGCCTTTTGAGTGAAATTGGGTAGATGAAACCCTTGGGGGGCGTCGATAGTTGTGCTAGTAGGAAGCCATAGGTCATCGTGGCCGAGGGCTTGAGCGTGCTGGCCTTTTTCAAAGTGTTCATCACGCTAGATAATACGCTCTCTCCCAGAAAGTGTAACTAAGGTCTGAGCAGCATAGTTTCAGTTTAAACCACAGGTATGCTATGTGGTTGTTGAACAAAAACAAATGTGCCTGAGCGAGTGTCTCCAATAAGGATTATCTAGCCGCCCTAGTAGACGGGTATCACCGAACACAAGTGGCCAGTTATTATATATATATATATATATATATATATATATATATATATATATATATATATATATATATGTGTGTGTGTGTGTGTGTGTGATATTATATAATATTTCAAATTTCCTATATTAGGGGAAGTGTGTTTAATATCGGAGATAGAACGTTTATATTACTCTAGATTAATTACTACAGATATGAGCATATTTATTTTTGGCTTGCGTAGGGGGATCAAATTACAATGAATTTCCATGGAAAACGGGACACCCTTATTAACTTTCCTAAAATTTAATAAAGAAAATGTTTTTTTTTTTAAATTTTCATCATATTTTTAATCGTTTCTCTCCAGGGAAGCCGATAATGCCACTAGAAGGCAGGGGTGGGGTCACAGGAAAGGAATGATGATTCGAAAACTTTGTTGAGAAAGAAGTGGGCAAGAAAGGACAATAAAGCAAGAGAGAGAGAGAGAGGGGGGGGAGGGAGAGAGAGATGGCGACTGAGGTTGCATTTAAATTTTTGGAGATTGTAGTTATCAGCGAAGCAGGAAATCGAAAAGTTTTTCCACAGGTAAGAAGAGCGAGAAAAAACTGTGATAGTAAAAGTGGCGCTTGCATCTAGCTTTTTTTTTTCTTTTTACTTTTTAAGCGTTTCACCCCAAGCAAGGCGGGAAACCACTAGGACGCAAGGGGTTACAGAAGATTTGGTGCAAGATCAGATAGGAGTGATAGAGGAAAGGATGAGGAGAAGGATAGTGGATAGATCAAGGCAACTGGAGATGTCGATTGACATTACTTTTGAATAGCTAGAGATTATAGCTCTCAGGGAAACTGGAATAGGGAAGGGAGTCCCACAGGCGAGAGATGCGAGACATGAAGCTATTGGGGAAGAAGAGACGGCTACATTTAGGAGTTTCGACAGTGAAAGGGTGAGAGCGGGATGCCAGCCGCGTGGGGCGCTTGAACTCATGAAGTCTGGGAACCAGGGAATGCGGCTCTTCGGAGCAATTACCATGAAAGTATTTGTAGAACAGACAGAGGGAGGGGACGGTGCGTCTGTGAGAGAGCGACTGTAGACGAGATGCTAGAACAGGGCCAATTATATTGCATATCCGCCTCTGGAGCTTATCAAGAACCCCGAGGCAAACAGAACGGGCCCCAGACCATATATGGCAGCAATACCCCATGCAAGGGCGAATTGTTGATTTGTAGTTCTGAGGGATCGATTCCAGAGAGAAAATAGTAAAATAGTGGGACCGAGTTGATAATCTAATAGCACGCTTAAATTCCTGGAGTCTAAGCAGCAGAGAATTTTTTTAAAAAGCTCATCTAAACAGTTACCATGGAAATATTTGTAGAAAAAATACAGAGAAGCCACCTCGCGTCGGTTAGAAAGTGACTGACGTCATGATGTCTCACCAGACTAGATATGTTAACAGTATTCAATGCAGGGACGAATGGTAAATTTATAAATGTGTAAGATAGATTCTGTCGAGAAACATTTTTTGAGCGACACATTGAATCATTTTTCATTGTAAATTGCACAAAAATTTAGGTACCCACTGAAATAAACAACTTATGATATACACATATATTAGAAGACTGGAAGAGACAACTAAAAACGTATATAAACGTTTCTTGCCCCCAAATAGCAAATAGAACAAGTCGAGGATCGTTTCAAGGCTGGATTATGCAATAGGGTTACTGAATGGAGTTATTTTATGGGTATAGGAATTATAGATGATGACGATATATAGCACCGATAACGGTTGACCCTAGATTTGAAGCGGTTAATATAATATTAGTCGGGAAAACATAATCCTAGGCATCTATTGCATAAGGCAGCGGGCTTTGAGAAGAAGCTGTCCGAAAGGAACCCCCTTCTTACCAAATAAATGAGAATGCATTGGGTTGGTGCATAATTAACAAGCGTTTTTTTAGGCGAGTTATTTGTTAATAAAAATTGCTGTTTTTTGTGCGTTTTTTTTTTGCTAAAATATTATTTTATTTTCAAGTTAAAAAAATGCGTGTCGATAATCATATTTATTGCTGAATTCTTATATTTCTTTTTATAATAAATATTATTTAGAAACGCCTGATAATTATGCACCAACCCAATATATTGCATGGCGTGTCATAGTTGTAAAGGTCTGTGTAAAAGAATTGTGTCGTAATGGATGCTACCTGCCTTACCCATGATTATAATGGATGGTGAAGAAAAACAAGAAGTTATGAGTATAAAAATGGCTATATATGAGTTAATGAGAAATTAGTTGGTAGGGCGGGGGCTTGATGAAGAAACTTGGCGGACGGATGATCGCTCACTCGATCTCTGGAACGAACAAAAGTAGCAAGCCCACTGAAAGAGGAAGAACGAAGGAAAGTAAGAAGCGCGTTTGAGAAAGGAAGAAAAACAAATTGTTTTGCCTCCGATAACCACAATTAATTTCGGCTACCATGGTTGAGAAATTACGCTAAAACACTGATATGGTGAAGCATTTCAGTGGAGAGGGAGACATAATTGCCTGGTTGGTAAATGTGAAATTGGTTGCTAGGTTGCAAAATATCCCTAACCTTGCATGTTTTATTCCATTGTTTCTGGAATGGGTCGTTTTAGCTCTCTACCTGCAATTAAGTGAGGACGATCAAAGGGATGCAGAGGGAATAGAGAATGCGCTGAAGAAGGCATTTTCGGAAGGGATGTTTTGTCGCATATGGAAGCCCGAGACAGATTAGAAGGACTTGAAAATCAGTATACTTGTACTCTACCCAAATTTGGAGATTGGAAGGATTGGCGAAAGTTGAAGATGGCTGGAACATATTGTGATACTGATATTTGTCAATGGTTTCCCAGAGAGCATCTCTCTCGCCCTTTAGCAGTTACTCAGGATAAATGAAATGAATATTAATAAATTGATGCCTACTGCTAGGGTGTTGACGACCAGCAAAATACAAGACCCTGAGACGGCAGTGATTGCGAGGCAGTGTCATCTAGATACAGAGACGAGCCAGCAGAATTTGAGGGAAGGGCGAAACCTTTCAGAACATTTAGCGGGCAATGTTTCAGATGCAAGCCTCCGCATGTGCTGCATGATTGTAAAGAGCCGCCACGATCCAAACCAACCTGTTTTGGATGTGGCGAGACAGGGCATATTGTGAAATATTGTTCTCAGGGAAACAAGCCGAGGAGAGCCACTGCGCTGGTGAATACACCTTTATTCCTGCAATTCTCGGTTCACAACCAATAATAGATATATTGGTTGGGGTGAGAAGATTAAAAATCCTTGTTGACACTGGTGCTACTACCACATTAAGGCTATCCACTTTAGTGGATATATGCAATTAGCGGACCAATATAAAAGCAGTTGCCGGGAGAGAGGTGAGATGCAGAGGATCTTGCATCTTGGCGTTGGGAATACGAAGTTGGCAACTAAATCTAAAGGCCATAATAATTGGCCGTTTAATTGCAGGTATCGACTCTGTGTTGGGAATAGCTTGGAAGAGTGACCATTAATAAAGGTGGTACTGTAGAGTTTGGTGAGAAGCATTGTGGAATAAGCATGCGATGGCAAGTTATCGACGGTAAAATCAGTAATAGAATTGAATGATAAAGACTTCTATGCAGAGGTCAACGGTAAGAGGCGGACAGCAGAGAGAAACTGTACAGCAGGTTGATTTAGAATAATGTGACTTGTTACAATTGTCAACAGCAGGAAGAAAAGAGAGCAGAGTTTGAACAAGAATTGGAGAGATGAATTGAAGGACAGAAGACGTAGCAACTGGAGTATTACCGCTAATGTTGGCGGTTCAGCCGACGAAAAATAAGGTCAGGTCAATGCTGGACTACCGTGAATTAAATCAGTACATGTCATGTCACTCGGGTGGAGAGAGGATAGACGAGTGTGTTGAAACAATACGGAAGTGGAGATGAATGGTAGGAGCTTTCACCGTTGTAGACCTAAAAAGCTGCAGATACATGTATCAATGAAATTGTGAAAATACCAGTTGGTCTAGTTTAAGGGAAATACTTACTGGCTGACCTGCCTTGATTTTGGACTAAACGTTGAGCCAAAAGTCTTGACAACTATACTTAAGACAGTGCTAGAAAAGACGGATAGCACAGAAAATGTCGTGGGTTCATATATCAATGATATTTTGGTGGACGAGACAGCAATGCCCGTGCAAAGGGCATGGGGACACCTTAGCATGTTTTTACTTTATAACAAATCCCCTGGAATCCCCGGGGAGGGACAGCATTAGACCTTCGATTACATAAAGATATGGCAAGAAATCTGGCATTCAGAAGAAGAAACAAGATTCCAGAGCTGTTTTCAATCTGCGGAAAACTGATAAGCCATTAGCCTACCGCCTGGGACGACGTTTAGCTATATAAAAACGAGGGCTGAGGAAGTAAACTGGAAAGGTAAAGTGGATGATGAGACAGTTACTGTGATGAGAGAAATTTTAAAAGAGGTGAGAAGACGGGGACCAGTTAGAGGGAAGTGGCATGTCCGGAAGTCAACAAAAGGAATAATTTGTTGTAATGAAAGCAGTATTGCTATGGGTCTTAGTGTAGAAATTGACGGCATCGTATTTGAAGACGCGGCCTAGCTGAGAAAGAAGAATGATTAGAACTATGTTAACGTGACAGAGTTGGATGCCAGGATAAAGGGCGTCAATCTGGCTTTGAAATGGAGAATAAAAGACATGTAAAACAGCACCGATTCGAACACTGTTATGAGCAGGAAAGATTCAGTGATTACAGAAAAAGAAGGTACGGGCAAAGGGTACTGCGGAAATCCTTATTCGGTGAAGGTTGGGGATACTGAAAGAGTTTAATAACCGAATTTGGACTGAATTTACGTGCAACTTTTGTGCCTTCGTAGAGGAACAAAGCCGGTGCTCTCACCCGAATAAAGTAAAACTGGATGAAAAGCAAAGAGTGCACAACTTCCGTATGCTGCTTAGGGCACGAGGACATGAAAAAGTTGCAGTGCCTGCATCACATGGTAGTTGAGAGAACATTGTATCTGGTTGTCAGAAAAGAACATTGTACCCGGATATCGCAAAAGAAGCTGTCCAGACGGTACTCAAGCTGTGACCTAAGTGTCAATCAATCGACCCCCCAGCGAACACACATGAGCCAGGGGAGATCCAGGTGGCCACCGAATGGACGAGATATGACATATTACAGAGAAAAGTTGTACTTGAAAAGGGTTGACTGTAATCCTGGACGGATTGCGATTTCAAAAGCGATCAGAAACAATTGCGGATGTTCCCAATGAAGATTTTTCGAACCAGGACCAGTGGAGGATGTCATGCTGGACAATGGTGCGAATTTTCCCTCGCAAACTCTTCGAACAATGTGTGATGGGAAAATGTCAGACACTGTTGCAGGTCCGCCCACATGCCCCGTCGAAATGAGATTGTGGAAAGAAACCTTCTTCTTCTTTTTATGTCTTGTGTCCCTTCTTCCTATCCCTTGTAGTTCTCAATAAGTTTTGTCGTTTTGCTACTTCTTCCAGACTCTGCTCTGTCATCCACTTGCTTATGCCCGTTAGGTATGTCACGCGTTGCTTTCCTTTGTCCCTCTTTCCTTCTATTCGTCTTGTGAGTATCAGATTTTCCAAGCCTTCTTTTCTCATTACGTGTACTAGAAATTTCAGCTGCCTCTTCCTGATGTTAAGTATAAGCCTCCTTGTTTGTATCCTCTTTAAGACCTCAGCATTGTTCACACGCTCAGTCCATGATATCCTTAGCATCCTTCTGTACAACAACATCTCCGTCGCCTCGAGTCTCTTTTGCTCTAGCGAGACAAGCTTGTTAACCACTGCACTCCGTCAAGTGTCTTTGAATGATTATTATAAAAACAATTGTCAAAATGGCATGTCTTGAATGTCGTACAAAATCTTCTTTCTTTTGTATTCGTCAAAGTTTCCTCTTTGTTTGCAGTCTCTCCAAACACCGAACGACAAAGGTCATTTCTGAAAGTGGAGAAACGTAGACACCGAAGCGGTGTTTTGGTACAATATATCATCTATGTCCGGACAAAAAGAAGAGATAGTGCCACAAAAGGCTATATTTAAATGCACGTGAAGGCACCCAAGATTTGTGCCTGTAACCAGACATGAGACACCTACATCTTTCGGGATTAGGGAAAAAGTAATGATAAAGTCAACTGTCGCCCGACGCACAACACTGCAGGGAAGAGGGAGGATAACCAACAAATAACGAATCGGTAAATGGTGTACCCCGACATGTCATGGATTTGAGACCAGTCAGAGATTGAGAAATTCTTTGAACCGCTGGAGTCGAACCATTGAGAAGATCCCTAAGAGAGAGCCGACCGCCTTGTCGGTCTCATGACTACCTGGGAAAATGATCTAGGATATTAGGTGGGCGTCGGGTAAAAGAATTATGTCGTAATAGATGCTACCTGCCTTACCTATGATTATAATGGATGGTGAAAAAACAGGGAATTATGGGTAGAAAAATCAATGAGAAATTAGTTGATCGGAAGGATTGACCAAGTATCAAATGTCGAGCAACTTGACGTACGGAAGACTGAAAGAATAAATGAATAACTGAACCAACGAATTAAGCAAGCACAGTTAAAGAGGGAAAACGAAGAAAAGAAAGAAGCGTGTGAGAAAGGAAGAAAAAATTGCCTCACCTCCAAAAAAAAAAAACAGTTTGAAATAGGGTAACTAAGTAATGTAGCTCGTCTGAACAGGTTCCATGGAAATATTGATAGTGTAGCGATAATCTTACGGCGGTGCGTCTGAGGGAAAGCAGTTGTAAAGTTGGAAATAATTCAGGCCGTGTCAATGCTTTTAAAATCTGTCGAGACTGAAGAGAGGGGACTGATTAGCTGTCTAGATATGATCAGCAGAATGTGACCAATTTCGTCCGATAGATTAAACAAAGGGTTTAGTTCGAAATTCTCTGAAGGTTACCGGAATCGATAATCACATAATAAAGGCCGAAGGGAACATCGACCAAAACATTGTGATAATAACAACACAGATGAGGACAATAGTCTTCATATATATAATGTAATTAACGATAACTCGTCAACAGAGAAATTCAGACACAAGTTTCGAAATTTCTGCAGCAGAGCCACGGAAAAATCTCGTCAGTTTCCAAATGACTGCTTTGAAAATAACCCAGTGTACATAGCTGTTGAAATTTATAGTGTTATTGTTTTATAAATAATATCTGCGCCCCATCTTTAGCTCTCTTTTTGCAGCATCAGCTGGTTGAGTTTTGACTATTGAATTAGCCTTCTCCTAGACTGATTTTTCTGTTTTGATATTTTAGTTTTTTGTTTGGATATTTTAGTTTTTTGTTTGGATATTTTAGTTTTTTGTTTGGATATTTTATTTTTTTTTTTTTGTTTTGATATTTTATTTACTTTTTTTGTGATATTTTAGGTTTTCTTTTGTTTTTAAATTTTAGTTTTTCTTTTGATATTTTAGTTAGTTTTTTGTTTTAATATTTTAGTTTTTTTTTTGTTTGGATATTTTAGTTTTTTGTTTCAATATTTTAGTATCTTTTGTGTTTTGATTTTTTAGTTTTTTGTTTTAATATTTTAGTTAGTTTTTTGTTTTGATATTTTATTTACTTTTTTGTGATATTTTAAGTTTTCTTTTGTTTTGAAATTTTAGTTAGTTTTTTGTTTTGATATTTTAACTTTTTATTTTAACATTTTACTTATTTTTTTTTGTTTTGATATTTAATTTATTTTTTGATCCCCACTTCTCCCTCATTGCGTATCTTTACATATATTTTTCATATATAGAATTTTATGCACTTTAAAATTTTATATCATGGTCTGTGTTTTGTAGGTTTTCTAAGTGTATGCGGTATTGTGGTATATTTATGATTGAATGATCGATGAGTACTTATGGTGGATGTGCGAATTGGAATGAGTGAATGGTTCGTGAATCGGATTAGCTAAGAATAAGATAGTAATTGACGACCAGCCTCAAACCACTTCCCTCTTTTAGGCCTTGTGCCAAAATTGTATTTCAAATACAATAAATCTCAAGTTTGGCAGTATGATGTCCTGCTCGATGTTATTAACTCTCAGCTGTGTCTCTATCAACGGACAGAGCAATTGAAAAATATATTGAGAGGTGCACGTATCCGGGTAACATCTACCCGAAGAAGTACCCCTTCATTGCATCACAAATACTGCTGCAGCGCTACTGTTATTGTTTTTTTTTTTTTTTGCCCTCGCCCGGATGTAAGTGTTAGTGTGACCCACATGAAACCTGACTTTGTGCCACATATTGTCATCATGGGGAGACTAGCAAATACCCGCGCTTGGCAGTACGCTGCGTTGACAGTAACGGAATTCCCGGGCGTTACCAAGGAGTTTTGTTCGTGTACACAGCGTCGTTTCAAATTCCTACCTCCATGTTTGTGTTTCCGGTGTCTCGGCTGTGTTCGTCCCGTACATGTGGTGTTCCCGCGGGGAAGTCTCGTCCGTCCCCTACTCATCTTGATCCAGTGCTTGATTACGGTGCTGCTGAGTTTTCCGTCTCTTCGTTGGCAGATAAGAAGAAGTTGGCCTAATAAGAAGAAAATCTCCTCATCCTCCTATATGGCAGTGACTGCTGAACAATTTTCCTCACAGATGAAGAGAACGCTTGAGGCAACATAGATTTTGTTAAACGGAAGGATAATGAGAATACCATTGATGGAACATGTGAACAACGAGGAAGTTTTAAGGGAAATGGCAACAGAAGTGAAACTTTTAATTTAAATTCTGAAGCGCCAACTGAAACTTCTAAAATACCTAATGAGGTAAGAGTGCTTGGAGAATTTGACACTCAGACGACATATTGAAGGCAAGTGGCACAGAAGGAGACATCGAATAACCTACCAAACGAACATTGTGTAATTGTATAGTCGAACAAAGTGTGGGAGGGATAATAAAGAAAAAAAGAATTTCTTAGAGCTATGTAGGATATGAAATTGTGGAGAGCAATGAACGCCCACGTTCTTAAGGGGCATGACCCGTATAAAAGAAGAATTTCGTATGAGGATCATTTCGATGAAGAGAACCAAACCAAACTTAATTTAGAAAAGGAGAAAAAAATTACTCGTCTGATATTGTTTACATCGCTATAAATTTATGACAGCATTGGGATATAAATCATTAACAAAATAACGGCCGACAAGACAAGATGGTCAGGTAGAGCCCTCCAAGATCAAAGTTACCTAAGTTCAGACTTTTCACACGAAGAGTTAGACAAAAAGAAATAATTCATGTTCCAGCCAATATAAAGACACAAACACTCGTCGGAGCTTAGCTATATTTATTTTATTCTGTCACGATGAAATCAATATTAACTGGATTGTTCATATTAATCTTAGCATAGATACCTCCGTACAGCATGCTTTAGTTCATTCAATATGAATATTGAAGTGACGTTTTCAGCGTCTGCTTCATTTAGTGTCACTTCCTTGAATAACATTAAAGAATATTTGATCACAATACCGACGGTGGAAAATAGTGGGGAACAAAAGGTCGAATCGCATAAAACGGATCAATTATGCATGCTAAAAATACTTCAGACAACGTATGCGTCTACTTACAGACTTGCTAGAAAGCACATAAATAAAACGAAATATTTTACAGCGCAAGTACACACACACACACACACATATATATATATATATATATATATATATATAGATATATGTTTCATTAAAGACTAAACACAAGGTACTGCGATTAAGCCTTTTATTTATTTCTTCTTATGTTCGAATAAGTGTTTTCTTTTCTGAACACACAGTATCTATCGTCTTTAATAAAATATGTATAAATGAAGGATTGCTGCCTATATACACAATACATACATACATTCATATATATATATATGTATGTATATATATATATATATAGATAGATAGATAGATAGATATAGATATAAAGATATAGATATATATATATAAAGAAATAATCATACATAGAATCAATCAGCAATATTAATGCGATGGCGAAATCACTTCGCTAGTAGAACATAATGTATGCATTAAAATACTGTTAATCCAATGAATGATGTGATCCTCATTTATAAACTGTTGTCAGATGTTTCTAGTGTATATTTTTTTAAGTTAAGCAAGTACTTTCGAAGATCCATGTCTCCATCATCAGGCTGTAATTTTTTTCCTTTTTTATATGTACGATGCATTCAATCTGGAAATATATGCGTTTAAGTATAAAACAGACTGTCGCCGCTGGGCATTGACCTCAATGTCCACTTTTATACAGGGTGATCCAAACAAACGGGAACATTTTAACAATCCAATAAAACCAAGAGTGATGGAAGAAAAATATTTCATTCATAGTAATTGAAACTTTAAAACATGCCATTTAAGAAACAATGATGGAATTTTCATTTTTTTAAAATTACGTCCTGTAGATGGCGTCCTCCTGTACGAATACATTCTTGAAATCTGCTGTTGAGATTCCTCATTGACTGCTGCAACATCTCAGCTGGGATACTGTGAATTTCATCTTGAATTCTAAATGGCGAAATGTTTACTTGCTCAAGGTCACTGTCTAGCAGTGTTGCCACTTGCTGATGTCTGGCAATACGCACTTCAAAAATTCCCGTTTTTTGGGTCACCCTATATTTACATACGCTGTATCTCTGATATTGAAGACTTTGACCCATAAATATAGCATAACATATTTATATTTTTACTGGGTGCAATGGTTAAATTGCCGGTATTTTATATTTTTAATTTCACGCATGCGCGTTGTTTATTTTTGATTTTGTCGACTACACACTATAGTAGGATGAGTTGGGCAGCGTCACAAGAAAAGAGAGCAGAATGACGCAATTCACCCCGCCGGAAAATTGGAAACGTCATCTTGTACTGCTTGGCATTCGCGCCGGAAGCTTCCATATGAACTTTTGCAGTAATATTTCAAAGCTTATGATGCTGTCTGTCTTGAGGACTTCAGTGTTAGTGAGGACGTCACCCCAGAACACATTGCGGATACAACTCTGTTGAAACTGTTCAAGGAGACATAGTATTGCTATGTGACCCAAACTTTCATCTCATAAACAGAGATAAGATAAAAATATACCCAGTTCCACGAACAGGGAGCGTCAGGCTTTGGTGGGGGACCCTGCACATTATAAAATACCCGGGAAAAATTATCAAATATATATTCAGAGCGTTCTAACTCCCAGTTATATGTCACAATTCTATAATGACTTTTACTACTATGCTAGCAAAAATCAGTCATTTGGCCTGTTGCAGGTACTAGACAATCCTTTAGTCCCTCTTCCTTGTCTATGTGACGTGTTCCTTCACAACTTTGGCGATAATGGCTCTCCACAACTTCCTGTCTTTTGTAGCTCGTAGTAAGTTTTCTCTTTTTGATATCCTTCATAATCCTTGTTCTCATATGAATTTAAACAAGCTCCTTCAGTAGGTTATTCAACGCTTTCGCGTCATTCTTGTTTTCAATACGACCTGTGAGTGCCAAATTCTTAAAGCTCAATTTAATTTCAACGATTTCTTCTGATTCTATGTATGCCCCTTTTTTTATTCCATTTTCTTTAAAATTTTGATCCCATGATTAGAAAATGGTATCCTTTTGTAGACCCACATTTCTGTTATTTTTCTGTAAGTTTTTTCTTCATCAGACCGGATATACGTTACCATAAGCTAAGTTTCGAAGTATTTTGTAAGTATATAATAAATAAGAAAAGTGTGTGTTATTTATGCAACAATTATTTATTGTTGGAAATAAATTCCTTTGTCAATGAACTTGATGCAGTGATTTTTGTTTTTAGTCGGTGCCACACCATACAAGGCAGTAAAGCCACTAAGACACAAGTTACTGAGTATGGTAGAATTAGGAACAGAAACATTAATAATGAGCGGGAAATATATATATATATATATATATATATATATATATATATATATATATATATATATATATATATATAAAATTATTGATTCTAAAATTATAACTTAAATATACAAAAATAGCCATTTTGTTTCAACACTTTTGGTGTGTTATCAAGTGATGGTGTTGAATATGTGTGTGTATGTGTGTTTGTATTTAGGCAGCAATCATTCTTTCATGCACATTTCATTGAATACTACAGGTGTGCGTAGTCTAGATCAATAGTCTAGTTCATTGAATACGAAAGACAAGCTGCTTTGATTTAGTTTTTTATAAAATTTCTAATATCTAATAATTATTTTATTTTCAGATGATAAATTATATAAAAACTGTCCGAATGTTCTTTTGATCGGAGCGCTTTCGGCTATACATTTATACGAATTTAAATTTCCATTAAGGAATTGTATTACTGATCAATCAAAATTCGTAAATAATTATATAGGCCACACTATAATATGTTTAACACGAAAACTCACTCGACACCTTTCTGACCATAGCTCAATTAGATCGCATTTAAATATTCATGGAGACCTACCGGACTCTATTCGTAATATACTTGTTGACAAAACAAATATAGTAGCATCACTACATGCAAAAAAGGACGAAAAATAATGGAAGCCTTATTAGTAAAAACTACAACCAACACTCAACAATATCAAATATGAACATGGACAAAATATCTTGACCGTGTCTTGAAAATGAAAATATTATATAAATATATACATGCAACAACATATTTTTTTATTAAGATTTAATATATTTTAAACTTGAAAATGATAAAATATACAGCCGAAACCGCTCGGATAAAAAGAACATTCGGACAGTTTTTATATAATTTACTAGCAGCATGGCCCGGGATTGCCCATGCTGTATTCAAAAATCGTAAAACTCATACAGCAATCGCTATCACTTGACTTCAAATATTTTTGCCCTTCCTTGCCTTTAAAAGAGTGCCCTTTGCCGTGCTGATGTTGCTACATGTCTTACTTCTTGCCTATCTCACACTGCAAATTTTTTCTAAGCTCTATACTAAACATTAAATCTGTTACGAAAAAAGAACTAAACAAAATGAACACAAAACGATCAGCTTTAAAAAAGGTCCGTAACTGGAAGAACCGAATGAAAAAAGAATGTTAACAACAAATACTTTTTCACACCCAACCTAGTTCTGCGGATTCAGAATCAACGTTGAGTTAAAGCAAGCGAATGAGCCAATTGGGGTAAAGTGCCATGAAGATTTAAATTTTTCCCACTTGTGACGAATGCAGCTATTGATTTTTTGCATACTAGCATGCTAGTTAACATTCGTGCCAATAGAATCTTCCTGCCTATTCGTGGCAGCCAGCTATAGGCTCTCACTCTGGCCAGTAGAAAATGGCCGAAAACTACATGAAAACTGCCGTAGAAGCATGAAAAAATCGACTATTTCCACTATTGATGGGAGTTGGGAAATGCAAAGTCGGTCTTGGCCATCCCGCTAACTTGAAGCATGTAAATTTTGGTGCAAATTCGTCAAAAATTGCGACCATGCATTCGTTAAACACACACACATCCTGCCTTTTATAGGTAGAGATCATCTGAAAAGAAAAAATATTAGATCAAATTATATAAAAAACTAAATCAAAGCAGCTTGTCTGTCGTATTCAATGAAATGTGCATATATATATATATATATATATATATATATATATATATATATATATATGTGCGTATATATGTATATTATTTGGTTTTCTTTGATCTCGACCATGCGCACCTGTCTTTTAAATGATAAATTCTCGGCGTGCTTCCCTTTATATTAATGGCTAGTCTATTTAAAAAAAATTGATTTAAACTGTAGAAATATTATTTGTCCATTCGAAATTTATTAAATGCTTTCCATTGTTATAAATAAATATTGTCATATTATTGTACTTTTCTCTCTAGGTTCATTTTACATCAATAAATTTTGTTAATTTACCTTTAATATGTTCTTGAATTTCATTATTATTTTATGTTTCCTTTGGTCTAGAAAGGTTAATGTTTAAAGTTTCCTTTCTAGCCATAGAAATCACGACAATAAAACTAGAGAAGGCGTTTTGAAAGGGTTAAGTGCAAGGTTGCATATCAATTAGCGTAACAGAATGTCCGGTCTGTGACTCAAATACACATTCCCGCTGATTCTGCTGTGTCCATTACTGCCCTTGGAAAAAGCATGAAAGATTCTCTTTTTCCTTCTAGCTATGGGTTAAATAGCCAGTCTAGAAGGCATACTCAGAATTCACAACCGCAGAGAAGAGAGTGGGATACCATTTCAACATCATTTCTAAGAAGCCATGTCAAATCGCTGATAATGATAAAGAAGGACATATGGCCAAGTGGATAAAAGCGTTGATTAAAGTAATCCAGGGATTTGACCTAATGAGTTATGAGTTCAATACCTGGCCACAGCATAGGTGGAGTGCTGAATTACTAAAGGGAATTAACAGAAACTGAGATATCCAGAAAATAAATGGTACGCAGAACAAGAAGAAAATACCCTCGTGAACTAAATAAAGGGTTCACCTGAAGAAGGCTGGAACGTACAACGCCGCGACAATAAAGTAGTTAAAATAGTCCAATAGCCACATTTTTCAGAAATATAGACAAATAATGAAGAAGGATAAAGAGAAAGGATTCTGTGGAGAGCCATAATCACTTAAATCCTGACATGACATTTAAAAGAAATGCTATTTTAAAGTTTATCATACAGCTTAGATGTTCTACTATATATTTGATATTTTGAACCCGAGTAGAAATTCGTTACCACCATTTTGTCTGAGAGTGGTAGAATTAATTAATTAACAGGCAATTCACTTTCTTTGCATAATGATTCCATCGTAATAGGAAGACTAATTCTATTTTAGATTCAGTGGATTATTTTTCCGGAAGATATAAGATTGGAGACATTAACGTATTAGCTTAATTTCCATAAAAATTGACGAGATTATTTACGTCTGTATCTGTTATAATTTTTCTAATATTTATCCTTTAAGAAAATTCCTTTTGTAAAGTCTCAAATACTTAAAAATTAAAACAACTTAAGTCGGTAAATATATTATGAAGAGAGATGTTCAGCACAAAAAGACGAACAGTAAAATAATATAAAATGTATTTAAAACAGCTTCTGATCGATCTCTCAGAATTTTTTTAAAGAAGTTTATGTTTACGAGCAATAAAAAATCACAACTTACTGAAATATAAGAGTTAAATAGATTCTTGACAAAATCCAAAGAAGAGTCCGCAATGCTATCGCTCTTAACATGATATCACGACTTTAGTCAATTTCCCGTCGCCGTAAGTTGGCTTCCTTCTGCCTTTTCTATAAAATATTTCAATGGGTATTGTTCTTATTTCTATTGGTACTTCGACCGCATTAATGTAAGCTTGGCACTTGATGGGCAACTAGATATAATCCTTTTACTTTTGAAATAGCTGGATGTAACCGTAAGTTCTATTCTAATTGTTTCTTCTCTCGCACTCCTCGACCATGTGAATCTCTTCCAGTTTCTTGCTTTCATGTAAACTTAAAAAAATGTAAATGTAACGTCAATTGTCTTCTGTCTTTTTAACTTTGTTCTTTTATTGTCTTTTCTCCTCGCTAACGTTTTCTCATTTTTTTTTATTTCACACTGAAAGATACTTGATCACCCAGGCACGGTGGAGTAATGGATAGCAGCTTGGATTGAGGAATCGGAGAGCCGAGTTCGAATTCCAGTCGAATCCATTACATTCACTTACGTGCTAATACCCTTGGGAAAGGTGTGAATCCTCTTCTTCTCCCTCCAGCTATGGGTAAATAGCAGGACGGACTGGGTTCTATAGCCTTGCATGGCAACTAGTCTAGGAGAAGGAAAACTCTGAATTCAAAACCTGTAATGCACCAGGTCTCTTCTCGGTCCTTCAAAAAGTGTGGATGGTCCTCCACGAAACTTTCACCACTATAATCAAATCTCATGTGCTATACATGCGGGTTTGGGGACCGCTTGTGAATTCCAAATTCCCATGAAACTCCAATATTGGAGCCGGCTCAACCCACCTCGGGTGAATGCCGTTACAGGTACAGAGGTGGGGGGGTACCCAAGCGTGTATTTAACTGACTGACTAGATTGGCAATTAGGTCTCATCATTTTACTGTTGAAATACCTGGATGTAACCGTATGTTCTATTCTAATAGTTTCTTCTCTTGCACTCCTTGCCCTTGTAACTCACATAAGTCTTCTTGCTTACTCTTTACTTACAACCTGGAAAAATTCAATGCAACATCAATCGTCATCTTCTGTCTTCCTTGATTCTGTTCTTTTATTCTCCCTATTAAAATATTTTCATTCTCTCTCACTCCTAATAACCCTTTGCGTCTTAGTGGATTTATTACCTTGCTTGTGCTGACATAATTAAAAGAATATTCCGTAGTAAATCAGACATTCAATCACGTCATAAATTTCTTGTTCGATAGTTTGAAAGCCAGTAAATAAACGTGCAAGTTGAGTGGAATGTAACATTTCTGCTCTAATTTTTTTTCTAATTTAAAAAAAAAATACATATCTTTTTATTTAATTTTCTTTTAAAGCACTCAATTGAGACAGGAAATTATGTCAAATAAAAATTAATGAAACTTAATATATATTTTTTTTACTAAATCGTAAAAATGTATTTATTTTTAATTAAATAATCTTTCAAATTAGAAAATAATTTATTGGAAAAATAAATTGAAGGGATTCAATTAAATAATTACAGATTTCGCGTGACTCTTTCGGTTGAAGTAACAGACAAGTAAATCAAAAATTCAATGACATTGGCTTCTGAATAAACAAATTAGTTAAAAATACAGATGTGACTTTAGCTGTAATTTCGATATGTAATATTAAGATCTTGCATTGCAATATTATAATTTGCAGTCCTTAATAGATAATAATAATTGTTCTTTAGCTAATTTTGTTATTTGCTTCGTTGTTAAAAAAGGAAATAATAGCATTGACAGACTTGGCAAAGATTACTGTAATTTTATGCAGAAGAACGTCTCAAATATTATTAGAAATACTCTTGAAAATTTCACGATTTTCCTATCGAATTTTCTGTTGAGTCGTAATTCTTGAGTTAAGGATTGAATAAGCGCCCTCACTGTAAAATACCTGCGGAGGTTCCACTAATACATTGATAGATATTCGAGCTTTACAAATGTGACAAAATATTGCCTTTCTTCTTTTATTTGTTGTGTCCCTTCAGGAAGTAGGCAATCATGGCCCTTAATATTTTCCTGTCCTTTGTGGCTCTTAATAAGATTTTTTTTTCCCCGAACACTGTTCAGTCAACCATTTGCTCAAGCTCATCACGATCATGGAGCTCATTACGCATGCTACGCACTTCTTTCCTTTGTCTCTCTTTCCTTCAATCTGTCTCGTGAGTATCAAATTTTCCAAACCCTCTTTCCTTATTATGTACCCTAGAGGTTTCACGTGCCTCATCTTGATATTAAATATATAACTTACCTTTTTGTTTCCATGTGCCCCAAAACCTCATTGGTGTTCACATACTCGGTCTATGAGATCCTCAGTATCTTTCTGTAGAACCACATTTCTCTTCCTTTAAGTCTCTTCTTAATCTTTGAGAAGATTGTTGAGCATTCGTTGCCGTTCAAAAGGACAGATATCACGTAACAGTTCAATACTTTTTTTTTGTTTCTATGAATGTAAGTCATTATTTTTAAAAAAAAGTAAGAGCGTACAAATGAAACGATTTGAAATTAACAAATTTTCCCTTTCACTGAAGCAGACGTTCAACATATGAGAGCATTATCATCTATTCTATCTCCCTTTTCTTTCTTTCTTTTTAAGGACCAATGTGCATGCATAATCATTATATGATATTAATGTCTCAGAGGTCAATTATCCGTAAATGTTTTGTATTTTATGTCTCTTCGTATAATTAGAAATTGTACTTTAATTACAGTATATTTAATGCATATGTCAGCCAAAAGGAATCTGATATTAAAACAAAAAAAGAGGCGACCAAAAATGTTCTTTATCTCAGTGAACAATTATTATGACTAGAATATTCTAACAAAAATAAGGGCATCGGTCGATAAAAACATTTTCTCAAATTCCGTATATATCACTGAAGAGTATGGCGGCCAAAACACTTAACACACCAGCTATTACTGCTGTGCTACTATTTAATCCATAGCGTAGTGCAGGGGAGAATGGATAGATCCAAATTTTTCCCAACGTATTTGTCGAAAGTTGTAACCTATTTTCCGTTCCCATCCACTACAAATCACACCATTAAAAAACACCGGTACACACACTACAGCATATATATATATATATATATATATATATATATATATATATAGATAGATAGATAGATAGATAACTAGACTCGTTTCGAAAAACCCTCGAATTTTTGATTTGCTAATCAAATCAATCTCGAGAGAAAAAAGGTTTTAAAAAAAGAAAGAGCTACAAACATGAACTTCTGCCGACAAAAAAATCGCACAGATGCAGGTCTGAAGCCCAAAGAAAAAACCCCGATACGAGTAACAACTAACTAACAAAAGAGCTCAATACAACCGTAGTGAGCCAGACAAACCTACCTAGGTTTCACCTAAACGGATCGTCAGGGAAAGTTTATATATATATAAAAGGTATTTTGATAAAGGAACTCTAAGAAATGAAACTTTCACAGTGCGTGAAGATGTGGATAGAGTCAGATCGACAAGCACTCTTCCCAGTTTACTGATGATCGCTCGCAACATTCATTTTTCTATTAATTTGGTACAATTATAAAATATTGTCCCCAGAGAATATTCTCACAAATATGGGAACATCAAGACTGGATTACGTGTATACAAACAATACAAGATACCAAGCCTGAAATGAAAGTAGATTTATTTAATACTATCACTAGAAGTTTGAAAGGAATTGAAACATACCATCTTTGTTGTCGTTATAGGCCTTAAAATACTCCCAAGTGCATGAATCGAAAAGTGGAAGCTAAAAAGAAAAAAGGCGAAAAAAAGGAACCAAAGAAATCTCACAAACTTAAGAATTATGTTATGAACAACAGGTAACCCATTATAAAATGGACAAAGTCCGACAATTATTTTAAAAACATTTTTATGTTTATACATTCTTTTTATAGATACAAATATTTAAGTAAATGCTCTGTTTATAATAAACAGTATTAACAACATTTACTGGCTTGAATGTCCGAAAAATTTTCCTAGAAAATATGTGTCCTCCGACAGGAATCGAACCTGTATCCTATACGGAACCATCATATAGCCTGACGTGTTTTTACCGATTGAGTCACAGAGAAGAGTTTCACACATTATGAAATAGACAAATCCGACAATTATTTTTAGGACATTTCATAATGTGTGACGTCATTTGTTTACATTTGGATACGCATCGAGCAGATATGAATGCATGAGAGAAAATCATAGAGAATTGTGGTTTAAAAACAGTAAAATCGACCTTGCTAGCCGAAAGGCTCCTCTATGGCTCAATCGGTAAAAGCACGTTAGGCTATATGACTCTTCCGTATAGGATTACTGGTTTGATTCAGTCTTCTAATCCGTTCCGAAATATCTAAACTCTCTGCTGTATACACCGCTATGATCAGTAGTTGAAAGTCGCTTTGAGCGAGTGAAGCACGTGGGTCTTGGCGAAGGTAATGCTTCATTGAAATTTGGGGACTATCGTTCCATAATCGTAAACAAATAACAGAAACGACGTCACGTGATGACTACGAACAGCAGTAACGACTAAGATGGATACCACATGAAACTCAAAGAGAAAACAGTGACATAATTTGTTGATTTTCCACACTACTTCAAACAAAAGTTTAGGAAAGAAACCCTCGTCTAATACTGGGAAGAGCAATAACAACCACTAAACTTGACAAACTAAGACGCAAAGGGTTATTAGGAGTGAGAGAGAATGAAAATATTTTAATAGGGAGAATAAAAGAACAGGATCAAGGAAGATAGAAGATGACGATTGATGTTGCATTGAATTTTTCCAGGTTGTAAGTGAAGGGTAAGCAAGAAGACGGAATTGAGTTACAAGGGCAAGGAGTGCAAGAGAAGAAACTCTTAGAATAGAACTTACGGTAACATCTAGCAATTTCAACAGTAAAAGGATTTTCATTGATTTAAAAGAAAGATTTTATAAATTTCAACCGAAAGTGGTATTGACTGCTCGGTAAATGAATGCCGAATGTTTCCTTATAAGGTAACGGCTAATATTATCATTACCATTCTAAACATTAAATTAGCAAATATTTTAATTTTCCTCATAGATTGGCTTATATGGATAAATTGTTAGTGAGTCAGTGCTTTTGATTTTGCTTTACCGTTATAGTTAAAGATCCAGGCTATTCTACAGAATAGAAATTGAAATTAGCTGAGAAGCTTCTCAATCCTGAGAACATTGTAATCCATGAAATGCGTTAGATGGAAAGGAAATATGCATTGTAAAGAATTTAAGATCGCAACCATCAATCGATCAAATTCTGCTTAAGAACATCAAAAGCACAAGAGCATTGGAATAAAATTCTTCACGGAATTCTTGATGTTAAATTATTCCTAGGAAAGTGAGGGAAACTAGCGTTTCGAAATCTCAGCAGCATCTGGAATAATTTTAATTCCCTTGGTATTTTCGAGTTGATTATCAGGCATGCGCGGCATTGAAAAAAAATCCATCTTAAAAAAAAACCGATAATCCATCTTAAAAAGCAACTGATAAAAAGCTACTTAATAGCCATCTTACCTCACATCTCACAAGTGATACAGGAGAAAAGTATAAGATCAGTAGTGTAGCCCTGGAGAAGGAAGCATGAGATATACCAATAAGTTCTATTGTCGATGTTGAATCAAGAACACAGTAGCAGTGGTGGTCCTTTCAAAAGATTGATTCATCAAATATGGGAAGAAGGAGGATGCCAATCTGAAGACCTACGAGAGTGGAAGATCTGAAAATGAGTTGTGAGGATCCGTATCATTGGTACATCCTAATGATGATAATAATATGCCATTACGATCCAATGAAGAACATTGAATTCATTAACTGATTGATTGGTTCGTTTTCTAAGGTTTATCAACTGAGAGACAGTTGGGCCCTAAACTCACACCTGACCTCAGGTGGAACTCATACACACGAGCTGTCGCTAAAGATGCAGGTAAAATAGTCGTCTCCCTGTACCTGACTTCACATACTATCCTCTACAGGTTTCAGCCAAAGCAGGCCAAAAATGGAATACTGCTTGCATGATTTTTTTTTTTTTTTTGACGGGAGATGCACAGGCCGCGCTTTCTAGCCTCGATAGAATCCAAAAGTGTCTCTGATTCCTTGCAGGTGACTAAGTATTTTCCACTCTTCAACCTCTCTCTCACAGGCGGATGGGGCGAGCCTCTCGATTCCTTATCGATACTTTCATGGAAAGTTCTCGGACAAACTACAAAACTAACCTTCACTCGCAAGGACCTACCATGCCCCTGACATAGTTGCAAATACCCAAATTCCCTCTTTATTCCATCGGCGAGAAGTTCCACTCAAACAGCTTCTTCCTGCAAACCAATATTCTGTGGTACAGACTCCCAAAAAGATGATTACCTGATCGTTACAATCTTAACCTGTTCAAGATGATTACCTGATCATTACAATTTTAACCTGTTCAAGTCTAGGTGTTAGCCATATCCGTAAAAATTGCCTTCTAATGTAACCCTCTACCTCGAGTTGACCTTGTACAGGATGATCTTTACTTTGAAAAAATCGATACTTTGCAGGTTATTTAATGTCAGGGAATATTTTTAGACTGTAAGAATTTGGGGGGGGGGAGAAAATAATGATTTAGTGATACAAATCTTACGTAATTTACCCATATCCGGAACTTGAATAGGTGGAGTCATATATTTCCCAGAGATATTTGTATGTAAGTGAATATAATGAAATCAAATGGAATTGTAACTCTGCTCCCCGATTAACAATTCCAAGCCATTATCCATTACGCCACCTGCACATCCAGGCTTACAGAACCTGATATTCTCAAGCCGTCACCTATATAAGCAGAGACTATGCTCGACATTGCTTAACTTCGGTGATGGTACTGGAACCTTTGATTTAACTTAAGCCAAGAAGAACATTGAAGAGCATTTATACAAAGCCTAAGACTACCACGCTTAAGCTTAGGCCACCAAGACAAGGCTGGTAGTCCGCTACCACTATTTCATTATGTCCACTGGGAGAATGCATCTTACGATATAAAATACATATTCCTTCATCTTTTTTATTGGCATAATAGAAACGAGAGATGCAACTACTGGGTTGATCGACAATACTTTACATCAATATGGCATAAATATCAGACTGCCTTGAACAAGGATATAATTGATTTCGTTGAGATTTTAACGGCATATCAACACCTCTATGGGTTATTTAATGCCGAAATCTAAATATTTTGAACACAGTTTTATGGCTTCAACTACAAATAAAATTTATATGTTGACTAATTTACATGAAAATAGTTATTGTTGGTAATTTTACTATAAGTAAGTATTGTTTGTAAATCTTTTATATAAAAACGTATTGCTGGTATTTTTACATTTTCATAGCGTTTTGTATTTGTTTGAGGGTTCACTATTTGCTTATCACTGCATCCCTAACAGGTGATATCACCCCAGGATAGGGTGGATCTGGGAACAAGAACAATTAAGGAATCAGTACGTATGCTAGGCCACAAAAGTCTCTTAATCCGGACAAGCAAAGAAGTGAATAAAATTTGAGAACTACTAATAAGAACTGCTAGAGAAAAGCAATTAATAACAACAAAAATTGCAATATAAGCTCTGGTAAAAAATGCAATAATAATAACAGAAAAAACTGCAATATGAGCACTGGCAAAAACCTGTTGCTGAGACATTAGGTTTATAAATCTGAAAAATTCACACACACAATTCATCTTCAAGGAGACTCAGTAGATAAAGAAGTTGGATAGATCCACTGACTAGACCCAAAGAGTTGTGAGTTCAATACCAAGTCACAGCTGTGATAAACCAAATCTTGGAGAGTTGGTTTAAAGGGAAAAAAAACTGAGACATCCAGAAAAGACATGGAACATGGAACTTGAACAATCTACCCCGGTGGACGAGTTCGGTTCGAAGAAGGCCGCAGTGTACAGTGGAATGTGAATATGGCAATGAAGATGAGGATAACAGTCCGAATAATGTAAATAATGTAATTAAAAGGTTGTTCTACGTTCCTCAAAACCTTCAATCTCCAAATCGGAAGACTTTCTGTCGACTAACAAAGGATTTGAAACTTGGGTCCAATAACGGCATTTAAGTTCGAAATATCAAAAACGCTTCCTGAGATGCATTCAATCCATGCGTTTGCCATTTCTTAAACTTGGGCTGAGCTCAAGAGGAGATAATTACATTTTGCCGAATTGCTAGAAGGCTCTTCAATATTTTCAAAGCGAGGTCACAATGGCGGGGAAAATTTGGATAGATAAACGGGCTGCTCAGTACACAACTTCTCAAATACAAATACTGACTGAAAAAGTCAACAGTGTTTTACCCCCTGCAGCTCACCTACCCAGCATAAAAAAAACACATCTATTGGCAAATTAGAGATCATAAACCTAATTGGAAAAATCAAAACTGATTTGCGGGACGTGAGTATAACAATAACAGTTCTTTAGAGTGTATAGATATGGCATACATTTGGAGTAATTTTCTTGCTGCAACTGACTTCGGAAGCAAGGCAGTAATGCAAAAGTAGACATTGAGTCGGAAAATACAAGAGGTCTATTAGAACAAAAAAAAATTTCCGGGGAGCAGTGGCATGAAGTTTAAGCAGAATTTATGACAACAGCTAAAACCATCAGGCGAAAATCAAGGAAGAGCTAAATTTGGTGTGGGTGGAGAAAAAAACGCCTTAACAGAAGTTTATAATTATTTATGGTCCTTTTTGATCCTATACTCAAAACCGTGTTTTTTGGGGTTTTTTTTTCATTCATTTCACCCCACGCAAGGCGATATTGTCACTAGAACTCCGGCGCTTACAAAGAAGAAAAGTGAATGTGAAGATTGAAAATGGGGAGGATTCAGTAAAGAGCAAAGCACGAACAAAGGATGGGGATTGATGTTGCATTTAAATTTTTGAAGATTGCAGTTATCAGGGAAGCAAGGAATCGGAAGTGAGTTCAACAGGTAGGAAGTGCGAGAAAAAACTATTAGAATAGAAATAATGATTGCAACTCATTAGTTTGATAGTAAAGCGGTGAGATCTAAATGCCACATGTAAATGTATATAGTCGGAGCACCAGGAATAAAAGCTCATTACCATGAAAATATTTGTAGAACAGGCAGAGTGAAGCCAAGTCACATTGGTGATAAATTATCTGGAGACAAGATTCCTAGCCGGAACCGATTGTATTGCGGATCCTTCTTTAGAATTTGTCAAAATTCTCGAGATGCATAGTAGAAGTACCAGATCAGATATGACAAAAGTATGCAATACACGGACGAATGGTAGATTTATAATGGTACAAGATGGATTCTGACGAGGAAATGTTTTGGAACAACACAGTAAAACAACTTTCCTTGCAACAAACGTAGCAATTAACTCGATATAGTCCCTCCACTTCACGTCAGTAGAAAACGTGAGGCCAAGTAGGCGTAGAGTGTTGCACTTCAGCACCAGCCATCCTAATGGTAGACAGAAACGGTTTTCTGTGGTGTGTAAATGAAAGCAGGTTTGGTTTGGGAGCGTTGAAATTTACAAGCCATCTCTTGTCCCAGCTAACCACTGATTGGATGCCATTTTCAAAAGTACTTTCCAGGTTTACGTTGTCGAAGTTTTTGGATTTGGTAGCGGACTTTACGATAGGTATTAATAGGGTCAATTTAGAGGATGCTTTTTCGGCAAATTTATTCTTAGTTCTTTAAGGCAGTTTTGTTCTTTTTTTTCTGGATTCTATTTATTGGAACATTTCCAGAAATCTGAGATCGGAGATGGATGCGACATTTGTTATCGTGTTGAGATGTTCTGCGTTTAAAAATGAGGAATTACAGAATCAAACAGACGTTGTTTGCACAAAGTTTAAAGCTAACGTCTCAAAGGACCTACAACGGGAATTATTTCATCTGAAAACCACTCACTCAGCAAAACTGGAAACAACTTTTCATTTAATCTCTTGAACAAACTCCATCAAATGAAACGTTTTACAAATGCCTGCATTACGTTAAGCGTCCTCTTTATCCTTCCAGTCATTGTTGTTGAAGCCGAGATTTCCTTCAGTGCATTAGCTCGGGTAAAAACATTTTCTGCGATCAATAACGCACAAGACTCCACAACTTTGAGACAACTATCAGTCTAGGCGTCTCTTGCAAGGAGGTTGGGTTTTGACGGGAATATAGAAGTATCTTTGTAGATGCCATGAGGATTTGTGATCTGCATTTATTAGGGATATTTTAACTGTTTTCATGGTTATTTTCTGGATAGGATATCCCAGTTTATTCACTCGGCTAACACATGCGATCTAACAAATTAATAAATATAATACGAATATTAGGCCGAAGACGTACTTAAAAGCTGGCTTTAACGTAGTCAATCTTAGTGATAAATGCTGAGGTCCTTCAGATGAACCTGATGGATAGAGATCGACTGTTTCATCGAAATAATCAATCATTACATTACGACCTAGAAGTCAATAGGCGAAAAGCTGAGTAATATCTTCGGCTGGTACAGTTGGCAGTAAAGTTATAGGTCCCTTCAACGCTGATATTGTTGTCGTAAAGATAAATAAATGTCATTTTTTTGACAAGGTGTTGTTTGAATGGTGCAGATCACAGACAAAATGATTTAAGTTAAAGATTATTTTCCTGCAAGAAAATGCTTTCTTTGAAAAACTGTCGATTGTGCAACGTGCTAAAAGAAAAATATTTCAAGGATACCAAATATATAGAATGGCTTCCAGCATCTCCATTTATCAATCCAATAGAAAATATGTTGTTCATCGTTAAAGAAACGTATTCCACATTCGGAAAAGAGTAGTCATTCTATGAAGAAATCTGAATAGCCATAGATAATGTTAACAAAGAAAGCGTAGAAAAAGTTAACAAAATCAATGGATATTATGAAATAATAAGGAATCAATTTACTTAATTATTGGAAACGTAGTGTTAGTGTTAGACAAATATTTTTTTAATAATTTCAACCTAAGTCAATAAAGCCACTAAGACTCAAAGGCTTACTGAATATTAGTGAATATAAAAAAAAGAAAAAACTATCAAGAAGAGATAAGAATAAAAGAACTATAAGAACAATAATTAAGAAGACGGAAAATAACGACTGAAATCACATTTAAATATTTGAAGATCAAAGCTAATTGGGAAACAAGAAACCAGAAGAGAGTTCCATAAGCGAGAAGTGCGATAAAAGAAGCTGTTATCATAGAATTTATGGTTACATTTAATCATTTCAACTGTAACATAGTGAGACCTTACCGCCAATCTAGTACTGCGCTTAAATTCATAAAGTCTAAGTACCTTAACGAAAAGTTCAATAGACTAGTCACTATGCAAGTATTTAAACAAAAGCAGAGGAAAGCTACGTTACAGCAGTGGGAAAGTGACTGAAGCCAATATGCCATACAGATTTTAATAGATCTCGCCTTTAATTTAATTCGTTGTAACATTTGTATGACAAATGATCGCGAATACTTTTTTGAGGTTCCATTATCGTCAAATAGATTTTAATCTGGGTTTTATTTAGAAATAAGAATTGATATTGCTCTCATATTCAAAACAAGTTTTAACAATATATTTAATAAGAAAATCAATTATAAGCCGAACCCGACATAATACTGTAATTCTTGTGTAGAATACAACTTCATTATAACATGATACCATGTTTCTGAAGATAAAAATAAGGAAGAAATTACATACTTAAACCTGTAATGCAGCCATCTATGTAATTTGTTTTAAAACGTTGTAGCATTTCAACCATTAAAATCTCAATATTGTAGATATATTTCATTGAAATATTAAATCGTTCACGTTATCAAGGAATAGCAATGAATTGGATGTTTAGCTATTGAGTGTTTCTTCTCATGAGTTCTGTTTTAAAACTTTTTTTCGGTGAAAGGTGCTAAATAGACATACCCCGTAAAGGATTTTAAGGTGCTAATTAATCTATTATACTTTTCTGTTTGATATGACTTGATTATATTTTTATATATTAATAAACCGTGAAAGTAAAAATATATTGTCGTTCATTAAGAATGAAGAGAGAAAACTTAAAAAAACAAGAAAATCAAAGGACGCATGGCCCATGGATAAAAGCGTTGGTTGAAATAATCCAATGATTTGATCCAGAGAGTTGTGAATTTAATACCTAGCCACAGCAGAGGTGAACAAAAACACAAAGATTTGAATTATTAAAGGGAATAACAGAAAATGAGATATCCAGAAATGGTATGGCACGGAGAATGAGAACAATCTAGCTCTGTGGACTAAATAAAGAATTTAGTTCGAAATTCCAACGTATATTACCTGAAGAAGGCAGGAGTGTATAACGACTGAAACGTCGTGAATACGACAATAAAGATGAGGACAACAGTCCGAATAATATGATGTAAAATAGTTACAATACCTCATCTCAGAAATATAGACAGAGAAAGAACATGAAAATATGAACAAACGTTAAGCAAAAATGAAATAAAAGACGTATAATTACGCAGATTTGCAAAGAACAAATATGGCCGACATATCAAATACCTTTTGTAAACATTTGTTATCAACACCTGCTTAATTTGCGTTTTGTTATCTAGTGTGCTAACTGAATGTATTTGTAAATGTTGCCGTTTCAAATAAGAGTTGTTTTTTTTAGCTGAGTATAAATTTCTGAAAACGTGTACATGTGTATATTTTCGTATTATGCGCAAGACAAAATGGTATCTTTCTGAATAAAATGTTTTCTTTGAAAAACATTGACGTTCATCGTAAAATCTGACATAATGTATTAGCACAAATAAAAAAAAATCCCATTCCCAAGGGTTGAGAAATACAATAGAGCATAGATTATATAATTGGCCCTGATCTGGCATCTACAGACACTTTCTCACAGACGCGCCGTCGCCTCTCGCTGTCTGTTTTACAAATACTTTCATGGCAATTGCTCCGAGAAGCTGCATTCGCTGATTCCCAGACTTCATGAGTTCAAGCGCCTGACGAGGCTGGCATCACGCTCTCACCCCTTCACTGTCGAAACTCCTAAATGTAGCCGTCTCTTCTACTCCAATAGCTTCATGTCTCGCACCTCTCGCCTGTGGAACTCCCTTCCCTATTCTAGTTTCCCTGAGAGCTATAATCTCCAGCTATTCAAATGTAATGTCAATCGACATCTCCAGTTGGCTTGATCTATCCACTACCCTTCTCCTCATCCTTTCTTCTATCACTCCTATCTGATCTTGCTCCAAATTTTCTGTAACCCCTTGCGTCCTAGTGGCTTCCCGCCTTGCTTGGGTGAAACGCTTAAAAAAAACAAAAAAAAAAAACGTTGAAGTCATTCCCTTTTCAAGGCTATTTTGGGAAATCAACAGAAACAGCAGAAAACATGAATTTGAACCAGTTTCGCCGAGTTTGAATTCTTCTGTTCCATTTTAATTCGTATTAACATTTGCGTGGCCAATGATCGAGAATACTTTTTTGAGATACCATTAGTGTCAAATAGATTTCAAAAAATCGGAAGAAAAAGCTGCTTGCCCTTTCGATATCGATCGTAAATACATTAAGAGCAGTCTGTTTGAAGGAGAATGCTGAAATTATCTATATATTAAACAGGAAATATAACGGAGTTCTCATCTGAATGACACCCATTTCTTAAATATATGTCTATCTTATTCAGCACTTATCATGCATATGAAGTGCTATGTAATAAACGGTTGGTGATGAAAAAAATGACTGTTCTTTTAGTAGTTTTATCTACAGCAAGTAATTCCTCAATATTTTTACTCCTCCAGCAAGATATTATTTCTTAAACAGTTTCAGCTCTAACCTGGAATTAGGAATGGGAAATGTTAGTATTTCAGAAATCTGAGAATTAGCGTGAAAATTTGGCAAAGCTAGTGGAGTCGTTTGTTTGTACCATCGCCATGGTTTGAATTCAGAGCGACCAGTCTACCCATAGATGGGGATATAAGTGCGAAAGGGATCACAACAGACTAGACCGTAATTTGAACTCGGTACGTCGATTTCATTTTCCGTGCCGGTATCCGTTACACTGCCAGCACATCCCAAATCTATGATTTTAAATGGAATATTTACTGCAGTTTTTCTTAATTAATCAGGACAAAACATAAAAATGTTAATGCTTTTAATTAGTTTAGATTAAATGCCTGGTGGGTCATTAGGATTTTATTATTATTATTATTATTATTATTTTCTGATTTCGTTTTCAAAAGATCTCGCATTATGAGCGTTCCACATCAAGCCGTTCGCCCTCAGTGGAAAGTACCTTTCACAGATTTCACTGCCAAGCAACTCGGACTACTAAAGTTATGGAATATTCGTCTTTATTCCGATTTTCACAATCTAAGTCATTAAGTTCAGTGTATAGATCCCAACGTCCCAAAGACAACTGGATCAACATTAGCCAGAATGTTCCATATTTCAGGTGGTCATTGTCTTTCTTGAGCTTGTCAATTTCTTTAATTTTTGTTATTGTAGTGAACGAGATAATCAAGTACCCCGAAAAAAGTTCGTGTTTTGTGTGCGATCTGCCGGGGAGGGATTGCCAAAAAGTAGTCAGCAAAACTCTTATAGCGACTTACCTCGTCAACCCAAGCGACAGTGCGTCGCGTGTATTCTGTGACGAAAAAGAAACAAGCCCGTCGCAGGAGTCGCTATAAGAGTATATTAATATGCAAATTACGGAGCATCCTATCCCGGCTGTCGACGAATGGAAAAAATAGGTTCTGCCGATAAAAGCAGTTGGTGTTCTCGACTCGGGGAAGGAAAATTCGGGCAGTTTTGGCAACGGCGTTCGTGAGTTATTTTCCTGACGCGTTACAAGTGATTTTCTTTCTTTGTGTTGTGAAAACCACAAATTTGCTTTGAGAACGCTTACTCTTCAGTTATTTATTTATTTTTAATCGTTTTCACCCCAAGCAAGAGAGTAAAGCCACTGCGACACAAGGGGTTACTGGGCGTAGAAGAGTTAGAGAAAAATTGTGAAGGGTTGAAAACAAAAGAAGAGTAATTAGGAATACAGCGGATAGAAATTGACAATGCATTTGAATTTTTGCAGATTAAAGTTGCCTGCGAAGCATGAAGCCAGAAGAGAGTTCCACAGGTGAGAAGTGTGAGAAAAGAAACTGTTAGCATAGAATACCTAACCGAGTGAACTGTAAATTGATGAGAACTCGTCGTCAGTCTTGTACAGCACTTAAATTCAAAAAGTCTAGGAATCAGAAAGCAGAACTCACCCAAAGGAACAGCCATACCAATGAGGAAGGATTTTCTTGTTTCTTTGTGGAAGACTGTAGCGTCTTGATTTAAGGCTTTAAGAATGCGGTCCATACACATATTATTCCGCGTCGATAGCACGAGTCATTCATTCGGATACGAAGTCTTCAGGTGCAGTATATTAACTGAGCGTTATGAAATTCTCCTCCATGTGGTGTTGATTTAATTCTGTGTTAAGACATATTCATTTTTATTATTGTTGGCTATAACATTACAATTATTTTCATTATAATTCTTATCAATGTAAATTAAAAAAATATTTTTAAAAATTAAAAAAAAAAATGAATTTACGTAAGCACGCTATGTATCAAGGGAGATAATACGCTTTTTTTGCATAAACCGTTGTTAGTGATAATAGAAATATTTGGTGCTTATTAGAATATATTACTTAAGTAATCTCTTATGTAATAAGCTTAGCTCTTACGATGTTAACTTAATTATATGTTAAGACGATATATATAAGACATTTTGAACTTAGCCTTATATTTATAAAGGTGAAATTAGATATACATACATAATAAATAAAATAATCAAGTAGAATCTATAATATATGTAGAATTACATATGTGTATATAGAGACAGAAAAGGTGATATTAATGACGGGTGCTATAAATATTGATGCCAAGTTTTATATTATTATTAATAAGTCTTATAGTAAAATCTACTTTAAAATCTATTTTAATCGGGTTCAATATAAGTGATCAGTACTTACTAGCTCTGTTATATAACATTGGACACTGTATATATATATATATATATATATATAATTTATTCGAAAATTATAACATAAATATGTTATAAAATCACTACAAAAATAACCATTTTGTTTCAACAATTCTGGTGTCTTCTCAAGTGATGCTATTGAATGTGGAATAAAGAGTTTTAAAAGGTTCAAATCACCCAAATACCCCTCGAGAGAGGAGGCGCCTGCATACAAACATAGAGCGTCTCCCCTATCGAGGGGTGTTTGTGTGATTTGAACCTTTTAAACCTCTTTATCCTACACTCAACGCCATCACTTGATAAGACACCAGAAGTGTTGAAACAAAATGGATATTTTTGTAGTATTTTTTTATAATATATTTATGTTATAATTTTCGAATAAATAATTATATTTGCTCTACTTTGTATTGAGCACTCTTTTAAGAATAATATTTTTTTGGTCATTGGAATTTATTCTGTATACACAAATCCTATACTTGCGTATATATATATATATATATATATATATATATATATATATATATATATATAATCCTCGCATTCTTATAACTACTGGTTGTGTTTAAATGTCGCATTCTTTTAATTTCTATTTCCATATCCTCATATTTGGAGACTTTATCAATAGCTTTTGTTGACTTTTGTTCAGACAGGAGGATTTTATCTGCATGACAATATTTATGTTCTTTGAAATTGTATATGTCTACATTTGGTATGTCAGGTTGCATAGTGCGGTCAATAGGTAGGGGGAACTCCCAAAGCAAATTAACATCAGCACTTCCAACGACTCGCGGTGGCCTTTTTTCTCATAACATTTCTCTATGAGTTATGTTATATTGTTGGCATGTCTTCCAATAAATATATTGACCTAACTTATGCCATTTTTAAATGCCTTTGATGCTATAGTAGAAAAGTCAGCTGAGATAATCAATTGTCTCCTCTGCGTTTGTACAGAAACTACAATATTCTATACTATAATATATGTGCCTGGGAAGTTCTTGTTAACAGGCTTTGATCTTGAGCTGCTACGATAATGACTTTTGCTTCATGCTTCCAGCTAGAGCCTTACAACTAATGAGTTACCTTGAAGCCGGTATTAGTTTTTTTTTTTGTCGTCATAAGGTGTTTTAGAGATGCAAGATGTTTTCTTCTTTCTAACTTTTTATGTTGTTTGGCTTCTTAATGTCTGTTTTTAATTTTTTTTTTCTTTCTATTGTTGGTATTTCGACCTCTATTTTGTATTGATTTAGTTGTCGGTCTTATTAAATTTTTTGGCTTTCGTTAATTAGAAAATCCATCTTTTTAGCTGATTTATGTTGGGGTCAATTATCTATTAGTTCTAGATATCTTTCGGACCCTTTGATTATGGACTAGTATCATCATTTGAGATTTAACCTGATCATTATTCTAAACGTGGTCGTCTTCGGTAAATACAAACGATCCATAACTATTTTCGAGGTTATATATTTTACATATGGTCACATGTTTTCTGAACTTTTTTATCTGTTTGTTTCACTTCTTCAAGATTTCAATCTCTCTCAATAAAACAATATGAAACATTGGTTATCGTTAAGGTGTTATTAGCTTCGAACTTAGTTTGTTCATTCAACTTAGTTTTGTTTCTACTTCTTACTAATTCTATAAAATTTGTAACACTAAAGAAAATGCCTACCCCCATTGAAAACGGATTCGGGCGTGTCTCTCATGTAATGTATCCAAAAAAGAAAATGGCAACTTCACAAGTCATGCATTTAACAAAGATAGATCTCGAAGTCGGATAAACTCTCGCGAGAGTATATTTTAACATATGTAAATTTTAAATGTCAATCAATCTATACAAAGCGCATAAAGGGCCGACAGAAAAACAAAGTGTGATTGCTGTAACGAAAAGAAGACACGTGTTGTGGGAGGGATTGTTTGGCTTAAGTTTAACTCTATTTATTCTTTAATGAAACTAAATACGAGAAGTACTTACTAGTAAGAAGAAACTGACTCCAACAGGCAACTACAACATTCCATTTATATTTTTTTCGTTGCTTCATATTAGATCTCTAGTTCATCATTGACTTCAGTGACATAATGCTGATAACAGAAACGGAAAGGAAACTACAAGAATTCCTATATAAAGTAGAGAGGGAAAGCGAGGAGAAAAGATTAAATATTAACTGCGCCATGACTGAATGCCTGGTTGTTAGTAAAAGAAACAGTCGAAAATGAAAATTACAAAGATAGCTAAATTAATCGGGTGCAACAATTTAAATATCTGGGAACTGTATTAACAGAGGATAGAAAGTACGACACGGAAATCCGAAGGTCCATTGGGATAGCTAGGGATGCCTTCCGAAAGCTGAGCAAAGTATTAAGAAACAAAAAATTATCGTTACAAACAAAGAAACGAGCACGTCACTGTCCTCTTCTATGGCAGTGAATTCTAGACAATCTCGCCACAGATGAAGAAGAGACCTGAAGCAAGAGAAATATTGTTCTACAGAAACTTGATGAAGATACCATGGACCGAAATTATGAGCAACGAATATGTTCTAGAGATAATGGCAACAAAAAAGGACACATCTATTTAATATCAGGAAGAGGCAGTTAAACATTTCTGTGACACATAAGGATAAAGTAGAGTTTGGGAAATTTGACAGACTGAAGGCAAGAAAAACAGACGAAAGCAACACATACCCTATTTTACAAACTTGAGTAAATGGACTGCAAAGCAAACAAAATTTATTATGAGCTACAAAGGACAGGAGATTGTGAAGGGCCATGTTTGCTAACGTCTAGATGGGTCGTCATACATTCGTCCAACTTAAATTCCATCCTGTATCGTTTGTGGAGTTCCTTAGCGTTGTTCAAATGCTTTTGAATTCTTCATCATTTTTTGGCATTTTCATATCGTCCGTGTAGAACAAGTGATTCCTAAACTCATTAAATTTATGATATCAATAAACTGTTATTTTCTTCATTTGAGGGATTTATTAATGCGATACAAAATAACAAAGTTAAAAACAATTTCCTGAAATATATAGGTTATCACACAATTTTACAGTTAACGTAGTTGAGTATAAATATAGTAGGCATCCGTTTATCTCACAAGCTAAGGGTAACATATTTTTGGCTCAAAACTCAAACTTTTAGGTCTGAAAGATAGCATATTTTGTCCGTACCCTGCCCAGACGACATGGTCCCCGTCTCTGCCGTACGGACAAGATCCAAAGAAATAGAGGGCATAACATTTTAAAGGAGTTGCCGGAAGTGTGAACAGTCAACAGCTTTCGAGGTTTTACTCCGATTTTTTATGTCTATTTAGTGCTTCATTTTAGCGAAAACCCTAATATATAATAAATATCATCAATCTTATTGTTAATATTGTTATCATTTTGTTCGATTCTTATTCCACAAAATTGTTTAGCCTTCTTATTAAAACGACACACACACACACGTACGCACACACACACACACACATATATATATATATATATATATGACACACACACACGTACACACACACACACACACACACACACACACATATATATATATATATATATATATATATATATATAAACATTGAAGTCAATACTCAGAGGCGATAAATTGTTTCACAGTAAACGCAATCGATCATCATATATATATATATATATATATATATATATATATATATATATATATATATATATGTATATATATATATATATATATATATATATATGAAAAAAATGCATGAAAACGGAAACAAATTATAGAAGTGTCGTATATAAATATATAGAAATATATATAGAGATATATATAGAAATAAAAATATAAAAAAGATAGCGTAGTGAAAATGTAATTATGTAAACCTAAAATATTCAGATATTAGGAAATTTTTATTTATTACATACAAAAAACAAAAAAAAAACCCCCAAAAAATATATTACCTTTTTAACTGTACTAACACCTAAACCGTCAATTGGTAAAAATAGATGAGAGTAGGAAATGCATAGTTGATAAATATAACATTTGAAAGAAAAACAGAAATTAAAAATAATTGAAACGATCTTCAGGATAGTTCTACAAAAATAAATAAATAGTAATACAGAAAAAAAAAAGAAAGAACTGGTAATTGTGGAAAAAGTTGAAATTAATAATTAATACATATATGGCGGACTCTTCCGTCGTATTCGAAACATGAGGGTGAAGCATCTCAATTCCTATGAACCGACAGCCCAGGCAGCAGCACATATGATTTGATTATAGTGGTGAAGGCTTTGTGTAGAACCAACCAAACGTTTTGGAGGAACGGATACAGAGACCGGGTGCACTGTGCCACAAGGTCCCCAAACAATTCTCTCTTTTGAATTCAGTTTTCCTTCTTCATCCAAGGCTATAGAACCCATTCTGTCCTGCTACTTACCCAGAGTTGTAAGAAGAAGAAGAGGATTAATACCTTTCGCAAGAGTATTAGCACGTAAGTGAATGTAAAGGATTTCGGCCCTCCGATTCCTCAATCCGAGCCGCTATCCATTACTAAACCGTACCTCCTCTAATAATAATGCATATATAAACGCAAATAAATATAATAATCGTAATATTTATAATAAATTAAATAAAATTAATAATAATTGTGAATAATATTAAGTCCGTTAATTTTTTGGAGCTGTGAATAAATGCGTCCTCACGTGTGATCAGACCGCCATATTAACATAGTATTCAGTTATGTCATAATGAATTTTAGAAAATGAATAAAATGTGACTTTATGATACAGTCATGCGGAATATAAATAAAATAATGATCTATTTGTCTATTGTTTAGGTTCGTATTTTCTAGCTACATATTGTCGATCAGTAATTGATCTTTGAGGCCATAAAAAAAGAATGCTAAAAAGGTGTTATAACTTTTTAACATTTTTTTTTTTTTACTCTTAAGAGATAATGTAAATAGTTTCATGGAAATTATGCATACTGTCAATTAAAATCAATGTTACTCATTTATATGTTATGGATAAACATTTGACTGGTCGTTAATTTTGGAGGTTGGCAGCATCATCAATTTTGGGGATTAAATGAGAAATGCATCTGCTTAGTTTTGTTAATGGCCTTAGGAAACAGATCTAATAATCGTATAGGCATAGATAGAAAATCATTTAACCAGAAGTTCAGTACTTTATCTATTTGTAGAGATGTTTGAGGACTTTTATTCCATTCCTGTGTGACACTATTTGGCTTGCTAAAAAAAGAAAGAAAAAAAAAAGAAAGGCGAGAATTAAATTTAGGTGATAAGAAGCCATCACGAAAAGGACACTAAGCGGTGTTATTTTTCTGACAAGGAAAAGTGGTAAAATTTTTATTTCTATTGTCGAGAAAGGAAGATACTGGAATTAATCTGATTTATGTTACGGGGCGGGTGAAAATCCCAGGTTGGTCAAATAACCTCAGAGACATAATTCTCAATAGATAAAAATTAATTGGGTCGCAAAAAAACGAAAATGTCCATTTGGACCACACAGAATTACAAAAAGAAAAGACCAAACCATTAGGTTGTTTGAAAAATGCATCTGTTTTGTGTCGAAACTGGCTATGGTGGCGAAATTATTTTATCGGGAATAGATAACGCCAGAATGCGAAACGTCCAATTGACCACCCACTTGATAATTGGCGAAAATCTCGTTGACGAATTCCATATGAAATTCGGCTGTGGTGGCGGGACTGTTTTATCGGATCAGTGGTTGGCGCCAGGAGTGCAGGTACGTCTGGTTGGATCTTTTTTCTTTGAGCAAGATTTTTTAAACCGAGGCTAGTCTGGTCACACCCACGCCGCTGAGCTCCCATTGGCCGAATGGTAGCATGAGCGTGGGCGGAGGTAATCATGTGAAGCAGGAGGGGAGGCCTGTTGGCACCCATTGAGGGGATAGGTGTGAGATGCCACTGCGTGAGAGAGGGGAAACCCGTTGACACCCTCTGAGGGTATGTTTAGATACCAATATGAGAACAGAAGAAGGTGGGAGGACGAAAAGACTTCCAAAAACGGAAAATAATAGAAAACAAAGAAGTGGATTGTGGGTTTGGAATTATCAAAGAACCTCAAACCCCGAAAAGCCCACCACGGTTTTGGTCGGCTCTGAAGACCCGCCTCGTAGAAGCTGACTAAGATTCACGCAATTCCGAACTCATCTTCTAATCAAGAACAATTTATTTTTGAAGAACGACTTAGACTCACACCACCAAAACAAGTTTTATGAATTTCGCCTGAAGATACACCAAGAACCAGTTTCTTAAAGAACAAACAACTTAAGATGTTAAGACTCGCCTAACAAACACAAAGTGTCACGAATCCATATAGCGGGTTGGGAAGTAGACGCAGTCTTGTATTCAGCAACCATATATAAAATATTGTTATCTTTTTTTAACACATTTGAACTTTTCGAGTTATTATTTTCTTTTCTTTTACACATACTTGTGCGATATCACCCTTATTCGAACTCGACTTGCAGTACGGCCCGGCAACTGATTGATTTCGTCTGCCTAAGATCAATTCACAACGTGGGTAGGTTAGACTGGAAATCAAAGCAGTTACTTCGGTAACCAGACGTTGGAGGCGAGCTAGGAACGACAAGGCTGATGCCGAATCTAACCAGATTCCCATCCGAATCACCAAAAGGTTAGAACGTCACATTTGGTGCCGCGACCAATACCAAGCCAGTTGGTCGTCACAAGACAGGATAGCACGCCAGGCAGACGTCACATTTAGAGCAACGACACCGGGGAGACGTCACACCTGTTCCTTTATCACATAGTAATTCTGTTCGGCGTTTTCAATATAGTCTGTGGTAATCTTAGAATTATTTTAATATCCTCATATCTCATACCAAAATTCTATCATTTTAACGTGTTTTTTTTGTTTTTGTTTTTTTTCAATAGGCTTCCTGATTTCTTTCTTCGCCTGTTTTGAAACTGTTGCTAAATATATATATATATATATATATATATATATATATATATATATATATATATTTCTTATATCTCTAATTGCTTTGTGCTTTTTAAGGATCATTTTCATGTTTAGTATACCATATTCTTCTTTTTGATGTTACATGTACAGGGTGCTCCGAAAATCCTTTCACTCCTATATAATATAATTTTCTATTTCAGATTGCTGACTCGAGTTCCTGCAGTTTGGAAGAGAGAGTTAAGGTGACAAGACTTTCGGACCTCACTTTACGATTCTTTCCAAAAAATTCTATCTTTCCGCTTTTCTTTATTTTCGTATTTCATCTGATCTGTCCTGAATTTATTTCACTTTTACATATTTATCTTTTGCTATATCTTTTGTATTCGCAGATTCTTTTTTGATTAGATTTTAAAAAAAAAGTAGTTGTTTTTTTTTTTGTTTTGTTTTATTCCGTTCAGTTTCTTTTTTGATTTCATCTTTTTTGTTCCTTGTTTTGCGAATTCCCTAATAATGGTTGTTTCCAATTCTTAAACTCCCTCTTAATGCGATTTTTCCTCTGTCTCTATTGCTTCCAATGTGTCTTGAGAGTGTCAATGTTTTCAAAGCCTTTTTTACTCGTAATGCGCCCTAGAAATTTCAACTGTCTCTTGTGTTAAGTATAAGTGTTTATTTTGTTGCCATTTTATCTCAAAATTCTCCGATGTTCCCTTGACCAGTATATGGTGTTCTCAACTATCTCCTCTAAAACTGCCTGTCCTGGGTAAGACGATGAACTACATCCACGTCCTGGGTAAGACGATAAACTACATCCACAAAGAAAGAGACATTTGAAAAAGAAATATTACCAACAATGAAAACTGTCGGCATTAAATAACCCATTGAGGTTGATATGCCGTAAAACAATACAAACCAAACCAAACCATCTTTAGAAACACATTTCTATCACCTCATGTTTCTTTTTGATCTGTGCAGAAATGGTCACTGTCGCTTCTATATAGGTGGTCTGACATTACATAATTTTTTTTTTAAGCATTTCACCCCAAGCAAGGCGGGAAGCCACTAGGACGCAAAGGGTTACAGAAAATTTAGAGCAAGATCAGATAGGAGTGATAGAAGAAAGGATGAGGGTAGTGGATAGATCAAGGCAACTGGAGATGTCGATTGACATTACACTTGAATAGTTCAATACTCTTTACTTTTATTTTTCAGATTGTTGTTTTTTTTATTATCCTGCTTTACTCATCCATGGAGCTGGGTTCATAGCTTTGACTTGGTGTTATTCTGAAGGTGCCATTTTCATATTTGATGAATAGAGTCAACAAAATAAGTAATGTTTTTATTCAGAGAATAATATATATATACAAATTTCCTCATATATCTTCAAAAAAGCTTCCTTCATTTTAAACTTTAAAAATTA
>CAHIKZ030002090.1:2165000-2237500 GCA_903632075.3 Acanthosepion pharaonis | reverse complement strand
ACAGAAGACAATGATGAACTTTGCATTTAGATTTCGGAAGGTCAAAGCAAGAAACTGGAAGAGAGTTCTACAAACGAGAAGAACATGCTAACAAAGAACTTACGGTTACATCTAGTCATTTCAATTATAAAAAAAAACATTAAATATTAACTCTTTACAAGAAAAACATTATTATCTTACCTTTTAAAACTTTATCTTCTAGAAAATCGTGGTCGACTGTTCATTTAATTTTAATTTTTTAATGAGACACAGAAGCTCACCATTTTGTTAAACACGCAGACACATATATAAATCTCTCTCTCTCTCTCTCTCTCTCTATATATATATATATATATATATATATATATATATATATATATATATATATATATATATATATAAATATACAATGTATATATATACACAATTGTGTGTATATCCATACCCAGGGTCACAAACTCACATCTATCCAACCAAATATGTTAGCCCTATCTCTGATATTGAGCGCTTTCTAATAAGTACCATATATATAATATATAAATAATTGTACATATATATTTTATTTATATTTATATACACTTTTCACACACACACACACACACACACACACACACACACACACATATATATATATATATATATATATATATATATATATATATATATATACACGATTGTGTTTGGGCCGTAATCCTCTTTTATACAAATTTTATTAATGACGACTGATCTTTTGCATTCTTAAAATTATTTAATTTTCTGAACACAAGGTGTGGACAAATGGTCTATATCTCCTTGACAGCGGCTGCTCCTGCTTATAACGCATCGCTCTGGCTGTTGATTTGGTGTTTATATACATCACGTATATAATACGTTAAAAAATTCCCTTTCTATGCTGTGCACCGAAAGCTTAGGGTAGAAATAGTCGAGTTTCGATCCCGGCTTGAGGCAAAGGGATGTGTAGCCACACTGATGACCTATGATACAGTGAAACAGGCTTGCATGTGGATATCCTTGATAATATCTAGATTAGCCGAAAGTACGGATGGCATTACTCTCGGATGTATAGAACATTTGAATAGTTTCTACAGTCAGTCCTACTATTTAACTTAGAGATAGAAAGAGATGAAAAGATGTATTCATAGATATCTGTATCTATAAATTGGGATCAAATGTATATCAAACAATCGAAGCCAACAGAATAATTTACACATTATCATTAGAATCACGCATAGACAAACTAGAATTATAATACACCTACTCACATGAATTATACACTGGACTGTGTTTGACAGGAAGGAAACAGGTGTGGTGTGCTTAACCAATAAAAAAGCCAAACAGCACAGAAATAATACCAGAATTTTCTTTCCTCCATAATTCATTTTCTAATGAAACTTAAATAAAAGCGAAACATTTAGAAATGTTTCCTATTTGTTCCTCATCCCCCATATATATATATATATATATATATATATATATATATATATATATATGAAAGTGAACATAAAAAGTGGCCTGGGATTGCATCTAGCATGAAACAGACTGTTGCATCTAAGTGTTGACTTCTATGTTCACTTTTACATTTACACACGCTCTATCTCATATATTGAGCACTTTATCCCTTAAATATAGAACATCTTAAGACTATATTTCTTCATATATATATATATATATATATATATATATATATATATATATATTGATTGAAGCTACCTGAGATTTCGAGGGATGTGTAGACGTGGCAACGTCAAAGCCCAGTCCGATGAAATCCTAGCGGGTAAAACGCGTCACAAAAAAAAACTTTCAGCTTGTCATATTTTTGTAAAATACTGTTTGTTGATGTGTAAAATTATATATATATATATATATATATATATATATATATATATATATATATATATAAGGATCAAACACAAAATGTTCCATGTTTATGATTTATAATTTATTACATTGGAATCGTAATCACGATCCAATTCACACACACACACACACACACACACACACACACACACACATATATATATATATATATATATATATATGTGTGTGTGTCTGTGTGAGTGTGTATTTAGGCAGTCATTATTCATTCAAACAGGTTTAGTTAAATAATTTAGACATACTTTGTCTGATTATTTTTGCTTTAATCATGCTCTGTCTTTGATATTGAGCACTTTATCCCATAAATATAGCACAACTTAAGACTATATTTTTTATATATATATATATATATATATATATATATATATATATATATATATATATATATAAAAGGAGAGATAGAGAGAGATTTGTTTTTTTTTTTTTTATCTATACCTATCTCATACCTATGTATGGTTAACTGCTCTTATTCTTATACTCATATTTTCTCACGCAGAAATGTTTCAGATTAATTTATTTGTTGACCCATTTATTCGTCTAAAGAAATACTGCTTTACCAATATGTAGATTTGGGCTCTCTACATCAGAGCCAATCTCAACGTTTTATAACCGGTCATTTATTTGTGTGTGCGAATGCTCGCTCATTTCTAAGTTGCAAATGCATTTCTGCCTCTCCTCAGAATTAATTGAGCGCTCCTAAAATCTGAGGGTTCTTTGTTGGGGAGTCTTGTGAATAAAGCGTCGTGCTGAATTCCCACCGTCGATTATGAGTCTCCCGTCACCAAACTGTGAATTCCTTCTTTTCTTAGCATTCAACAGCCAGCTTAGCAGACAATAACCGACTCTTTATTATAAATGGGGAAGGCAGAATCTCTTCTCTCGTATTCCAAAGCATACGCTTAAGTTCTGGGAAATCCATTTGCGAACATTTCCTAAGAAAGTTTGCTGAAGATATGAAGAATACTGAAATCAACAAACAGATGGAGGATTAGTGAAACGGTTTGAGTTCTGCCTGAAAAACATTTCCAGTATTTTGTACGGATTCCTTTAGAAATAACGACTAAAAACCTGTTTACACACACAGAAATACATATGGGGTTATTCTAAGCGAAGCCTAGATGCGGCACAAGGCCGAAAGGATGGAGCACTTAGTGAGAATCGAACTCAGTACTAAGTTGTAATCTATCTAGCAAGCACACACGTCAATGCAGAAGAGTTATCTTGTAGAAAAATAAATATACACTATACTTAGATATAGATTAATAAATACTATATATATATATATATATGTGTGTGTGTGTGTGTGTGTGTGTGTGTGTGTGTGTGCTTGAAAATATATAGAAAATAGGGAAGAACTCGTTAGGTAAACAATCCGAAGTTCTTTAGTATTGTTGTTTTTATATTTTAAAAAACAGTGCTCAATACAAATAATTATATTTAGGCTCTACTTTTGTATAACTTGAAGATGGAACAGAGTTTGGTACATTAATTCAATTTAATTCTAATAATTATATTAAAGTTTTCAGCTCTCGTTTTGAAACATGTGAACTCTTATGTAACGAAGGAATCATATTTTTAAATAATTATATATATATATATATATATATATATATATATATATATATATATATATATTATCTCTCACCGGTTGCAATAACTCGGACTATCATGCACAACACAATCTTGAGGTACTGAGTAGAGACACTTTACTCAGTACCTGAAGATTGCGTTGTGCATGAAACTGAGAATCGTGCTACCACTGTGGAATAATATGTATATTTATTAATATATAATTAACAGGTCTGTTATAGTAGATTGAGCACTATTTTATTAACACCAGCACTGAATGTGCGACATCTCATATATATATATATATATATATATATATATATATATATATATATATATATAGGTAGGTCGTAAATTGTTGGTATAATCCAGGCGAGTCTTATTAACAAAGCCTAGAATTTGAAATATGTTAAAACTGCCTCACAAAAGAGCACTCAGTGCTTATTTATATTAAACATAGCCAAACCAATTTAGTATGAGTCAGAGATTCTATCCCTAAGCTTTCGTTGCACGATGTGAAATGTTAACGTTTCTCTGTAAAATACGTCAGTGGCCCGGATTGATCAGTTCAATTCTGTTGAAGAGCAATAGCGGTATGAGCCACTGATTTTTAAAATTAACCTTTTCTCCAATGAGCTCAACCGAATTTCCCGGGAGCATATATAGTGTCATCTATAGACAGACTGTTTCGCTGTATCACACCTCTTCAGCGTGGATAGAAGTTCGATTGCTTCAATCCGGGATCGAAACCCGACTAATTTGCTATCTCTGAGGATAAGTGGAAAACCTAAATCAAATTAAATTGCAATACCTTATCACTTCCCAATGTCCAGTCTCAAGAGACTGTCTGTCTGGCAGTTTGTTTATTTATTTTATCTATATTTGGTCCCGTTTGGCATGGTTGGATTTTAAATGAGTTCACCGAAACTGTTTATTTTATATATATATATATATATATATACATATATATATATATATATATATATATATATATATATATATATATATTCAGATATGTGTATTATATATTCTTTCCAGGCATATAGATTAATATATCTATATGCCTGGAATGGTGTCAATGTAAGTACACATACATTCGGGTATACATATATAGTCGATTGTATACTTGTATATACATGTAATCGTATACATGCCCATTTATATATATCTGTGCATACATATATACACAAACACATATATACACATTATAGTGCCTTTTTATGTATACTTGTACACATATGTACATACAACTATTTCACACACACACACACACACACACACACACACACACACACACACACACACATATATATATATATATATATATATATATATATATATATATATATATATATATATATATATATATATATAGAGAGAGAGAGAGAGAGAGAGAAAGCGAGACCTGTACACACCTATACATGTATATGTTTCCCCTCATATATACTGGTAAACACAGGCGCATACACACACATATAATATATGTATTAGAACAATTCTTTTTTTTAGTCTGTGGAGTTTGCTTTTTTTCCTGATAATTCAATTATTCATTCTAACCTAAGAAAGCCAGAGAGATCAGAATATCGCGGCGAAACAGGTCGTTAATAATTTTCCCGTTTGTACCATTATAAAGGTTGAAAATGAGTGGCTTATTTTTTTATTTTTTTTTTTAGTGTCATTTACCATTTTCTTCTTTGTTTTAAGTGACCGAGTTTAAAGGGGGAAATCTAACAGAATGGATAGAAAATAAATGAAAGATTTTTTTTTTTTATCCATGCCTTCCCCATTTCGACGATATGTTACGAGTTTAGGGTAATGATCCTCCGACAGGTTTATACATTAAATGACAATCACAAAATAAACGTTCATGAAAGTATAATGTTTCGATAAAATATTCGATAATGCATTTCGCTCATTTCGGGCTTCATCAGATCGAAGACAAAAAAGTGAAGTGCGTGTGTATGTATTTGCATGTTTATGTAAAATAATGAGATCATATATTTTTCTCAACCTGGAGTTGCTCGTGACTAGAAAAGAAATAAAAGCTCCACATGGAGAACACATTGATAAAAACATATATTTCATTTAATTTATACTCATTCTGATGCATTTCTCCTTTTAAACTCGAACACTTAAAAAAAGAATATATATATACATATATCTCATGTCTTCTCTCCCCACTCAATTCCTCACTTCGTTAAATTACATATGCTTAATACGGCCCGTCAAAAATGTGTAAATTCCTTTCAACCTTTGGAAGTAACGTCTGATGATCCAGAGCCCTTTAAAAGGGCTATGGTGAAATAATTTATTACATGGATATATATATATATATATATATATATATATATATATATATATATATATATATACACACATTTACAAACTTTCCCTGACGATCCGTTTAAGAAACCTAGGTAGGTTTGTCTGGCTCACTAGGTGTATCTAGGTCTGCTCTACGGTTGTATTGAGCTCTTTTGTTAGTTAGTTGTTACTCGTATCGGGGTTTTTTTTTGGGCTTCAGACCTGCATCTGTGCGATTTTTTTGTCGGCAGAAGTTCATGTTTGTAGCTCTTTCTTTTTTTTAAAACCTTTTTTCCTCGAGATTGATTTGATTAGCAAATCAAAATTGAGGGTTTTTTCGAAACGGGTCTAGTTATCTATATATATATATATATATATATATATATATATATATATATAGGCTACACATTCTGCTGTGTAGTGACGGCCACTAAATTGGAAATTTCTTCTGCTAAATTCTGTTCAAGTACTCTGATACTAAGAAAAAGGTTGTGTTGTTAATTCCCATACACTTCTTACTTTGTTTTTATGTGCCATGTCCTTTCAGGACGTAAGAGATCATGGCTCTCCACCTCTTCCTCTATCCCTTGCAGCTCTCAACAAGTTCCTTCCTTCTGCTTCATCCTCCAGACCACGTTGTCATCCATTTGCTTAATTCCAACAGGTTATGTCACACGTTGATTTCCCATGTCTCTCTTTCCCTGTATTCGTCCCGTTAGTATCAAATTCTCCAGGCTCTCCTTTCTCATTCTGTCCAAGAAATTTCAGCTGCCTCCTCCTTGTTTGCAACTTCTCTAAGGACTCATTGTTACTCACATGCTCGGTCCATGATATCCTTAGCATCCTACTGCAGAACCACATCTCTGTCGCCTCCAGTCTCTTCTTGACTCTTATGATATATATGATTTCTGCTGTTGCTTAAAATATTACGTGTTACGAATCGGCCCCCATCTCTGTACTGAACAGTCTTGGTGCTGCTTAACTTAGGTGATCGAACGAAAACCAGTGCTTCTCACGTGATTTATATGCAATATTGTCACTGCTCCTTGAAGTAAATTGATGACGATAAGAGATTCATCAGTCTTAACGTTTATTTTGACGGATTTAGGGATTTGTCTGGTGTCCAAACCAGTTGATAAATGCCTCGATTTGTTTATCTTCTTCGGCAGGCCATTTTGTGAAATGCAAAAGAATGAAATACCTATTTACTTTCCGATTTTCGAAGAATTCCTATAAGTCAAACAATGAACTTTAATTATAAGATCGGAGCTTTACGAAACTTACTGCGATTTATTTTTGTCGCTACCACGAAAATGGGAAGACCAAATATTCCCTAGCTAAAGAGATAAATTAAAAGATTATTTGAAATTGGATTTTCCATCTTTATTGCCCTCTCTCTCTCTCTTTTTCTCACCTCTCTTTCATACTTCATGTAAATGCATGACATAAGGTATCATATCTCTCCACAGCTTTCTATGGGCAACTTTAAGCGGTGTAATGGTTAGTCAATTTGACTTGCTAGAATAATTACGACTTAGTAGTGGGTTGGATCATCGCTCGGTGCTCCACACTTTCTGCTATGTGCCTCATCTAAGCTACGCTTAGAATATCATTAGCCACACTTTTGTAATTTTACAAAATAAATATCCTCTCCACAGCTTTCTATCTCTGATATGTAATCCCTGTATTGCTATTGTTTTTTGAAAAGATAGCAAATTAGGTTTCCGTTGCTTTACTGTTTTGAATTCAGAGTTTTTCTACATCTAGACTGGTTGCTAACCAAAGCTGGAGAGTCCAGTCTACCAACAATTTTTACTATATATTATGGGAGAAGTGTTGGATTCGTGGATTTTCCTAGGCTATTACTACGAATTGGGCACCAACTGGAATTTTAAATCGGTTCACCGATTCCATTTTTCGTGCTGTTAACCATTACGTCATTCGCACCTCCTATCCACTGCCTGAGTATTTTAAAAATATTTTCTAGACTTAGACGACACCAAGTTGATAAAACACTTATACTTTATATTTTCAAAAAGTAAATACGAGTCTATAAAGAAGGTTGTATTGGTGGATTTTATACATCTACTTTTATCTGTTTTACTATATTTGAATTTACAACTAAAAATTTGTTCGGATTTGTACTTTTAACTAATGGTCAGATTTATACTTGACATTACAGGTGGACATTAGTCAGGGTTATAGGTAAACTTTGGTCGGGTTTATACTTGACATTACAGGTGGACATTAGTCAGGTCTATACATTATACTTGAGGTCAGGGTCTATAGGTAAACTTTGGTAGGGCTTACTTGACATTACAGGTGGACATTAGTCAGGTCTATAGGTAAACTTTGGTAGGGCTTATACTTGACATTACAGGTGGACATTAGTCAGGTCTATAGGTAAACTTTGGTAGGGCTTATACTTGACATTACAGGTGGACATTAGTCAGGTCTATAGGTAAACTCTGGTAGGGCTTATACTTGACATTATAGGGTGGACATTAGTCAGGTCTATAGGTAAACTTTTTTATAGGGTGACATTAGCTTAGGTAAACTGACATTACATTATAGGTGGACATTAGTCAGGTCTATAGGTAAACTTTGGTAGGGCTTATACTTGACATTATAGGTGGACATTAGTCAGGTCTATAGGTAAACTTTGGTAGGGCTTATACTTGACATTATAGGTGGACATTAGGGTGGACATTAGGGTCTATAGGTAAACTTTGGTAGGGCTTATACTTGACATTATAGGTGGACATTAGTCAGGTCTATAGGTAAACTTTGGTAGGGCTTATACTTGACATTATAGGTGACATTAGTCAGGTCTATAGGTAAACTTTGGTAGGGCTTATACTTGACATTATAGGTGGACATTAGTCAGGTCTATAGGTAAACTTTGGTAGGGCTTATACTTGACATTATAGGTGGACATTAGTCAGGTCTATAGGTAAACTTTGGTAGGGCTTATACTTGACATTATAGGTGGACATTAGTCAGGTCTATAGGTAAACTTTTGGTAGGGCTTATACTTGACATTATAGGTGGACATTAGTCAGGTCTATAGGTAAAACTTTGGGGCTTATACTTGACATTATAGGTGGACATTAGTCAGGTCTATGGACATTATAGGTGGACATTAGTCAGGTCTATAGGTAAACTTTGGTAGGGCTTATACTTGACATTATAGGTGGACATTAGTCAGGTCTATAGGTAAATCTTTTGGTAGGCTTTGTTTGACATTATACATTAGTCAGGTCTATATAGGTTTCTATAGGTAAACTTTTGGGGCTTATACTTGACATTATAGGTGGACATTAGTCAGGTCTATAGGTAAACTTTGGTAGGGCTTATACTTGACATTATAGGTGGACATTAGTCAGGTCTATAGGTAAACTTTGGTAGGGCTTATACTTGACATTATAGGTGGACATTAGTCAGGTCTATAGGTAAACTTTGGTAGGGCTTATACTTGACATTATAGGTGGACATTAGTCAGGTCTATAGGTAAACTTTGGTAGGGCTTATACTTGACATTATAGGTGGACATTAGTCAGGTCTATAGGTAAACTTTGGTAGGGCTTATACTTGACATTATAGGTGGACATTAGTCAGGTCTATAGGTAAACTTTGGTAGGGCTTATACTTGACATTATAGGTGGACATTAGTCAGGTCTATAGGTAAACTTTGGTAGGGCTTATACTTGACATTATAGGTGGACATTAGTCAGGTCTATAGGTAAACTTTGGTAGGGCTTATACTTGACATTATAGGTGGACATTAGTCAGGTCTATAGGTAAACTTTTGGTAGGGCTTATACTTGACATTATAGGTGGACATTAGTCAGGTCTATAGGTAAACTTTGGTAGGGCTTATACTTGACATTATAGGTGGACATTAGTCAGGTCTATAGGTAAACTTTGGTAGGGCTTATACTTGACATTATAGGTGGACATTAGTCAGGTCTATAGGTAAACTTTGGTAGGGCTTATACTTGACATTATAGGTGGACATTAGTCAGGTCTATAGGTAAACTTTGGTAGGGCTTATAGACATTATAGGTGGAAACTTTAAACTTTTGGTAGGGCTTATACTTGACATTATAGGTGGACATTAGTCAGGTCTATAGGTAAACTTTGGTAGGGCTTATACTTGACATTATAGGTGGACATTAGTCAGGTCTATAGGTAAACTTTGGTAGGGCTTATACTTGACATTATAGGTGGACATTAGTCAGGTCTATAGGTAAACTTTGGTAGGGCTTATACTTGACATTATAGGTGGACATTAGTCAGGTCTATAGGGTAAACTTTGGTAGGGCTTATACTTGACATTATAGGTGGACATTAGTCAGGTCTATAGGTAAACTTTGGTAGGGCTTATACTTGACATTATAGGTGGACATTAGTCAGGTCTATAGGTAAACTTTGGTAGGGCTTATACTTGACATTATAGGTGGACATTATAGGTCTATAGGTAAACATTATAGGTGGACATTAGTCAGGTCTATAGGTAAACTTTGGTAGGGCTTATACTTGACATTATAGGTGGACATTAGTCAGGTCTATAGGTAAACTTTGGTAGGGCTTATACTTGACATTATAGGTGGACATTAGTCAGGTCTATAGGTAAACTTTTACAGGTAGGGCTTATACTTTGACATTATTATAGGTGGACATTAGTCAGGTCTATAGGTAAACTTTAGGTAGGGGGCTTATACTTGACATTATAGGTGGACATTAGTCAGGTCTATAGGTAAACTTTGGTAGGGCTTATACTTGACATTATAGGTGGACATTAGTCAGGTCTATAGGTAAACTTTGGTAGGGCTTATACTTGACATTATAGGTGGACATTAGTCAGGTCTATAGGTAAACTTTGGTAGGGCTTATACTTGACATTATAGGTGGACATTAGTCAGGTCTATAGGTAAACTTTTAGGGCTTATACTTGACATTATAGGTGGACATTAGTCAGGTCTATAGGTAAACTTTTATACTTGACATTATAGGAGGACATTAGTCAGGTCTATAGGTAAACTTTGGTAGGGCTTATACTTGACATTATAGGTGGACATTAGTCAGGTCTATAGGTAAACTTTGGTAGGGCTTATACTTGACATTATAGGTGGACATTAGTCAGGTCTATAGGTAAACTTTGGTAGGGCTTATACTTGAAAGTATAAGTAAACATTGGTCAAGTTTATATTTGCGCCTATTATTAAACATTGCTTAAGTTTCTACTTGAGTTTATGAGTTGGTATTACGGTATGTAATTTTTGATGGCTTATTTAATGTCGAAAATTTAGATTGTGCACCCTTGGAAGATTGAACTCACTACTGAGGCAATAACTTTTGTCTACAGTTTCGTCAGATTTATGTTTGAGTCTATAGGTAAATATCTGTATACATGATTCGATAGGTAAACATTAGCCAGGTTTATACTAGAGTTTATAGATAAACATTTGTCGGTTTTATACCTGATTCAGTTAGCATCCACGAAAATGATACTCGTATGGATTTGTTTGACTGTTTGGTAGGGAATAGAGCTGGTGTATCTTAAGCTCTGCTAACAAGGCAATGTATAAAAAGTAAATCGGATTGTTGTAGCATAGCTTCAAACGGTAATGGGTTTGTCTCCATTCACATAAATACAGTAGTAAATACTGTATGTTGGTCTGCAGTTGTGCTGGTCAATCTTTCTGCCACCGGGTAGAGAGGATCCCCAAGACGAGGCTATGTCAAAGGACAGAGTCTCGTCTCGGAAAACAGCTACCCACCCCGTTTTATACAGGGTCTAAGTGGGAATTTTTGGCCGAGTCTACGGGTGCGGATATCCCTGATTAAATTTGGCCTTGTGCCACATTTGACCGCGTTATTGTAGATATCCTGAATTTAGAGAATCGTCTCCAGTTGTGCTGTCCAAACTCTCTGCCTCCGGGCAGAGAGGATCTCCGGACAAGGCTATGTCGAATAACAGGGTCTCGTTTTGCAAAACAGCTACTCGACCCCGTTTTATACGGGGTCTAACTGTGTATTTTTGGTCGTGCCTATGGGCTCGGATACCCCACATTAAATTCGGCCTTGTGCCTCATCTGACCGCGTGCGGCGGTTGGTAGACATCCCGCATTTGGAGACTCATTATGGAATACAATTGACTCACTTCTAGTAGTTGACTACTTCTTCTACGCGCATCTGGCGAGTCTTATATGTGTTGTTCTTGTCCTAAGTATTATCGTTCATTACCAACCTTCGTGTGATCATTCTATTCAGTAACCTTCCCTAGGTTACAATGCTGATGTAAAATAAATTACGCATTTATTATTATTTCTTAAGCTAGCATGTATTATACAAGTAAAGGGAAAGAGGGAGGAAGATTGTATTGCGCCAATTTTGCAAGAAGTTAATATGTCTGCCTGGAAAATTAGCTTGAGTTGGAACCTGAAAAATGTTACTAGCGTGAAATACGCGATCGACGTCTTCCAAAGGGCTTAGGTCAGCACAGTAACATGTCAGAGAGAGAGATAGAAAAAAGAGATGAAGAATACGTTGCACCAATCGCCCTAGTATAAGAGGAAATGTTCGTCTTAAAATCAGCTTTGGAATTTTTCTTTTTCTATCATCCTGGGTTCTAATATCAACATCTATTACCGATGGGAAATGCACATTTGCTTCTGCCATGAGGCAGACCACAAGTGGGACATTATTTATTGATATTCTTGCTGTTCTGGAGACTGACTATATACTTCTTTTTTTTATTATCCCCCCCCACCTCCAAGAAAAAGTTTCAATCAATGCATTACTGACACGTGTTTTATTTGGAACATTTTTGTAGAATTTCTCTTTCCGCTGGGGTGGGCGATTTCTAAGTCAAAAACGCGTCGGCCTCTTAAATTTGAATTCATTCAGTGTTTCTTGTTCGCGCTAACGCAATATCGACATCTTCCGAACACAGCCCGTCGCCTTACATTTCACGTCTTTCCTATTTAAAGGAAACTTCTTTTCAGACCTGAGCGTTGCTCTGAGGGGAAACTGATGCACCAGGATCTCAAGTTATCCAGGAATAGATGAGCAAGTGTTATTTATAATCTCTGCTTCAAGAGTTCGTAGAATCCCCGTTACATCTCAAGTAGTAAATAAATGAATATAAAGTGAGTTGAATTCTTTCAGCTTCCCGCCACACTGACATGTACAACTCACACGCACACGTATATAAACGAGATGCTACCGAACATTCTGGGGGATTTGACTATGAATGACATTACTTATTCTTGTACAAAGTTTCTAAGATATTTTTTAAAGTATTATCTTTATAGTATTTAAACTCACTATCACCAATTGGAATGTATGCGTGCCTGTGTGTGTTTGTGCCTGGGTGGGTCTATAGTGCTACCAAATAGTTCGGATAACTGAAGTTGTAAAATGGCTTCCGAAAATTAATAAATAATTCAGAGAATAATAGTTTTTTTTTATCTTCTGATGGAGTGATTTCGTCCCTCGTATGGTACAAAATCCGAGTGACTGCATTTATGATGTTACTGCTTAAAATGACAATTTTTCATCTTTCCATTTATTTTTTCCACTTTTCATTTATTCCCCTCTCCAGTCAACCACAACACTCCATTATATAGTAGCATTAAAAGTAAGGTAATAATAATAATAAAAGTAAGGTGAAAATAAAAGTAAGGTAATAACAGTATTAAAAGTAAGGTAACAATAAAAATAAAAGTAAGGCAATAATAAAAGTAAGTTAATAATAAAAGTAAGGTATTACTAAAAGTAAGGTAATAATAGTAATCAAAGGTAATAATAAAAGTAAGGTAATAATAGTAATAAAAATAAGTTAACAATAAAAGTAAGGTGATTATAGTAATAAAAGTAAGGTAATAATAGTAATAAAAGTAATGTAATAATAGTAATAAATGTAAGGTAATAATAAAAGTAAGGTACTAATATTAATAAAAGTTAATGATAAAAGTAAGGTAATTATAGTAATAAAAGTAAGGTAATAATAAAAGTAAAGTAATAATAAAAGTAAGGTAATAATAAAAGTAAAGTAATAATAAAAGTAAGGTAATAATAGTAATAAAAGTAAGGTAATAATAGCAATAAAAGTAAGATAAAATCCATAGGAAGCAGTTTGTACGTATAGGGGCGAAAGGTAACCCTAGATTTGAACATGTAGTCATCGGGTAAACATCCTTTTGGGAGTCAGTTCCACAGAGCAGCGATTCAAGGAAAGAAGCTGTTCGAGTAGAAATTACATCTCTCCGAGGATCAATCGGTTAGCAAGGTCGAATTTACTGCTTTTAAACTTCAATCATCCATGAATCTCTCACGTACATTCATGTCTGCTCATGGTGTATCAAATGTAAGTAAATGAAGTCACACATTATGAAATGGACAAAGTCTGACAAACCGATCCTCTGTGGCGAAATCGGTAAAAGCACGTCAGGCTATATGACGATTCCGTATAGGATACAGGTTCGATTCCTGTCGGAGGACGAATATTTTCTGTGAAAATTTCTCGGACATTTAGGCCGGTAAATGTTATCTAATACTGTTTATTATAAACAGAGCATTTACTTAAATATTTGTTTCTATAAAAAGAATGTTAAAAATAAAAAAAAAACGTCTTAAAATAATTGTCGGACTTTGTCCATTTCATAATATATATATATATATATAATGCTTTATATGAACAGAGTAAGTCATCTGAAATTTTATTATTTTTTAAAATTATATTTTTTTCTTTTTTCTTTTTTCTTTCATGGTTTTATGAGAAACTTTGAGTCTAAATATATACGTAATATGTTGACGCTTGTAAATTTAAAATAAATCATATATGTATCATTAAATATTGAAAATTCCTTGTGACTTTTGTTCGAAACTGAAAATAGAAAATGCTTAAATTCCCAGATTTTACAAACGTTTTTGGAAATTCCTTGTAGAGATCGGATTTTTTTAAAAAAATGGTTTTGATGGATTTTAAAGACGCTCTTAAACATTGGCTTCCTTCTGACATTTCTGTGGCTATTTCCGTGTAAAGTTGCATCTATTTTCATTATTTAAATTGCAAATTTTGAGTATCTATATGTGCGTGTAGTGGGTATGGGGGTTTCACATATGTTCCTCTATATTCTTAAATATGGTAGAACCACTGGGCATAAAACCAAAACGCAGCAGCTATCACTTTCACTGCAACGCGTTCTGCATTAATCACCTTTCTAGCCGAGTCTGGTTGGCGCCAAACCGTTGATCTTCTGCTTTGCTAACTCATAGAAATGAACCGAGATCTCATTTGCTATTACTATCTTGCTTAAGAATAGGCTACCATTGTCGGACAGCTCTTGGGCCCCGGGTAATAATCACTCTCTGCTCCTTCGGAGAGTCTGTTAGCATTCTGCGAATCCACTTTGGATAGATTGCCCTTCTTGTTTGTAAGCAAGAGATTGCACAAAACAAAAGGCTTTCTTTGTCGTGTGAAGTGGTGGACAGACTGCAATAGTAAATCCTTCTGTTATCTGTAATGAGATTATTAACCAAAAGCACTATTTTGAAATCCTTACTCAACATAGCCTCTGATCATTTATTATAAAACCAATATATCTTGTGGGTAGTAATGGGAGTTGGAAAGAGATAGATAGATAGATAGATAGATAGATAGATAGATAGATAGATAGATAGATAGATAGATAGATAATGAAGAAGCGGAGTTAGATAGATAATGAAGAAGCGGAGATAGATAGATAGATAGATAGATAGATAGATAGATAGATAGATAGATATGAACAGACGTAGAGATAAATAGTTAGACTGAGATATAGATAAATACATAGTTTTGTTAGATAGATATAAACATACATAAATAGATATGGACATTGCCAGATAGATAGACATGAACAAGCAGAGATAGATAGATAGATAGATAGATAGATAGATAATGTTGAGGGGTCCACCCCTTTTTACACAAATGAACTCACCCAGTATATACATACACTACGGCTATGTGAAGACCCGAGAGAGTAAGACCGATGAGTCGAGTCGAGAGTGACCGAGTAAAAGGTTGTAGGTAACCGGAAGAGTGAGGGGTGAGGTAACAGCGTTGTAGGAGTCACAGTGAACAAGCACGTAGACTCAGTAAGAAGTCATACAGCGATACTTCAATACCAAAGACTGTATATATAGTTTGCTACTAACCCGTATTCCTGGAACTACTAACCTGCTTTACCAGTTTGTATTATTACGTTAATACATTATTTTCATATATTCATTCCTGGCGTTTGTTATTTATTGGTACCGGATTTCAACCCGGAATCCACAACAGATAGATAGATAGATAGATAGATAGATAGATAGATAGATAGATAGATAGATAGATAGATAATGAAGAAGCGGATAGATAGATAGATAGATAGATAGATAGATAGATAGATAGATAGATAGATAGATATGAACAGACATAGAAAGAAAGAAAGAAAGAAAGAAAGAAAGAAAGAAAGAAAGAAAGAAATAGGAGTCAGAAGATTTTATTATGCCTGTCAAGTGAAATCAGCATTCGTAATCTTACATTTTCAGCTGAGATCAAACCCGGGCTTGTGCCAACGATGGGACCTAATGTAATTTTCCGGATAAATGTCACAAGGGTATAAGCGAGTGACTGCGATTTAATATTGCAAAAAATAATTTCGAAAACTTGTCAGAAGTGCGCATGCCTGGAGGAGGGCATATATGCCTAAGAGAAAACAAAATTTAATAAAACATGATGCGGGAAGTGTTCGCGAAAATCCTTGTCACACGATGCCATCGAAAAACAGTGTGCTAATTGTCAAACATTTCGTGTCTTGTTTACGAGCTGCTGGTTGACTGCTTCTAAAATGCATGAATGAAGATTTACGAGCAGTTACAAATCGTAATACGAAAGACGGTAGTGTGGATGGAGCTCACAGGATGCATATTTATGTAAGATATAATGGTTACTGTAAATACAGACTAAGCTTGGAACAACGTAAGGACGAATAAAATGCAACGGCGAAGAGCGGAAGACAATGTAGATCTAATCTTTTAGAGCAAGCAGTAGTTGCCTTGAAAAGAATCACTTTTTGGTTTTTAACTAGCGTGGAACCATCGGAAAATGAAGCCATCACCACACATCTATCTATCTATCTATCTATCTATCTATCTATCTATCTATCTATCTATACGCACACACACACACACACGCACACACACACACACACACTATATATATATACAGTAGCGTCCAAAGCTAAGGGACAAAATTTTAAAACCTAATATTTGTTAGAAATACAAATGACTAAGACTTATTCTTTAGAGGAAATCAAAAAATTTGAATATAGCATACTGTTTACATTGTTTTTCTCAATTTTGTCCCTTACTTTTGGACGTTCCAAATTTGAAAATAAATAAATAATTGTTATAATTCTTTTTCTATCCTTTGCAAATGATTCAAATTTTAGTATGTTATTATGGATGATAACGACTACCAGTTGTCAAAATTTTAGCTTTTCACAGTTGTTATTTCTAACAAATATTAGGTTTTAAAATGTTGTCCCTTAGTTTTGGACGCTACTGTATATATATATATATATATATATATATATATATATATATATATATATATGCACACACACACAAGTTAGGCTGCTTGTTCGTATGTATATGTCAATGTCCATATCTACCTATCTATCTATGTTTGTTTATATCAATCTAACAAAATTATCCATTTATATATATCGCAGTCTAACTATTTATGTATATATGTCTGCTCATATCTATCTATCTATCTATCGATCTACCTACCTACCTACCTACACACGCAAAAATGCACTATGCCGCTTTTTATTCACACACACATAAGGTATGCTGCTTTTTCGTATGTATATGTCAATGTCCATATCTATCTATCTATGTTTGTTTATATTAATTTAACAAAATTATCCATTTATATATATAGCAGTCTAACTATTTATTTATGTATGTCTGTTCATATCTATCTATCTATCTATCTATCTATCTATCTATCTATCTATCTATCTATCTATCTATCTATCTACCTACCTACACACACAAAAATGCTCTATGCCGCTTTTTATTCAATCAAAAAAGGCAAGGGCATTTTCAGTTACGTTATACACACACACACACGCCCACACATATATTTCATGTTCACATATACATATATACTTCCCATAACTATCTTAATTTTCAAGATTTATATATATATATATATATATATATATATATATATATATATATATATATATATATATAGTCAAAAAGTCGTGTGGGAAGAAGTGATTTCGGATACGCAAATGAGTGCGTCACGTGCCGGGAAAGCGGCGGAAGTCGAGTCGGGCATTGTTCTTTACCAATGCAGATGCGTGGCGCGCACACATCAGTCATAGCCCGAGCAGCGGCGAGGAGACATGACGGTGTCGAAGCAGCTCTTTCAGTGTTGTCTGCTTTATGACGTTAAGGTGGGCTAGTCCGCACACGCATCAAGGCGCCAAATATGTCAAGCCTTTGGGGATAAGGCCTTGGGTGAACGCAACGCCAGATAATTGATTCCAGAAGTTTAGGTCGAGGGATCTGTACCTTTGTGAAGTTCCCCGTAGTGTCTGGCCGCAGGTCCTAGATGATGGCCCTGAAAGCGCCCACAAGATAATAGCCAAAAAGCAACAACGAATGACGACCTGTTTCTCGTTACTTTCTCGGCACCGCTACATACCTATATTTGATCTTGTCCTCACCAGTGACATCTCCAAGCGTGCCAGACATTGGTTGTCATCACAGTACACTGCGCCTCACACCACAAGACCTTCTCGACATCTACGCAAAATCATGCTCTGATTCCAGTGGACTAGTCGACAAGTGATGCACAATGAGCTGCTACTAACAGACCAAACCATCACTGCGAACCTATACTTGCAGTAGTTGAAACGTGCGCAACAGGCGCTGAAGCAGAACTTGCCAGCATTGGTTAATTGCAATGACAATGCTAGGCCTCATGTGGAGCGGGTGATCAGGAATGCCATACGGTGACTTGGCTAGGAGACACGGTGCCATTCACCTTACTCTCCGGACCTTGCACCAACAGATTACCGCATCTTCCAGGGGGAATTCATCGCAAATTAGGCAGACTTTCGGCAGGTAATCACAGATTTCTTTGCATCCAAGACATGATTTTTTTTTTTTTGCGCAGCTGGAAACACATTGGTAAAAGGTTCATGATGCCGATGGAAATTACTTTGAGGACTAACGGTATGTCAAAATTGCTATATACCGCTTTTTATTAAATCAAAAACAGCAAGGGCATTTTTAGTTACCTTACACACACACACACACACACACCCACATACATACATATATATATATATATATATATATATATATATATATATCATGTTCACATATACATATATACTTTTCATAACTATCTTACTATTTTCAGGATTCCTTTTTGCACATATATCTATTCATATCTACCTACTTGAGTTTGTGATAATAAATAAAAGCGAATATTTTTGTAGTTTACATCAATATCTAACCTTGTGTTTAAGCCTCTTTCTGGATATTGGTAACTTTTTTTTTTACTAAGGATTTGTTTGATTTGCCTTGAGAACTTGGATAAAAAAACAATTGGAAAATAGTCCTTAGACGCGTCTTGGGAGAATTTTCAAATTGTTTCTTTTATCCAATTTGTCTTATCTTCAGAATTATTCTGAATAATTTAACAATAACTATGTATGTATATATGTATGAAAGCTCTATTATTGCCATTTTTATACGAATGGTCACCCAATACAAGTCCCAAGAGCCACTCATGGTAGAGGGTTAGTGTGGTGATGTATGAGCGTATGAAAAGCAATAAATAAAGTTCATGGGGTTTGCATGAACGGTAATGATTAACACTAAACTTGAATAGATCAAGATTGTAAGGATTTGGAAATCATCCTGCACGGAGTCTGTTCTACAAAGTAACAGTTCTTGGATAGAAGCTGGCCGAGTGGAGCTTCCTTCTTACTACTAAAATACGAAGGGAATAGGGATGATTCATCCATGTATACGTGGCAAAGCGGGTCAAAGTTGCGTATGTCAGGGCTGATGGAAATAAGCAATGTACTTCGCCAGAATACATGCCACGGAAATAGCGGGGAGAGGCTCGTGATGTTTTGTCTGTGGTAAAGTGTTTGTAGGGCAGAAAATAATTCATCACCCACAAGACTGCGTAGACACTTTTGAACTCTGTCAAGGCTGGAACGTAAGGTTTTGGCAACTTCACCCCAGATATAGTAGAAGTACTCTATTTTTGGTCTAATCTGGCTCTTGTAAAGTTAGAGTGCACCAGAGGAAGTTACTGGATCGGTACAATGAACCGACCATTTTCCCAACATCTTTAGCTATAAATCGTATATATGAATTTCATTTGACATCTGGGAAGAGCTTGCGTCCAAATAGACATTCATGGATGTAGTTAAAGATATAATCACTTACCTAGAGAAAGAGTTTGTGTTTTGCGTGCGATCTACCGAAAAAAATTACCGTAAGTAGTTAGCAAAAATCTGCTAATTTATGTATGAGATCTATGCTAATATTCTTTTCTCCTCTGAATGGCGTGACAAATCAGAAAAATCGCTCGGTGAATAAAAGCCGTTGTATTTTCGCTTACGAGGCAAAATTTTTTCTGAGCTTGGTGGACGAACCTGCGTTTTTGCTGGTGATAAGTAAAGGGTGGATTTGTGACCCTATTTTGTTGTTTCTACGTTGCCTGTTGGACTGTTACGACGGACTATTGTTCGAACTGGGATTTGGCTATAAGTGTTGCGATTTTGCTGGTGATAAGTGAAGGTTGGATTTGTGACCCCATTTTGTCGTCTCTACGTTGCCTGTTGAACTGTTACGACGGACTATCGTTTGAACTGTGATTTGGCTACAAGTATTGCGGACAAGAGACAGAAGAAACCTATTGCAGGTGTTTATTGCAACTAGAAGTTTACAGGTTTTTTTTATTTTCTTTACTACAACAAAGAGCCCGCCTCCTTGAGAGAAAACTCATCAATTATGATAGGCAAAAGTTCAGGGTCCACTTAGTTACATGAAAGTCCTTCCCGCGTTGAGCCACCTGGGTTAGTTAAGAAGAGATATGCTCCGCTCGGTTAGTCTGATCTAGATTTGGAGGGGAAACCTACGTATAAAAAGTTGTATCATACGCAGAGATTTTCTATAAAGATCGGGGGGGGTATGTTCTTGATGTTAGAATAACAATCTGAAAATGGAACCCAGATTTTAATCTCATCATAGTCGATATGTAGAGAACCCGGCCTTTTTCTATATCCACCTGACAAGATAATATCAGTCCGGGGTGCTATTTAAAAGTGCCTGAAAACAACGTAGCTGATTAAGCCAAACCTTTTCTGTGAAATTGGGAAGAAAGAACTGGTCGGACCTTTAGTGCTAGCACAAAGTCACAAGTTCATCGCCGTTTATCTTTTATGCTTACTTGATGTAAAGTTTTCCACTGACATGAAGTGGAAATATATTAAACAAACTGCTAAGCCTGCAGGTAGGAAGTCTGGCTCACTGTGTAGGTCTAGACACTTTTTCTCGCCCGAATCTATTTTGCATATTTATAAATCTACTATTCATTCTTGCTTTGAATACTGCTTACACACATAGTTTAGTGTTCCTGTTATATATTTACAGATCTCTATCTATAAAAGGCAGGATGTGTGTGTGTGTAACAAAAATGCACGGCCGCAATTTTCGACGGATTTGCACCAAAATTTATATGCACATGCTCCAAGTTAGCGGGAAGACCAAGACCGACTTTGCATTTCCCAACTCCCATCGACAGTGGAAATAATCGATATGTTCATGCTTCTACGGCACTTTTCATGTAGTTTGCGGCCATTTTCTACTGGCCAGAGTGAGAGCCTATAGCTGGCTGCTACGAATAGGCAGGAAGAGTCTATTGGCCAGCGTGAGATCCAACAGCTGACTGACACGAATGTTAACTAGCATGCTAGCACGCAAAAAAATCGATAGCTGCATTCGTCACAAGTGGGAAAAATTTAAATTTGCATGGCACTTTACTCCAATTGGCTCATTCGCTTGCTTAAACTCAACGTTGATTCTGATTCCGCAGAACTAGGTTGGGTGTGAAAAAGTATCTGTTGTTAACATTCTTTTTTCATTCGGTTTATCCAGTTACGAGTCCTTTTTTTTCAAGCTGATCGTTTTGTGTTCATTTTGTTTAAGTTCTTTTTTCGTAACAGATTTAATGTTTAGTATAGAGCATAGAAAAAATTCGCAGTATGAGATAGGCAAGAAGTAAAGCATGTAGCAACATCAGCACGGCAAAGGGCACTCCTTTAAAGGCAAGGAAGGGCAAAAATATTTATAAGTCAAGTGGTAGCGATTGCTGTATGAGTCGTACGATTTTTGAATCAAGCACGGGCAACGCCGGTCCATGCTGCTAGTGATAGATAAAGTCCAAAGAAGAATCTGCGTTGTTATTGGTCCTGACCTGGCATATCGGCTTTAGTCACTTTCCCCGACGCCGTAATGTAGTTTCCTTTTACCTCTTCTATAACTACTTTCATGTTAATTGTTCTAATGAACTTTCCTCTATGGTACCTAGACTTTATGAATTTAAGAGAAGTACAAGATTAGCGGTAAAAATTCTCATCATTTTAAAGCTGAAGTGGCTAGATGTAACCGTAAGTTCTATGCTAACAGTTTCTTCTATCGCACATCGCTTGTAGAATTCTCTTGCGGCTTCTTGCTTCCCATTCAAATTTGATCCTCAAAAATGTAAATGCAATGTCAATCGTTATCTTCTGTTTTCGTAATTCTTGTTCTTCTGTTGTCCTTTCTTCTTCATAGTATATTTTTCTCATATTTTCTAACACTCAGTGGCCGCGTGACTCTTAGTGGCTTTAGTTTCTTGCTTGGGGTGGAATGATTACAAAAGTCTATCTATCTGTTTGTTTGTTTACATACCAATTTATCTCTGTAGGTAATTGAATGACAACACTGAAAATAAATTCATATTATGCGTTTCGTCCGTCGAAAGGATTTCTTAAGACTAATAATTGTTCTGTTGATGTATTCTTATATAAATATGTGTGGGTAGACATCGAAAAAAGTGAGGCTATAAATTGCAGTCTTTTATCTCTGTTGATCATCTGGAGAGTCCTAAATTGATAATAATGGCCAGTCTCCTAGTTTGCCTGACTATCTATTTATCTATCTCTCTGTATATATATATATATATATATATATATATATATATATATATAATCTTTTGTTCATATCTATTTATCTATCTATCTAAATTGTCTTTTACACATTCGAATATATGTCTTCTCTGCCTTATGAAGCTAGAATTGGTCAAAACTCGCTTTCATTCTGTTGATTAAACCCACTTTTTCATATTTATTTGTTATATTGCTTTGCCTACAGTAAATAATTTCCCAATGTCTTGCCTGCAAATAAAACGGTTTAGCATGCGTGATTTTTAATTAACATATTCTCATTATCCGATATTTTTTTCTGCTCACCAATTGTTTTGAATGATCATCAAAACCGTTTTCATAAAGTATAATTGTCTTTTTTTAATTTCTAGCTTCAGACATCAAAAGCTCTAACTTAATTATTGAATTTTGCTGCCTTCACTCGAATGTTTGTCGCTTTGAACACTCTACGAAAATAGTCGTTTACATATACACTTAGCACTAATATGATATTTACTGATTATATGTCCACACAATGGTATTGATTTCTCAGCACTTGTTTAAAAGCCAGACTCCCCTGTCTATCCTGATAAGTTTCTTTAATGCACTGTCTCCTTTCACGTCATGGCTAATCCTGACTCTCCCCAACTATCTATCTTTTATAGCTCTTAGCAATTTTTCTTTTTTTTTTTTGTTTTATTAATATTTTTCCCATTCCCTCTTCTGACATCCATTTACACAAGCTAGCTTACTCGTCGGTACCCTCTATCTCAAAATTTTCTTGTGAAGGACAAATTCTCTAAGCCGTCTTTCTTTATTATTTTCCCAGAAATTTCAACTGTCTCTTTCTGATTCTAAGTGTCCTTTCCTTTCAGTTTTCTTTTAAATTACTTCTTTTCTCACATGCTCTATCTATGACATTCTGATCATCCTTCTGTAGAATAATATCTCTGCATCTTCAAGTTTCTTCTTCATCTGTAAGGAAACTGACCCGTATTCGCTGTCATGGGATTGATATTTGATAGCAAGTCAGCACTATTTTCGTTGTTACTAACGAATTTTTTTCTCTTTCTTAATACGTTGTTTAGCTTTTGGATGGCATCTTTTGATATTTCAAAGCGCCTTCAGATTTCACTGCCCTGATGATCTGTTGGTAAACTTCTAACTGGATTTGAATATTGTTTCGTGAGACTAGGAACAATCAATTTTTTATCAACCAGTTTACTAGACAGACACCTGTATCGAGTAAATGAAATTATTCTTAACTTATGAAAACATTATATAGTTTTAGCGTCTTTAAAGGGAACCTGACAGTTTTCAAGCCAAATATCGGAAACCTGGTTTTATATCGTCTAAAAAATCGAAAATAATAAACGCTGAAGAGAAATTCTGCCATTGAAAAACACTCCAGATAAATATTTAAATTTCATAATTTATTATTACGTAAACTCGTAAGCTTTCAGTTTCTGGGCAAAACTCAGTTCATAAATAGGCAACAGACAGAGCTACAGAAAGGAAGAAATAAAAAAAGAAAGAGATGGAGATAGATAGATAGATAGATAGATAGATAGATAGATAGATAGATAGATAGATAGATATACATATACCCCGCTTAGTAGATAGGAAAGATAAATAGGGATGTAAAGAGCGGGAAATCGATAGGTGTATACTCTACTTAGAAGATACAGAAAAAGAAATAACGAACATAGATAGATAGATAGATAGATAGATAGATAGATAGATAGATAGATAAAAAAAGATGGGGAGAGATGGAATTGAACAAATTGAGCTAGATATGAACGAACTGATATATATATATATATATATATATATATATATATATATATATATACAGATAATTAATTATGAACAAACTGAGATTTTAGCCTCTTAACATTTCATAGAATCTTAGAAACCTGCTAGAATACCTGTATAGAATGTGAATACTTTGAAACAAACAGTGCCAACTCGGTATTAAGGTAAGTATTTTTTTTTATCTGAGTTCTATTAACGATCCTTTGGGCTGGTGCAACATCTAAGTTTAATAAATCATTATATAGAGGGTTGTTAAATGAGTTTTTCATATGGACGCATTATAAGGATATATAGAATAAATAATGGTTGAACATGAACTTGAAGAGGCTAGGATTGTAGTGACTGGGTTAGCATCTTCTCAGAAGTGGTTCTCGATAAAAAAAAAAGCTCTTTGGGAGGAGCCAGTTTCTCACCAATGGATACGAAGAGAATGGTATTTCTATGTCATTTTGTTTGTTCGATATCAAAATAACATGGAAGTCGTTTGGCAGAGTGCGTCCTCCCCAATGGAGATGTGCTAAACTCTACATCTTCATCAAAGGACCTGGGTAAAAGAATAATTCACTCTGATCTTTTCAACCAAGATCTTATATATATATATATATATATATATATATATATATATATACATACACAGTGGGAAGGAAATCATATGCATGATTGTCTCTTCAAAATCCGAAATAATTAGGCAAATAACATTGTTATTAAGCGCTTGTTAAGAAAGATTTCGATTAACTTTATGGTTAGGACTAGTCACAATCACTACACGTACTGAAGCTGTGTTAGCTGTGTCTTTCCCTGGGAAAGATAGCCTGGTGAAGCCTAACCATCTCCAGGCTAGATAGATAGACGTGAACAGTAGTTCACCAACTAAGGTTATAGGACGAAATCTATCCTGCTATTTACCCACAGCTGGAGGGGAATAGATGGATTCATACCTTTCACAAAGCACGTAAGTAAATGTAATAAAATCGACCGGGATTCGAACTCAGCTCTCCGATTCCCCATTCGAACCACTATGCATTACTCCACCGTGCCTCCAGAATGGATGTAAACATTTCAAACGCAAATTATGTGCATTAAGATTTTGGCGCGGACGCTCTGTTGTACAGAAAATAAATTCATAAATCCGAGTTCGAATTTCAGCTGAGACTTTACACTAATCTCCTTGTGAAAGAGCCGAAAACATTTTTCCTATCCTTATTCTATTTCTATATCCATGACAGATGTTCAGACGGCTTACATTCCTTAGTTTCGGGATTTTAGATATTTTCATCTAGGGTACATCATGTAGCGTACACAGTGACGACATACCATTCTCTTCGTATCTATTGGTGAGAAAGCGGCTCCTCCCAGAGAGCTTTTTACCGAGAGCCACTTCTGAGAGGATGCTAACCCAATCACTTTAATCTTAACCTATCCAAGTTTATGTTCAACCGTTATCTATCCTAACGAAAACCTCATTTAACGACACTCTGTATCAGTGGTTCTTAACCGGGGGTATCCATACCCCTTGGCGGTATGGAAACCAAATGCTGGGGGTATGGGAATCGATTTCTTGGTACTATCTAAATATCTCACTAGATTAGTAAATGTCTGTTTTATGTATTCGAGATACTAAAAAAAAACTTGCACATTTATGTTCCCTTCCTTTTGTTTGTGTAATGAAACTGAATTATAACTTTATTTTGCTTTCAGTAAAAAAAATATAATAAAGTTATCAATACTTATGTTTTTTTTTAATGTTCTATTCCTCGCAATACATATCTTAAGTACAGTAAATTCAAGCGATTGAAATATTTGGAAGACATACTGGCAAATAATAGGATTGGTGATAATTATTTCGACACTCAAGTGAAGAGGGTATGGGACCACATTGGATAATCCATTGTGGGGTCTGGAATCATCAAAAGGTTAAGAACCCCTGCTCTATACAATTATTTACTAAACTTAGATTTCCCACAAGTCGCATGTGTGAAACATTCAATGAAGATCGAACTCACTACTTAGATATAAATGTTCCAGTTAGAAGAGATTGCTAGCCATTTAAGTGTCTACATTGAGTGGCTCTTTGGCTGGATATTTAGTAACAAATTACTATTAAATAAAAGTTTTATGCAGAATGAAAATTCAAAGACTGAAATTCTCTAGTCGCCAAATCTAAAAGTTCTGCTTATTAAGAAAGTCGTTCAAATAGAAATAATCTTTGTCCCTGATAATCAGCTTATGAAATAATTCGATATCTTCATTAGCAATTCACTTAATTTCCGTGTTGTCGCTGATCTGTCGGCTGCAACGTCTGTACTAATTGCATTTTGTATGGATACAGGTGAAAATTGTCTCATCGTATGCAATGATTCATCTGTATCTGGTTTTGCACATCGTAGCAAATCACTTCTTGAACTATATTGCCTAAAACATTGAATCAACCAAAGAATCATGAAATCCAATTGTGGTTTTCTGACATGGAAGTGTCAGTAGTATTCTCTGTGAGTATGAATAATGGATTGGTTAAATCCAAAAGAGAAAATTCCAAGATTTTGGTTCTTTGTTCAGTTACGAATTTTCCGAAGGGTCATCTAAGTTTTGATGAAAATTAAGGACCTAAGTGACATTAAAGACACCCTGTAAAAACGATTATTTTTACAAAATTTATACAAGTTTTTAAAAACTTTTTTATATTATATACAATATAATAATATAAAATATTTTTATATAATATAACCAAAATATACAATTTTTTACAAAATTTCCCATTGGATTATATGAGTTTTGATAGAAAGTAAGGCCTAAATGACATTAAGGACGCCCTGTAGAATTACTATTTTTACAATATTAATGTATCATTATTTTATGCAAATTATGACACTTCATGTTTCTGTTTCATTTCCATTTGGAATATTTCCAAACTTAAAAAAAAGTTTTACTAAATTGTAAACATTATAGAAACTAGTCTATAATACTAGTATATATGCTAATATAGTACTATAATAAGCATTAAACACTAGTCACATGCTGATTAAGGATGCTAGTCATATGGAAGAATAATCCTAGGATTCTCTAATCCCAAGATTTGACAGTTCTGCTTATTAAGAAACCCATTCAAAATGAAATAATCTTCGTCACTGATAATCAGCTTATGAACTCATTCGTTATCTTCATTAGGCAACCTCTGAATTTGGACCGATTAATTTCAGCATCGTCGATGATCTGCATTTTCTGCACCAGTTGAACTTTGTATGAGTACAGGTGAAAATTGTCTCCTAGCACGCGATGAAAGGACATTCAAGACGTTTTCAGAGCATTTGCAAATCCACGTTCCTGGTTCTTGTTCAACAGAGACCCACACTCATTCATTCGCCAATGGACTGTACATTGTCTTCCACATCACGACAAGTCACATATTTGATTAAAACTTTGAATCAAATGACAACACATGAAATCCTTTGGTGCTTTTCTAACAAGGAGATGCCAGCGGATATTCTTGTTCAGTGCCAGTGCTGGATTGATTTTAATGCAAAACACAAATATGTGTTTTTTATGTTCTTTTTTTATTCGCTTGTGAATTGTTCCAATCGTAATGTCCGTGTCGTTATCAAAATTTCGACAAGAAAACGAATAAATAAAACTTATGAATCTGACGTTTTGATATTTTAAATACCAAAGTAACTTTTGCAACTCCTTGTATGTATTAGACTGTATCGAAACCAGGCAGCCGACATAGAACTTCGTATAGTCCTAAGCTATATTAAATTCCATTATTTCTTTAGTCTTTTCGAGCTTCGCAGAAAGCCTTGTAAAAACTAGACTAAAATTAGTAAGTTCAACATTCACTAGGCGTTTGAAATTGGTGCTCTTGTGGCAAACTAAGATTAAAAAAATATTTTTAATTTTAGGAAAATGTTTCCATATTTATTTCACAGAGACTATAAATTAGATTAAATTCTCATATTTTTTTGAGAGGGAATTAAATCATAGCAGGTATCTTAGTGGAAAAAAGCATGTTATGAGATAACTATGTGAAAATTTTAATATGGTGATTTTTAAGCGTAGCTCAGAAAGCCGAAGATATGGAGTACCTAGTGAGTTTCGAAACGATTTTTAAGCGTAACTTAGATGTGGAACAAGGCCGAAAGTATGGAACAGCCGATAAGAATTGAACTCACTACTTAGTCGTAATTTATCTAGCGAGACACGTTGTTAACCATTACACCACGTCGACGTGTACGGCAAATAATACGATAAGTGTTTTCAACAAAGTAAATTGAGGTTTGGGTTTTTAAACAAAAGGACTTTGAAGCAGTATATTGATGTCTACACCATCATAAACGGATAATTTGTTTCGGAGAAGGACAAGACGGAATGGAACATGTCGAACAGATCGGTAAATCATCAACTTCAATTTGTGGCGAGAAAAATATACTGTTAAAGATTTCGTTTCGGAGCAAAAATAAGATCTAAGATATCTCAGTTTGTTCCGTTTACACAATTTTATCTGAAAAATTAAAGTTGAGTAAAATTTCTGCTAGTTGGTCATCACAATTGTTGTATCCAGAGCAACAACAGACAAGAACAGAGCTTTCAATGACAAAATATCAAAACCCAATATACTTTCGGAAACGAAGAGCACTTGATGATGAACCTTGGTTGTATGAGTTTGAAGGTAAAACCCAGTACAAACAAGGGTTATCTAATGGTAAAAAAAAAATGTTACAATTAACAGCAAAAGTAAGGAAGAAATATTGTCTGGAATGCAGGGCGATTTTTTTTTTTTTTACAAAAGATAACACAATCTACTTCATACGATGTGTTTTGCCACAATTACCAACAAAATTAATAGAAAAATCTCTGAGAAAAAATCAGAGAATCCTTTTCAACGTGATAAATTCTCTGTCTATTCTTTTCGTCAAACAAGTGGAACATTGTGAGAAGTTTGAGAAGAAATCATTTAACATGAAACTTGCACTCCTGATATTGCAGATTTTGACTTATTTCTTTAAATTAACTTAATGGCGTATAAAGGTCGCGTGGACATATTTAAATTCTCAGGACCATCAGTTCTTCTGGGGTTGTAAAATAGCTGGTATTATTGGTTTCAGGAATACCCTAAATTTTATGCGGAGATCTAAAGCTCATATTTTGAAAAAAAAAAAAAGAAGCTTTTATTTCCAACAGCCAAAATCATGTTGAAACACCGGCTTCTATACGATCACCAAAATTAAGTAACGTTGTGCCTTGTCAGTACCTAGATGACTGACCACTTGGAAATATCAGGTGCAGTAGGTTTGGAAGTTTGGGACGATAGCTTGTAATTGTTAATCAGAGAGCCAAGTTCAAATTCCCGTTGGGTTCATTATATGCATTTACGTGCAAAATACTCTTGAGAAAGGTTTGAACACACCTCTTCTTGCCCCAGCTATCGGTTAATTACTAAGATTTGTATGTTGTGGTTTCCTGCCTCTAATGAGTCGATTGCTGACTCTTCCGCTTACTATAAAAGTAGTAGGAAATTAAGCCTCGAGGGAACACTCGACCAGATTGTTCAACTGTCAAACTCGCTGCCTCCAGAGAGGAAGCTTTGCCGCAGGGCAAAGATTCGTCCGGGGAGGTAGACAGTCTCTGAACCCGTTTAGGCGGGTTCAAAGGGAATATTTTTGGCCGAGCCTACGGGCTCGGAGTACCCACGGTAAACTCGGCCTTGTGCCACATACATCCTTCGTGGGCGGGGCTGTTAAATATTAACAGTCGACTAGACTGTTCGCGTTGTCGAACTCTCTGCCACAGCGGAGAGGAACTCGGGCGAAGCTTTGCCGCAGGGGCAAAGTTTCGTCCGGGGAAGTAGACAGTCCCTGAACCCGTTTATGCGGCTTTTAGGGGAATATTTTTGGCCGAGTCTACGGACTCGGAAAACCCACCATAAACTCGGCCTTGTGCCATATACATCCCTCGTGGGAGGACTGTTAAATATTATCAGTCAACCAGACTGTTGATAACTGTCGAACTCTGTGCCTCGATAGAGAGGAACTCGGACGAATCTTTGCCGCAGAGCAGTTTCATCCGGAGGCAAACAGGCTCTGAACCCGTTCAGACGGTTTCAAAAGGAATATTTTGTCCGAGTCTACGGGCTCGGAGAACCCATTGGAAAACTCAGCTTTGTGCCACATACATCCCTCGTAGTGGGGGGGCTGTCATATATTAACAGTCTAATAGATTGAATGCTGGTCACCCGACACAACACTCCCAAGTCGTGTAATACTCTTCTGTTTTATTTACTGTTCAATACACGATTTATGTGTAACCTCTTATTTTGTTATTTCTTAAGAATTTACTTGGTTACAAAATTGTATCACTAAACCGTCTCACTGCGGAGTGAGTAATTCCTTAAAATAGTCTATGTTCAGACCTTTACATGAACATCTCCTCTGATGAGTTGCCAAAATACACCAAGACCCCACAACCGATTCTCAAAAAAAAAAATTAAAATGGCTGGATAACTTCCAGACGGACATTGAATGCTTTCTGCAGTAGGAACCGATTCGTTTTTTCGATAATCTAATATCTTCTTGCTATATAATCTTAAGTAGCGGCAATTACATAGCAATCACATTGAATTCACTGTTCTGTTAAGCATCAGGCGGAATCGAATAATGTTATAATTTGCTACAAATTTGATGATCGCGTTCTAGAAAAAAAATATTCTGATTTTCTTTTCATTGTATTTTGTACCGTACTGTTCAAAACACAAAAATTGCAAATGAAATCATTCAAAAACACAAAATTCTTTTCTTTTTTTATTATCTTCATATACGTTGTCAGATCTTTTAGCTGGCGATCTTCACGGAGAATTTCTATCGTAAATAGTTTTGTATTAACTAAAGATAATGCTAAATTGTACCAGTTACAAACTAATTCATATTTACATTCATTTTAGGAGCTATCCACGCAAATTACCCGCTTTTTATCATATCTATATTCTCATAGGAAAAACGCAACTAGAACCTTGTTTGGTAGTAGGGCTTCCCCTAACCGAGTGATCTAAAGCAATTCAGATCAGCCAGCGTTACGTTCTACAAAGTTGGATCCAGGTTCGAGATCTTCCGAAGGTACATTTTCTTCTTTAAATCTCGTATGCACAGGCGGGTAAGCGAAATAAACACAGTTTAGAGGACGAGGCATTCTACCCAAATACAGCTATCCAATAAAAATGTCCTTTCAAGTAATAAAAACAATATCTTCTTTTATGTGCCTGGTCTCTTCAGAACGTAGACGATCATGGCCCTCCATTCCCTCCTGTCCTTTATTGCTCTCAATAAGTTTTGTCGTTTTGTTAATTCCTGTTCCACCATCCATTTGCTCAAGCCCATCAGGTATGTTACGTGCTGCAAATTACGCAAATTACCCGCTTTCTATCATATCTATATTCTCATTGGAAAAAACGCAACAAGAACCTTGTTTGGTAGTAGGGCTTCCCCGAAACCGAGTGATCTAAAGCACTTCAGATCAGCCAGTGTTTCCTACTACGAATGTAGATCCAGGTTCGAGATCTTCTGAAGGTACATTTTCTTCTTTAAATCACGTATGCGCAAGAAGGTAGGCGAAATAAACACCATTTGGAAGACGAGGCATTCTACCCAAATATTACTATCCACTAAAAATGTCTTTTCAAGTAATTAAAAATATCTTTTATGTGCCTGGTCTCTTCAGAACGTAGTCGATTATGGCCCTTCACTCCCTCCTGTCCTTTATTGCTCTTAATAAGTTTTATCGTTTTGTTAATTCCTGTTCCACCATCCATTTGCTGAAGCCCATCAAGCGCTGCTTTTCTGTCTCTTTCCCTCTATCTGCCCTGTGAGTATCAGATTTCCCAAGCCTTCTTCCCTCATTACATACCCCAGAAATTTCGACTGCCACTTCCTGATGTCAACTATAAATTTCCTCTTCGTTTCCATTTTTTTCCAAAACCTCGACGTTGCCTATATGTTTGGTCCATAGTATCAACAACATCTTTCTATAGAACCAAATTTATGTTGCTTCAAGTCTCTTTCATCTTTGAGGAGATTATCCAGCATTCGTTACCAGTATCAATTCTTTTATATGTCAGTGAATGCTGAAGAATTTCCTCATAGCTGAAAAAGAAATCTGAGTCAACATAGATCAGTTTCTACAGAATGACGTATCCTCAAAAGTAAACAAATTATTAAGAAACAACTATTTCGTTAGGAACAAAAAGAAAACAGTGATTATGTAATATCACTCATTCTACATGACAGTAAATGATGGACAATTTTTCACCTATGAAGAGAAAACTTGAGGCAACGAAGCTGCGGTTCTACCGGAGGATGCTGGGAATCCCATAGACGCAAAATCTGTGCAGCGATGACGGCTTAAAGAAAATGAGAAAGTAAAGAATAATTATACTTAGAACCAGAAAGAGAAAAGGGAAATCTCTGCGACACAAAATTAGTAAAAAGGGTTTGGAAACTTTGGCACTCACAAGACAGACAGACCGCAAAGGGGGTAGAGGGAAACATCGAGTAGCCTACTTAATGAGCATTTGTATTTGGATGGCAGAACATGATACAAGGAGAGAGGGGAAGGGGAAAACAGTGAGATACGAAAAGTAGGAACCTGAAGAGAACCATGATCGTTCAGGTCTTGAAGGAATACAGAAGAAGAAGAAGAAGAAACAGGAGGAGGAGGAGCAGAAAAAGAAGAAAGAGTAGAAGAAGAAGAAGAAGAGGAGGAGGAGCAGAAAAGGAAGAAAGAGTAGAAGAAGAAGGGGTGGTAGTAGTAGTAGTAGTAGAAAAAGAAGAAGGAGTAGTAGTAGTAGTAGAAGAAGAAGAAGAAGAAAAAGAAGAAAGAGGAGAAGAAGCAGAAAAAGAAGAAGAAGAAGAAACAGGAGGAGGAGGAGCAGAAAAAGAACAAAGAGTAGAAGAAGTAGTAGTAGTAGTCGTAGTAGTAGTAGTAGTAGAAGAAGAAGAAGAAGAAGAAGAAGAAGAAGAAGAAGAAAATTAAGAAAAAGCAGATATTCTAAACCAAGGCAGCTATAGTTACAAACATATGAGCTTATATTTCTTCTACAAAACGCAATGTATAATTTTTGACTAATATGGCAGATACTGGTGCTTACTTCTGGAGACTGAGTGTCAGCAAGTTTCCTCAAATTTCCAGCATCATTTTGATTGTCCTCGAGAAACAAAACAACACCGTGGTTTGGACAGCGTGAATTCTTCCTCAAATTTCCAAGACATCCAAAGTTGATTCTAGTAGTTTTGGCACGGTTCCAAACAATGGAGCCAAATTTTTATGGACACAACCATAAACTTCATTTTCCACAGACTTTTCTTTTCTTTTCACTTTCTTTCTTCCTCAACATACGTTCTGTTATGTTACCAAACCTACGTGTCTGATTTAACAGGTTGTCTTTTTATTTACGACTATCAGATCCAACATTCTCACACGGATAGAGCGTTTTGTCTGGATGTCAAAGTCTCTGAGTATATTATTCTTTTTATTCTGTAAGCGAGCTTCTGGCTTGGGCTGATAGCATTTATTTACATCGTCGAAATTATTGTGATGATTATTGTATTGGTTATTTGCCAATGAGCGATCAACTTGCCCGACCGTAATTCAATGTCAGAAAATATCCAATCGGTCAGGCTCACATTCAGTTTTCGGATTCCATTGAATGATTTATTCGCGGTTCTTATAATGTCAACTTCAAGAAACCAATTTCAATCTACAGATAATGCCTTGATACATTGGATGCCTTAGTTCAAATCCTAAACAGAAAAATTCATGATCCTATAGTTTTTACTTTTACACCTACTCAAATCAATTTAATTAATCTTCAATTCCCTTTAACACTTCAGTTATATATTGGATTCACTTTTCCTTAAACAAGTAAAGGTTGCTTGTAAAAATATATATTTAATTTATATTAGTGTTTTCTATTCTTTTTTTTTTGTAACGTCTTGGCTGAGGAGTAAGTGACGTAAGTCGTTAATGATTGGTCGCTTGTAATTTCAAGATCAGCAGTGGCAGTTACTTAATGTGTCCATTTGTCCATTTGTTGCGTGTTTGGCGGAGTTTTTGCTTCAGGATCACCTGCCGGAGTAGTATTGTTTTGGTAGGGTCTCTTGGGCGAACAATTATGATATTGCAAGACCCAAAACTTGTTATGACCCCAAGTCACAACATCATTGACGAGGCGATCCTGTGCACTCGTTGCTGTGTTTTCATGGACAATGTTTGAAGAGACATTACGTATTCGTCTACTGTCAGGTTCACCCTCCTTCTCGTACTTCTGAACTGTTTATCCCATATTTCCTGTTCTGAATTCGGTTTCCAGCTCATTCTTGAGACTTTGTGATCTCTTTTCACTTTCAGTAACCAATTAGACAACCAAGGCAGAATCAAGGTTAAATAGTAAGGAATTAGTTTACCATTGTATTACTTTAGCATCTCATCTATCCGACAATGCGTGCATTTCAGAATGTAACGCCATGGACGATTATAATGCAATATATTCACCAATACCTACCTTATGAATTCCAAGCGCGCAGTAATGTTTCAGAGAAATTTAAGAACAGTTAGGCAATGTCTACGTTTGCAGTGGAGCCTTACAAATGCCAATTCCATCTCAGGTTAGCAGTCAATGTGAGACCGCGTAACCGCAAAGAGGTGCTCTCGTGGAGTTGAGCGTCAAACATTCTAATGGGGGTCAGGGATGGTTCTCTGTGGTGAGTAATAGACAGCAGTTTTGTTTTTGAGACATTAAAAAAGTACTCTCTATTATGGTGATAAATGGTTTATAAATGGCATCTGGGGTATATTTGTATAAACCACACTCTGAAGACGATCCATTTTGAATGGAGAGCTTTTGATAGAGACTATTCAATTGGATCCATATCAAAATACCAATGACTTTGATAAAACTTAATGTATCATATTTAATTGTCCAGAAACATTGTGAGTGAATTGGGAAAATTGCAAATCGGTAATTTCGGTTCCTTACTAACATTGGTTTGAGAACCAAGCATGACATTACATTATCGTCGACAGTCTTTTATCTATAAACGTTCATTTTTGCATTGCATTTTTATCACCGGTGATGAAAAATAGGTTTCGCATGTCAACAGAAAATTAAAACAACAGTGGATATCACAAAATGAGAAATCAGTGCCATCACCAACATTAGGATTCCGTCCACAGAAATTATTGCATTATAAGCTGCTGAAATATGGAAGGACCATCATTGTAGCTGGTGCCAACTGATCGGGTAAACGAAACGTCGAAAATATCCTGATTTTTATATAGGAAAGGTGTTATTCCCCAGCATGTAAATATAAGGACACACTCAGCTAAACACAGCCAAGAGAACAAATCGGATGGTTTGATTTGGAAGTTCTTCCACATCGTCCGGACAGGCCAGATTAAGTAGATACAGATCCTAATTTGTTTCTTTTGCTATAACATTACATAAGTGACATAATTTTCAAATACAAAGAAGAAGAAAAAACAGATTTCTTTAAATCTAAAATAGAATAACTGCTCTCTTGTTGTGTTGCAGACGTTGAGAACGGAGGTCATGACATTTTTAATAATTGATACTTTTATTACTTCAGATGTCATTATCGTGGATACTCCGTATTTGAAAAAGACGCCCCATTTTTACTTTGTTTATTACGTCTATCGGCCTGCATATTCGAGAAATCTTGGTAATTTTTGTTATTTATCCCCCCCCCTAACAGAGATCAAAACCTGTGTTCCACTTTGGATGCAATGTACCGGATAAACAAAAGAGAAGGACGAATCAAGCAAGGTTATATTTAACATTTATGAAAGAAACATTCTCTTCACCTTCACCATTAAATTCGGCCTTGTGCCACCTCTGACCTGCGCGGGAATGTTAGTGATTATATTCTCTTCACCTAGAAAATTTTCTTGAAACGCCATACGAAACGCAAAGACAGTAATGTCTTAAGAATTAACGAATTTATTTTAATTCGACACATTTATTGTTTCAAACGTTGTTTTAATTGCTACTAGTATTTAAAATAGACGCCTCATTTTTACGCATATCGGCCTGCATATTTGAGAAATCTTAGTAAATTTTTTATTTATCTTCCCTAACAGAGATCAAACCTGTGTTACACTTTGGATCCAATGTGTTTTACCGCACAAACCACGGAGAACGACGGATCAAGCAAGGTTATATTTTCGCCTTTATGAAAGAAACATATTCTCTTCACTTAGATTATTTTCTCGAAACGCCATATCTAACCAGTTTCATATACGAAACGTAAAGAAAGTAATTTTCTCAAAAATTAATGAATTTATTTCTTAATCCAAATTTTTTATTACTTCAAACGTTATTTTATTTGCTACTAGTGTTTAAAATAGACGCCCCATTTTCATTTATTTAACTTTGTGTATTACGTCTATCGGCGTGCCTGTGCATTCGAAATTGTTTTTATTTACTTTCTGGTAAAACGGAATTAGCTTCCGAACATCTTAACGTTTTAATGTCACGACGTGATACAAAAAAAAGTGTCTTGCCTTCCAGGTTTTGCATTATTTCTCGCGACTTAATGACAGCCATCATTTCTTTGCTTGGTATTCTTCATATGACATAATATTTTCTTTTAGATCTTCGAGTGGCGCTAACTTTTGTTACATTTGTAAGCATATTGAGACCAATATATATGCAAGATTTGACAATTCCCGGAATTACGTTAGCGTATCGCTGAGGTAATGAGTCAGTCAAATATTCGTATACGAGCATATCCAGAAATGTGCGAACTTCCGATTTCTGGAGACGTAGATGTTTTTGGATATCTCTTACACATATGCCCTTGGGAAATTAATGAATACATCTTTTTTTTTCTCTCTCTCTCCTAACTGTGAATTAAATGTCATGGTAGACTGGGTTCTCTCGGCTTGGGTAGAAAGAAGAAACATTGCTCTGATTTCAAAACCATTGAGAAGACAACAGGAAACCACTCTACTGTGATTCCCGTGAAATATTAACAATTCGCAGATAATAAAGAAATGTGTGAAGAGGTAGGATTACCTACGCCCTGAATAGATATGGCATTAAACAAAAACAACAAAGAAAGATATCAAAGACACTTCAACGATATCCCTAACATTGTGCAAAAAGTGACGCTGTGAAATTTTGCATCAGCTCAAAATTAGACGGTCTTCATAATGAGAAACAAAATCAGTGAACTGAGATTATTTTTGTACACTTCACCCGTCCTGGGTATGACGATAAACTACATCGTCATCCTTGGTAAAATGATAAACTACGTCCAACAGCAAGAGCGCTGATTAGTCGATTTTGTGAAGCGTGGAACCACCACTTAATTGCTGGAGTTCCCACGTTCAGCCTTACCCGGGGAGGTAGCATCTGTTAGGGTCCAATATATTAGCAAATAGTTAACTGGGTAAAAAAACTGGCGTCCAGAAACTATGAAAGTGTAAAAAAAAGGTTTTAATACCAGAAATACTTTGTAAAAATTATTACCAGCAATACATTTTTGAAAAAAATTACCAGCTGATATTTTTGAAAAAAAAATATTACCAGCAATTAAAATTTTGTCGGCAGGAAATAACTCATTGAGGTTGATATGCCGTAAAACAAACCAAACTGTACATCTGATTGATTTGTTTATTACTGCATGTCATTTAAAGCCTTATGTGGATTATAAGAATTTCTCTTTCTTTGCAGATAATAATGGTTTAGTCATACAAGTCGTACTAATTAACACATATCGGGGGGGGGAGATTTGAATTCATAATTTTCCTAAGGGTATTTGTGTGTAAGTTAATATAACGAAAACAATAGTAATTGTAACTAGGCTCTACGTTTAACAATTCCTAGTTAATATCAGTTATATCCCCAGTACATCCAAGCTTGCATATTCCTTTTCAGGTACTGAGTAGGCTCAAAATTGCTCAATTTCGATGATCATACAGGAACCGGTGATTCCAACGTGATATGGCCGCAAGCCACCTTGTGAAAGACATTAATCTCTTTTCAGAATATAGCCATGAGATTGTGATAATGTAGAGAAAAGAGTGGGTGGGTGACTGGAAACACAGCAAGCTTTAATATCTGCCACGTAGCTCCAGTGAACTTTTATCACCCTTGTTAAACTCAACCATGACTTTCAAATGCTATTTCGCTTTTTCTTGATATGTTTCTCAAGTAAATCTACATTCAGGATAATTTTTCTTCCAAATGCTCTTGCAGGCTAGACGAGGACTAATTTATTAATTAATTTATTAACGGCTTAATGAAAGATGATTTGATAATACATTGATTATATCAGATGAATTGTGATACAAAAATAATTTTCGAACTGGTCTCTATAACTGTAAACAAATATTCCAAGGGAGTAAGAATTAATTGACAGATAATCTGGTTGTCGATTGACCATCGTTAATCTTCGTAGAGACCAATGAAAACACGAGGCCAAATCTCTAATACCGAACATTATTATTTGCACTGTTTATATTCGGACGGTTATCCTCATTTTTGTTGTTTTTATCACAACGTTTCAAACGTTCTGCTCACCGACCTTCCTCAGGTGCATATCGATCTGAGTAATCTACAGGGAATTCCGAACTGAACTTATTCGAACCTTTTGGACTGGCGCTGCGAAATAGCAAACAAAGAACTGTAACAAATAACCGAAATTTGTACTGAATAACCCACCAGCTGTTGAAGGGACGCTGAAAACACAAGCTAAACAAAAATAACAGAAACAATATTACTAGAGGATTATCAACAGCAGTAACACCTAAAATCAATATCACAAAATGTAACTGATGAGAAAATAATTATAAAATCAAGATGTTGACATTCAACATGACTTCAAATAAAAGGTTAGGAAGGAAACTTTCATCAATATTGGAAAGAGCCATAACAGCTACTTGACTTGAGAAAACCATTTCCCTGAAAATTGTTTTAAGAGATTGATTCTATAAATTTCAACCGACAGTAGTACTGACTGTTCGATCAATGAATGCTAAATATTTCTTTATAGGGAAACGGATAATATTAACATTACCATTTGACTGTTGTCGTTTTTTTTCTGTTGATTTGGGGAGATTTAGTAAAAGAGTTGAATTAGAGGGAGAACAAATAACTTATAGCAAATTCAATTTTGACATGAGATTTCAATCGATTTAGCTTCATTTATCGACAACCAGTTATGGTAATGGTAATATCAACCGTTTCCTCATAAGGAAACATTTGACATTCTTTGACAAAGCATTTAGTGTTACTTTCAGTTGAAATTTATAAAATCTTTCTCGTAAAAGGATTTTTCTGGAAAATAGCTTTCTTAATTCCACTAATTGTTATTGCTCTTTTCAGTATTGATGGGTGTTTCTATCCTGGCATTATACTTGAAGTAGTGTGGACTGGCAACATCTAGATTATGCCATTATGTTTCTCTTAGCTTTTCAAATCACAAACCTCACTTCACGAAACTTTTCAATTTACCTCTGATTCCTTGACATCTTGAAGAAATAAAATTGATTTCGTCAATTAACAAAGATTTAGAGATATGATAAACTGAATTTAAAACATTTTTTTTAAATTCGCAAAGTTTTTATGTTACTTTAAACTCAATTTTATTTTAAAACTTTTAAAATCATATATTTTTCAGTTATTTTAAAATTTGAATTATTAACAGTTTCCTCCTCATCCAGATACAAATCTCAATGCTAAATGTTCAAGCACCAGATGATATGTACTATTCATTTTAGGTGTTGCTGCTGTTGAAAGTCCTCAAGTGATGTAGTTTCTGAATCAAGATGTTGACAATTTACTCTACTTCAAAAATATTAGGAAGAAAACTCAAATCATTACTGGAAAAAGTGATATCAGCTACTGAACTTGAGAAATCTATTTTCCTGAAAAAATATTTTAAGAAAATGACTTGATAAATTTCAGCTGAAAGTAGCACTAACTGCTTAATCAATGAATACCAAATCTTTCCTTATAAGGAAACGGTTAATATTCTAATTATCATTACAATTTGTACAAGGCACTTTGATTCTGAAATGAATACTAAACGCAAAAACCAACCATTATACAATGATACTTACACATGGAAATTCAAATTTTCTAACTACGTCATTTTTTATTCTCATTTTTTCAGTTATTCTCTGTAAACTTCCTCCTTCTATAGATTTTTTTTCTAAACATTTTTATCATTATTTTTTACAATATTAAATCATATTTTTCTAAACAGCAAAGTTCACTTTTGAAAACAAAAAGAAATATGACAAATATTCTTTTTCAGAGATGTCATCTATTAATGTCAATGAATCGCTCTAAGATAAATGAAAACTTTCTATAATGAATAAAATATTAATAAAGAGTACCAGGAAAACAGTAACTTCACAGCTAATAAAGAAATCAACAAAGTTATCCACAGATCCATTGAAATATGTAGGGATTTCGTAAGCTGAATTTAACACTTTACATAGCAATAAATGTCAGGTTCCAGAGACGACAGACGCACTAATAACAATCTGTAAGACCGGCTTGCTAATCATTGTGATCTAAATATATTATTGTGTGACTTGCGTTATTCCGTTAATCCGTCCGTCAATATGCCGCACCCTCTAAAATAGCTATATAATAACTGATTGAAGCCAAATCTTGGAGCGAAGTACGAACAGGTAAAGGGGGTGCAAAGTATAGTTGGTTTTACTTGGATGCGTAAAAAACGTAGTACTAGAGGTTTTTGTCAAAGTATTTCCAAAAATATCAGTTTATTCAAGTTTCATTGAATGTTTTGCGAAACTGAACGAAACGTACAGTTTGTAAATCTTAATAAAAATGTTAAGTGATAGCTTCAACAATACTAAATACTGTGAGGATTTTAACACGGGTGACAGTGTTAGAAAAAGTTCTAATTTGCTAAAAACTTCAAACACAAAATCCCCTTTGATTTGGCACCGATCACATCTATATTGGGTAACTAGTGAGAATCGAACTCACAATTCAGTAAATTGATCTACACGATTAAATTGCTAACTGTTGTCTCACCAGGTGCCTCCCATATAAATAAATACAGATTTACACAAGGATCAATAAAGATCTATAAATATTCCTCCAATATTTGCGTCATTTAGATTAAGTCAACGAGGATTTTCATATTCCATAAATACGATATAATCTGACTCTACGATGCTGTTTACTTCAATGTTTATGCATATTCTATGCACATGCGCATTCTGACAACATAAGCTGTCTCCAGTTTAACGGATTTCTATGACGAATGAAATCGTGCCTTGAAGAGAAATGTAAAAAAAAAAAAAGAAAGAAACTTTGGCGCATTTTAAAATCATGTTATGCTTCCCGACGTCTATAATGAATAAAACTGTCAGGATTTCTCATGTATTGTCTTTATAACGTTTTTTTTTCTGACCCATTTCCATTTGAAAGGAAGGCACCTTGATTAATCCTTTTACACGCAGCTCCCCCACCACTTCTCCAGAGTTACACACTTCTCTCATCGTTTGATGCATTTGTAAAGATCTTTATGGTAAAAATATATAGGCTGGAACTGCAGCCGAGATAATCAGAGTACCGTCATCCTGGAAATGTACTAACTATAACTTTATGGAGAGGAAGATGTTGAAATCCGATGATGACAGGTCAATAAAATATTGAGGATGAAGATTTCCATATTTGCAGTGTGTTTTAATTCGTGCAACAAGGATTTGTTAACTAGTGCATTGCATTTTGTGATGCGGGCAGTTCTGCTAAACATACTGTGTCTATGTATTTTAAAGTGTTTCCATAATTTTTCCAGCAACGTGACATATTAAGTCCTACTGATAGTTGTACCGTTAACCAGGAAATCCTTAAGAGCTTCCGGTTTTTTGCCTCCTAATTAATTTTGATCTTCAAAGATTTAAATGCAATGGAAATCGTCATCTTCTGACTTCTTAATTCTTCTTCTTTTATTGTTCTCTCTTTAATAGAATTTTTTCTTCTGTTCTCTATGACTAAGTATCTCCTTGTGTCTTAGTAACTTTATTGCTTTGCTTGTGGTGAAATGATTAAAAAAAAGCACCACACCATTTTTGGTACGGATGATTGAACATGGACTCTCCAGAAGAAATTTTTGATATGTACCAAATCGGTGATTTTTCTCAAGGCCGAAATGGACACACATTTCTGGCAAATTCTGTCTATCCGTCCATGTCTAGACCCTTTTTAACTGGAGCCACACTTGCTCTACTTCAGTGGTTTTCAACCAGTGTTCCGTGGAACCCTAGCGTTCCACCAGTAAAGCCCAGGGGTTCCGCAAGAAGTTACACAAGTACTATGATTGACAGTAATTTTTAATTCAACTGTGCAGATATGTGTGTTTGGACATTTTGTTAATAAATTTGTGGAATTTGAGCCATCTGAAGAACAGTTTAGATTAACAGAAGAAGAAGAACTTGCCAGTGTTTCAAGTGACAGAACATTAAAATTGAAGCATTCTGAGCTTAGCCTGGTTGCATTCTGGTTGCTGTTTAAAAAAGAATATCCTGCAATTACCCAGAAAGCACTGCGCCTTCTTATGCAGTTTTCAACATCCTACTTGTGTGAATTTGGATTTTCAGCTCTGACAACCATCAAGCGCAAGAAGCGAGCACAATTGCTGTCTGTGGAAGATGAACTTCGTGTGTGTCTGTCAAAAACACGACCCAATATTAAAGATTTGTGCAAGAAATATCAAGTTTCTCATTGAATTTTTAATGAAAATAAATGTAATCCATTTAAACTGAAGTTTTTTTTTAATACATGTGTAATAACCGTAGAAGCAAGATTAAAATTGCATTTGTACGTATACAATATTTTTACAGTTTGTCTTTGTATTTTTTTGTAAATAAATCTGAAGATGAGTATCTTTATTTTATTTTAATGATTGAAAGCCTTTTATTGCATAAGGTAATTTATTGCAGGGTTTCCTCGAGCCACTGGTATGTTTCCTTGTGGTTCCGCTCCAGCAAAAAGGTTGGAAACCACTGCTCTACATAGACATATTATTTTTTTTTTTTGAATCAGAATGATGGAGGCATTGAAAATGCGACTATCATCTGGTGCTTGAACATCGAGCATTGAGATTTGTATCTGGATGAGGAGGGAACTGTTAATAATTCAAATTTTAAAATAACTGAAAAATATATGATTTTAAAAGTTTTAAAATAAAATTGAGTTTAAAGTAACATAAAAACTTTGCGAATTTTAAAAAAAAATGTTTTAAATTCAGTTTATCATATCTCTAAATCTTTGTTAATTGACGAAATCAATTTTATTTCTTCAAGATGTCAAGGAATCAGAGGTAAATTGAAAAGTTTCGTGAAGTAAGGTTTGTGATTTGAAGAGCTCAATTTTCAGTTTGAATGAGAATTTCAGCCCAAATCAGAGTCTTATAGTTAAAGTGAGGTTTTGAAGTTCCATGGAGTGAATTGAGGCATTCAAAATTATCATTGCTGTTTTCTCAGATGGAGTAGAAGTCCCTTTCCTTTTGTGCTGGAGACTCAATTAGCCATTCCGCAGGAGCTAGCTTAAAAGCTCGAACGGAGGCGGCTATTAAGCTAGTTAAAAATACTCTTCTTTGATTTCGTGACACATGGCCAAAAATTCACAAGATAAGCATTTTCCAGTCCCTTTCCAAAAGATTGCGAATGCGCAGATCATTCCATTGACAGTTTGGGCTTGTGTATTTTCTACTGACTCAACATCAATTTTATTTCAATTGCATGTCTGACAGGTCCTGAAGGTGATGAACTCACGTTTCTGTGTAATTAAAAAATGTCTTGGTTTTCATGACAAATAGGTGTGACGTCACCCCGTGGCCTCTCTGCCCCACACTCCGTCTATCCTGCGACGACAATGTGACTTGGTATTGGTCGCGGCACCAAACGTGACGTTCTAACCCTTTGCTTATTCGGATGGGAATCTGGTTAGATTCGGAATCAGCCTTGTCGTTCCCAGCCCGCCTCCAACGTCTGGCTACCGAAGTAACTGCTTTGATTTCTAGTCTAACCTACCCATGTTGTGATTTGATCTTAGGTAGACGAAATCAATCAGTCACCGGGCCGCAATGCAAGTCGAGTCCGAACAAGGGTAATACCGCACAAGTATATGTAAAAGAAAATAAAGTAACAACTCGAAAAGTTCAAATGTGTTAAAAAGAATAACAATATTTTATATCTGGTTGCTGAATACAGGACTGCATCTTTCTCCCAAACCGTTAATATGGATTCGTGACACCTTGCTTTTGTTAGGCGAGTCTTAACATCTTAAGTTGTTTTTTTTTTTAAGAAACTGTTTTTTTTTGTGTGTATCTTTAGGTGATATTCGTAAAACTTGTTTTGGTGGTGTGAATCTAAGTCGTTCTTCAAAAATAAATTGTTCTCGGTTAGAAGTTGAGGTCGTGATGCGTGGATCTCAGTCAGCTTTCTGCGAGGCGGGTCTCAGAGCTCACAGCTCAATTCTGCGTCTCTCTCTCCAACTTCCAACTCCAACTCAACTGCCTGCCGTGCCGGTCTCTTCAACCCCAACTTCCGTCCACTCGCTGCGACTCTGCTTATATGGACGCCGATCAAAACCGTGGTGGGCCTGTCGGGGTTTGAGGTTCCTTGATAATTCTAAATCCACATTAAAGATCTTCTTTGTTCTCGGATAGGAAAATTTATTACTTTATATTTTTGGAAGTCCTTACTTTCTACTTAAAGGGAATCATCCTCCCAAATTCTTCCTTTCTCATATTGGTATCTCACACCAATCTCCTCAGAGGGCGTCAACAGGTTCCCATCTCTCTCACAGTGGCATCTCACACCAATCCCTTCAGGGGGCGTCAACAGGCCTCCCCTCCTTCTTCATAGTTTACCTTCGCCTACCGCTCACGCCACCCTTCAGCCAATGAATGCTCAGCAGCATAGGTGTTTGCAATTATCGCTCAAAGGGAAAAAATTATCTTCTTTACTTTTTTTTTCTTTCTCTTCCACGAGCAGACCTCACACGACTCTCTATATTAACCGAATGTCATCTGGACTTTATCAATCGAGATTTTCGCCAGCGTCAAGTGGGTGGTTTAACTGGGCGTGTTTGCATTCTGTCGCTAATTATCTTATCCGATACAAACTTTTATCATGTCCAGGTTTGGACAATAAAACAGGTGTTTTTTTTTTTCTCAAACCAATGTTATCTCCGACGGATAGTTAATGGTTCATTCTTTTCCCGTTCTCTCTTCGTGGCCTCACAATTGGTTTTCTCGGTCAGCGCGTGACTTAATTATCATTATCTCCCAGCTTCTGTTTCGTAGGCCACTTGACCAATTTGAAATTTTCATTATTGCCATGGACAGATTGCTATCTTCCTTCGCCGCGCCGTAAGATAAATTAATTCGACAGATCCGGTATCTTACGAATCTCCTATCTTCTGCATGCGAAAAAGGATACTTTTTCTTTTCGCAAATGAAAATAAAATCTTTACTACTTTTCCTTGTTAGAAAAAATAACATCGCTCAGTGTCTCTTCGTGATAGCTACTTATCACCTAAATTGATTCTCGCAATTTTTTTTCACGCAACCCTAAATAGTGTCACATAAGGGAAAGTTCCAAAAAGAAAATTATGAGCAAGGGAAGAGCCTACTGCGCTGACATTTTGGGCATACGCATTCTCCACGGGAACAATACTAATACTGACCATCTGTCTGTATTTCTGAGATGATGTATACATTATTCGGACTGTCGCCATATTACAACGTTTCGGCCGTCGTACGCTCCGGCCTTCTTCAGATCATAGTCCTGGTTAAAGTGGTGGAGAACTTGGAGAGGGGAATTAAAAGGAGATAACTGATAACTGACATCCATTAGACATGGCACGTGGAACTAGAACAGTCTACCACAGTGAGTGAAATAAAGTGTTCAGTTCGACATTCCAACCATCTGAAGAAGGCCGGAGCGTCAGACAGCCGAAACGTTGTAATAAATATGACGACAAAGATGAGGACAATAGTCCGAATAATGTAAATAGAATACTGACCATGTATTCTAGTTTTTCATATCTACAGTGATCTTCAAAGAATAAAAACCGTTTCCAGTGAAGTCTGACCACATTTGAAATGTCGATAGTACTACAGGTTGAGTATTCTTTATTTGAACTTCTAAAATCAGACCCCCCCCCAAAAAAAAATACGAATTTTTTTCAGGTGCTGACATGACTTTCCCTGAATAGAAAATTGCAGAAATCATTGGGAATATAACTAGGTGATGTGCAGCTGTTGTGTGTGACCTCATCTCCCCCCCCACTGGTGTGGCTTCCCCAGCCCAGGTCCGTACCCTACGTTGGCGCCTGTTTTTGTTAGCGATCGTCACAGCAACGCATTCGTTCGTAGAATACTTATCATGTGTTTTGTGCTAAGATATTATTCAAAATATCAAAATGCCGTGCATTTATATATTTTCTGTCAGTAGTTATTATTCTTAGGTGAAGTCTTACTTTCACATTTTAAAAATCCGTGTGAACGTTACATGACTACCGCAATTACTTGTATCTGTATGTACACAACACTTATTAAGTTTTATATAAAACTAAATTTCAGTTATATGTTATTGGTTAATTTGCAGTGCAACACCCGCGCTAAGTTTGCATTAAAAATTTGCAGAATACTTACATTTATATGTAGTTGTACATACTCCATTCGAATATGGCTTGATAAATTTGATAAAAATCCACCGATTTAGAATTATCGGGAGTAAAATCTTGGATTCATTCGCGTCGTTGGTGGCAACTATTACTGTCGTTGTTTGCATACATTCGCTGCGGAAAGCTAAACGTGGAAGACTACGGAAAGTTTAGCGCGGAACTGATCTTTCTTGCTAAATTTGTCTCAGTTACTGCGGACGAGAACTATTTACGTAGATACGCTCAGTTTGCGCAATGATACCTACACTGGTAGCTATTCTGCAGCGAATGTAGGCAAACAACGCCAGTGACTGCTGCCCGCGACGCGAATGAATCCGAACTTTTACTGTCGGTAAATCCAAAATGGTAGATTTTATCAAATTTATCAAACTAGATTCGAATGGAGCTTGTACAATTATACATAAATGTAAATATTCTAGAAATTTTTAATGCGAACCAAGCGCAGGTGTTACACTGCAAATGAACCATGTTATTTTTATAAGACTACCTTGAGAGTATATTGTGACGGGTACACACCTGGCCCAGGGTCGAATCCTTTGGTTACGGCGCCAACTGTGACGTCGCTCCTCCTGGTCGCTCTTCGCTGTTCCAAGTGTGCCGTTCCAACCCCTTGGTTAGATGATCACCAGCCTCGCCTTTCCGAACCCGCTTCCAATACCTGGTTGCTAAAGCAACTGTACTGATCTCCGGTCTGTCTACCCACGTTGTGTTTAGATCTTAGACAGACGGGACCAGCAGGGATTGGGCCGTATGCAAGTTGAGTCCGACGGGGGTGGCAAAACACAAGTAAAAGAAAAAAAACTCACGAGACAAAAAATTACTGATAAAAAAAGGGTAACAACCTTTTATATCTAATGTCCGTTACATAAAAATTGTTCTTATTTCCCGACCCGCTTTGTGGACTATGGCACCAAGCTTCTATCATACAACAAAGATTTCGAGTTGTCTACTCTTTAGAATTGTGTATGTCGGAGTGTGGTTTAGTTCGACACTGGGGCTAATCACTATCAGTCGTTCGCAGCTGATTCTTCTCTTCGGCTTGAGTTGTATTTCTTCACTTCGATCTGGTTTGGTCGAATTCTGATCTAGGGCTTGGCTTGATTTCAACCTCTTCTTCTTCCGTCCAGCAACTCTTTTCTGTCGACTGAGGTGGAACTGATTTGCTTGTTTGGTCTGCAACTTTACTTCTTGTCTGGCCTGCAACTCTTCGGCCTGTCTTTGACTCGGCTGCAACTTCTCTGCGGCTTTCGAGCAATCTTCTTTTTCTTCTTCTTGGGTGGAAGGATTTCTTGTCTTAGGATTCTCTTGCCGCAAGGGGAGGAATGAACCGGACCCGATGCCCGCGTTCCAACTGTTCTGGTCGTATAACCCGCAACTCAGCCGCAAAACTGATTTCTGTCGACTGGGGTCCTGCTTTTATTGACGCCGCAACAAACCGGGGTGGGTTTGCCGGCGTCAGGGGTTTCTCGATAATTCCAATAGCCGCATTATTTCTGTTTTCCCATTATCGCTATTATTTTCACCCCTACTTCCTCCACAGTGCCTCTGGGGAGGGAGGACGCCTACCATCTCTCCCGGTCTCTCGTATGTCAGGTGACCGTTTTCGACCAATGGTTCCTGATCGAGCATTCCTTCTCCTCCTTTCCGCATGCCACGTGACCTTTTTCGACCAATGGTTCTTGATCGAGCATTCTCCCTCCTCTTTCCGCATATCACGTGACCGCTTTCGGCTAATGAGATTGTGGTTGGGCGCCTCCCGCACATATGTGACGGGCGTGGCTTATACCGTTCTTGTTCAAAAAAAACAAAATCTAACTTAGCCTTTTTCGCACGTACGAAAAATGATAATCTTATTTTTCTCACCTGGGTTCTGTCAAAACAGCCGCCGCTAATTAGATATGACTTCAGGGAGGATTGTTTCCGCCTTTTTGGCGTCCTGTGTGAGCCAAAAGCAATTGTCTTTTTCACCACTTTGTATTTGTTCAGACCCGATAGACAAAAATCTTATTTATCTGAATTGAAAATGTCTTCGCTTCATCATCGTGGAGTTCTGATCCTTAACAGGTCAGAACCTGTATACAATTCCAGCGGTCACCCACTCATCCCAAAAGACACCTTTCCTCCGATTAAAATTTCGTTCTCATTGTTCTAAAAATTCCCTTTCTCCAAATTGATAATGAGTCTCTCTACGCAAAAGTCGGTCATGTGCTCCGACCGACATTTTTTATCAATCGCCTATACGCTTATCCTTTCTCCCTCTAAATGACTTTCCCTTCTAAATAACATTTTTCCATTGTCTCTCGAAAATCGGTCAAGATGTTGGCCTAAATACCTTTCTGATACCTGTTTTCGCTAATAATTTGTATTTCTCGACCTCTCTCTTTTCTTCCCTGTTCCTTCCTTTTTCTCTTCCTCTCTTTTCTTTTTCTTTTAGGATCGTCTAAGTACAACTTAGTGAATTATTTTCAACTCAATTATTCTTCGTCTAAGAAAAAACTAACAACTGGTTAATAAACCGAGTAAAAAAAAATTAAATCATATTTCTATGAATATTTCTAATAATGCAAGGTGCCACAATCCTCCCCTAACCGATTTGTCATTTACCCGTAAATGACACCTAAACCCAATTACATCATTTAACATGCACCATGCATTTGTCTCATGCAATTCTATTCTACTTTCTAACATGCAAGGGTAATATTCTTTTCATGCAATGTAATGTTCTTTCCATCTACTTTTGTTCTACATGCAATGTAATGTTCTTTTCATTTTCTTCTGTTCTACATGCAAGGGTAATGTTCTTTTTATTTTCATTTGTTCTACATGCAATGTAATGTTCTTTTCATTTTCTTTTTGTTCTACATGCAATGTAATGTGTGCGTGTGTCTGTAGGTGCAGATATGTTCACTGTGGTTTGTTCTTCTTGGTCAATGTTTTCCTCTCCGCTGTGGGAGGTTTTTCCGCCGCACGTGGTGGTCTCATGCCAGCCTCCTCCATTGGTCTTTCAGCAATTTCTTCGCCAGTCCTGTCTGAGTAAGGAACACCGCTCGGCATCTCCCTCTCGAGTTGCTGCATGCTCACTAGACTGTCGTTCGCTAATCTCCTCTTACTCTTAATCTTCCATATTAATACACCCCCGATGGTTATAACTAGGAATGTACCCATTACTCCAAGGGTGCCAATTCCTGCCATCTGCTCTGCGACTGGCACACTACACAACTCCGAACATAGTTAGTGACTTCTCCGTACAGTTTGGGCCAATAGTACTTTCTTCCTATGAGATCACATGTCCTATCAATTCCCATGTGACCCAACCTTTCGTGGCACTGTTCCAATATCTCTGGTCTTAGACTTTTGGGCACATACAACTTGGGCTTGACTTCTTCATCCCTTCCTGAGAGATAATACAGCCTTTCCTCTATTATGGCATACTTGGTGGTCTCTCCTGCCTTCACCTTCTCTCTCAGAGCAGCTATTTCACTGTCTGCTTGCTCCTTTTCAATTCCTTCTGTCCAGTAGGGATCGGTTATTATCTGGGCGTCCCCTTCTTCGTCCGATTCTAATATAGGGCGATCCTTTAGCTTATTAGAGTTAATTACTCCTATTCTATAGGCTTTATCATCTACTCCCTGCTCTACCTTCACAGATCTTTCTTCCAGTTGTTTCGGTATTCTTGAGAGTAAATCTGCGCACGTGTTTTCCTTTCCTGCCAAATACTCTATCTTACAGTGGTAGCCACTTAACTTAAGTGCCCACTGTTGAATTTTCTTATTATTTGTCCACTCTGCCTGCAATAGGTACTGCAGAGGCTTGTGGTCTGTTTTTATAGTGAAGACCGCACCATTTAAATAGTAGTCCAGTTTTTGGAGAGCATACATGATAGCATATGCTTCCCTCTCTATTACTGGCCACCTCTGTTGTGTCTCTGAGAGCTTATGGGAGAGGAAGTATATCGGTACTTCCTCTGGTATGCCTGGCACTGGTCCTTCCTTATCAGGACACGGCTGGGTAAGTACTGCCCCTACACACTGCTCACTGGCATCCGTGTATAATATCATGGGCTTGCTGAGGTCTGGGTACGTCAGCAGTAGAACGGTCGTCAACTGTTCCTTTAGCGAATCAAATGCTCGTTGACAGTCCTCTGGCCACTTGAACCTAGCGTATTTCTTCGTCAGGGCTACTAGCGGTATGGCAATTCTTGAAAATGCCGGGACGAAGCGTCGGTAGTAGCCTATAGCTCCTATAAAACCTCTTACCTGCCTCACTGTCTTAGGCTCTGGCATTTCCCTTATGACCCTTACCTTATCCATGTCGGGTTTAATACCGTCTCCGTTTATGACGAAGCCTAAATACCTAGTTTCTTCCCTCAGAAACTGACACTTTGACAATTTCAATTTTAATCCGTGTTTCCTCAACCTTCCCAACACCTGTCTTAAATGAAAAAAGTGTTGTTCCACTGTCTCCGAAAATATCAAGATATCGTCCAAATACGCCATGGCAAAGCTCTCGTATCCTCCTAACACTATTGACATTAGCTGTTGGAAGACTCCCGGGGCATTAGCTAAACCGAATGGCATCACTCTGAACTGAAACAGTCCCAGGTGACACGCGAATGCGGCCTTCTCCTTGTCAGCCTCATCCAGGGCTACTTGCCAATACCCGGACCTCAAGTCCAACGTAGAGAAGTACTTTGCCTTCCCTAATAATGCCAAAATGTCGTCTATCAATGGCAATGGCACCGCCAACGGCTTCGATATAGAATTTAGCTTTCTAAAATCTACACAGAAACGATGCCCGCCATCTTTCTTACCTACTATTACTATTGGGAAGCTCCAGGAGAGATCGATCTTTCGATCATCCCAGCTTCCAACATTTCCTCTACTGCCTCTTCTACAAGGGGTCTTTTATGTATAGGTGTTCGGTAGGGTTTTAATTTCACAGGGGGTGGTCTCCGGTGTCGATTTTTCATTTCGACTGTGTGGGTCTGACCTAGCTCCTTGTCTGACTGGGCCACCACATCTCGATTGTCCCTTAACAGACCCCCCACTCTAGTTCTAAATTGATCCGGTGCTAATATGTCCTCATCTAAGATTCCTTCTGTTTGCTCTACTAGCTTCCTTCGTTCCTCCTCGAATCTCACCCGACTCAGAGTTCGTAGGGGAAGTGCTCTCCCTATCTTCTCCCCTCTCCTAACCTTTATAGTCTTTTGGGCCTGGTTCACCATCATTATGGGCACCAACTCGGCTGCCTCCACTACCGTTTCGCACAGGGTTACCTCGTTATCTTCTAGGCCCTTTCCTTCTACAGGGACCAACTGCAGAGGTCCTCTCCGTACCTTTTTTTCTGACATTAGCCTACCCTTTCCCGACACTGCGGTCCTAGGAGGTAACTTTACATCTTCCTCCACCACTATGGTTATCTCTTCCTCTGGTGGGCATCCCAATGGCGTTCTCTCGCCGTTCACCACCAACACAGTAGGATTAAACTCGATCTGGGCCTTCTGGCTCCGGAGCCAATCTTCTCCCAAGATTGCCTCCGTACACAGGTCGGGGTTACGTAAAATTTTGGGTGCTTTTCACCCTCCCAATCCTCACCAGGGCCTCCTCACCATCCTTTTATCTCCAGGGGGGCTCCATTTGCTTGCGTGACCTCTATGTCCGCTTCCCGTAACCTTCTCCTCCGTTTCACCCGCCTGTATGTTTCCTCTCTCATCAATGACACAGATGCTCCTGTGTCCACCAAAGCCCTCATCTCTCTACCACCTATCTCTGCTCTACAGGATAGTTCTTTCTCTTGTGTTAGCGAAGAGAACACTTGAGCTTTCTTCTTCCTGGGTCTCCACCCTTGGGTTACCCCAGCCATAGGCGCCGGTAGTAATAAATCACCTTCATTTTCCTCATGAGGTGGAGTTCTGCGCCCCCTGCACCTGGGCGACCCCGGCCGGACCTCTCCCGGTCTCCCATGGTCGTTTCTAAAAATACAGTTTCTTTTCAGGTGTCCTGGCTTCCTGCAAAACCAGCACCTTCTTGTTGGACAGCTTGCCGCAAAGTGGCCCGCCCGACCACATGTCCAACATTTTGCTCTTTCCCTTTAACTGGGTTGGCCTTGTGTCTATCCTCAGGGAACCCGTCCTCTATTCAAGCGGTTCGCCCACCCACTGGTCCAAGTTTTTATTTCTCTCCTTTTTAACTGGGCCACCCTCCTCTTAATTCTGGGGTGGCCCGCTGGCTTTTCCCTGGGCCGGTCTCTTGGGCTCAGCCTTCTTTGTTAATATCGGTGGGGCACCCTTCCTCAGCCCGCACCACTTGGCCAGGTGTCCTTTCTTACCACACCTGGTGCATCTGTCCTGATTGAAGTCTGGGGGCAACCCCCGATTCGTCGGACATTCCGCCGCCCTGTGGTCCTCGTACCCACAGGTCCAGCAGACCAGCCCGTATCGACCCGGCGTGGGCTTATAAAAGCCATGCCTGGTCGACCATGCCCTTCTATTGGGGTCTTCCTCCCATAATTCTGCCTGGTCCACCTCTACCTTAACCCTCTGATTCCACGCGGGGGATCTTCCGCCTACCCCCCTTCTTCCAGCCTCCTGACTTGGTATTTGCTTCTTCCCACACCTCTTCACTTTTTCCCACACGCCCTGGCTCTCCCTGGCCAGCTCTATCGCTGCCGACAGTCTGAGCGGTCCTTCCTTCAGTACGTCGTGACGAACACGCTCGTCGCTCAGCGCCTCTACATACAGGTCCGCCAGTTAGGCCTGCATAACTGCATTATCCCTGACCACTTCGGGGAATGCCAACGACGATAGCTTCCCCGCTCGGGCCCCTAATTCTCCCGGGGTTTCATCCCGTAGCTGTGTCAGTTTTAAAAGGGCCCTGATGGCCTCTATGGCCGTACCTTCGTCGGCGAATTCCTTAGTTAACACTCTTTTTATCTCTTCCCAAGACAAGCAGGGTTGATTTTCCAAGAGCCCCCTCACGAACTCAGACGCTTTTCCCTTTGTGGCATCGTATGCCAAATACAGGGTTTCTTGGTCCGAAAGCTCGTAGATGATTCGGCTCTTCTCAAGGATTGCCAGCCAGTTTTTAAACTCTTTCCCGCTGCCATCAAATACTGGGACCCTCGGTCCACCTAACAGCTTCCTTAAATCCACTGACAACCCCTGCCTTACTTCCTCTTCACCCCCCACTGCTCTATCCGAATCATAGTCTGACATGTCTACAGAGAAAGACAATCTATGCAGCAACAATCGAGGTTGGGAAATAAAATAAGGTGTCCTACCTTACAGATGATTCTGTTCTTTTTGGTCCCGGGTCGTTCTGAGTCCTGTTTGAATCTTCAGCAACGGCGGTCGATCGATGTGATGTGACGTGGTTATCTCAGGGTTGAAATCCTGGTCACGGCACCATATGTGACGGGTACACACTTGGCCCAGGGTCGAATCCTTTGGTTACGGCGCCAACTGTGACGTCGCTCCTCCTGGTCGCTCTTCGCTGTTCCAAGTGTGCCGTTCCAACCCCTTGGTTAGATGATCACCAGCCTCGCCTTTCCCAACCCGCTTCCAATACCTGGTTGCTAAAGCAACTGTACTGATCTCCAGTCTGTCTACCCACGTTGTGTTTAGATCTTAGACAGATGGGACCAGCAGGGATTGGGCCGTATGCAAGTTGAGTCCGACGGTGGTGGCAAAACACAAGTAAAAGAAAAAAAACTCACGAGACAAAAAATTACTGATAAAAAAAGGGTAACAACCTTTTATATCTAATGTCCGTTACATAAAAATTGTTCTTATTTCCCGACCCGCTTTGTGGACTATGGCACCAAGCTTCTATCATACAACTTAAAGATTTCGAGTCGTCTACTCTTTAGAATTGTGTATGTCGGAGTGTGGTTTAGTTCGACACTGGGGCTAATCTCTATCAGTCGTTCGCAGCTGATTCTTCTCTTCGGCTTGAGTTGTATTTCTTCACTTCGATCTGGTTTGGTCGAATTCTGATCTCGGGCTTGGCTTGATTTCAACTTCTTCTTCTTCCGTCCAGCAACTCTTTTCTGTCGACTGAGGTGGAACTGATTTGCTTGTTTGGTCTGCAACTTTACTTCTTGTCTGGCCTGCAACTCTTCGGCCGGTCTTTGACTCGGCTGCAACTTCTCTGCGGCTTTCGAGCAATCTTCTTTTTCTTCTTCTTGGGTGGAAGGATTTCTTGTCTTAGGATTCTCTTGCCGCAAGGGAGGAATGAACCGGACCCGATGCCCGCGTTCCAACTGTTCTGGTCGTATAACCCGCAACTCAGCCGCAACTGATTTCTGTCGACTGGGGTCTTGCTTTTATTGACGCCGCAACAAACCGGGGTGGGTTTGCCGGCGTCAGGGGTTTCTCGATAATTCCAATAGCCGCATTATTTCTGTTTTCCCATTATCGCTATTATTTTCACCCCTACTTCCTCACAGTGCCTCTGGGGGAGGGGAGGACGCCTACCCATCTCTCCCGATCTCTTGTATGTCAGGTGACCGTTTTCGACCAATGGTTCCTGATCGAGCATTCCTTCTCCTCCTTTCCACATGCCACGTGACCTTTTTCGACCAATGGTTCTTGATCGAGCATTCTCCCTCCTCTTTCCGCATATCACGTGACCGCTTTCGGCTAATGAGATTGTGGTTGGGCGCCTCCCGCACATATGTGACGGGCGTGGCTTATACCGTTCTTGTTCAAAAAAAACAAAATCTAACTTGGCCTTTTTCGCACGTACGAAAAATGATAATCTTGGCTTTTTCTCACCTGGGTTCTGTCAAAACAGCCGCCGCTAATTAGATATGACTTCAGGGAGGATTGTTTCCGCCTTTTTGGCGTCCTGTGTGAGCCAAAAGCAATTGTCTTTTTCACCCCTTTGTATTTGTTCAGACCCGATAGACAAAAATCTTAATTATCTGAATTGAAAATGTCTTCGCTTCATCATCGTGGGAGTCTGATCCTTAGCAGGTCAGAACCTGTATACAATTCCAGCGGTCACCCACTCATCCCAAAAGACATCTTTCCTCCGATTAAAATTTCGTTCCCATTGTTCTAAAAATTCCCTTTCTCCAAATTGATAATGAGTCTCTCTACGCAAAAGTCGGTCATGTGCTCCGACCGACATTTTTATCAATCGCCTATACGCTTATCCTTTCTCCCTAAATGACTTTCCTTCTAAATAACATTTTTCCATTGTCTCTCGAAAATCGGTCAAGATGTTGGCCTAAATACCTTTCTGATACCTGTTTTAGCTAATAATTTGTATTTCTCGACCTCTCTCTTTTCTTCCCTGTTCCTTCCTTTTTCTCTTCCTCTCTTTTCTTTTTCTTTTAGGATCGTCTAAGTACAACTTAGTGAATTATTTTCAACTCAATTATTCTTCGTCTAAGAAAAAACTAACAACTGGTTAATAAACCGAGTAAAAAAAAATTAAATCATATTTCTATGAATATTTCTAATAATGCAAGGTGCCACAATATGTATAAGCTGTGTTATGAAATGGAAAGGAGTAGCGTGTTTATGCTTGGGTTCCATTCACAAGCTGCCCCATTTTATAGATACTATATATAAATTAAATAGCCTGTATTTCAAAATCTGAAAACCGAAGCATTTTCGATTCCAACAATTTCGGACAAAGAATTCTCAATCTATATTTCATAGAGCTACACGATATTGCGTCTGTTCAATAAAGTCTCCTTGTCACCTCCAGGATGATATTTTTTTTTGATAAGTGGAATTTTAAATCCTAAACATGATGAAAGCTCTTTGCCCCGCTAAATCAATTGTCCCAACTCCCTGAACACCCACATCTGAAACAGATTATTTTATATCTTCGTGCACGTGAATCTACGGCCTTCGAAAGTCGTGGAATGGAGCTACATAATTTCAAAGAACTCTACCAGATAACAGAAAGCACATCACTTAGGGACTTTAAAGTCATCAACTAAAATGGAAAGAAAAATCAAGCTGTTGACGTTCTACAAGGCTTCGGATCAACACAGGAACCTGAAATACCGGTTGGGAACCTAGAGAGATGTATTTTCCCGAAAAATTTTTTTTAATATAATGATTTTATAAATAATAGCTGAAGTAACACTTATGCATTAATATTACCATTCCTGCAGCCATTATTATGAATGTATAAGTGTATTTTAATCTCCTCATGCTCAGAAGTTAGGAGAAATCTTTAAACTCTTCACATAGCAACAGATTTCGTTAAAAAGAGAATTGGCTAGTTTAATGATGCAACGATTTCATAGCTGAAACGATTTTTTAGGATCTGTACTCGAAAAGCATTTTTTATTGTAATTCGGCCGTTTTTGCAGTATCGTAATTAAATTTAAGTAAAGGGTTTTATTTATTGAAAAAAAAAAAACAAATTACTGAGCGTTACGATTTTTGCCATTGCATACGATGATAATCCTATTTGAAGAGGTCGAGACCAGTAATTATCAAACGGGAAATGATTTTCGAAGCGAAGCACAATACATTGGGGAGGATTTTAAATAAGTATAACGGTGAAATATTTCTTAATAAATTAAGGAATATATTGAGAAAGTCTAGGATCGCAAAGGTAGGAATATAAGGTTGGATTCTGAGGAAAAAAATGATTTTCATTGAGAAATCATCGTAAATCAGGTTGTGTGTTAAATATAAGCTTAGCTCTGCAATAACATGTCTGAGTTATTTTAACCAGTATTGCTTGTATGTAAAAATTCCCACCACGCTCTTTTTAAAAAAAAAATGAAGACCGAATGCACAGTAAAAAGATGTTCTTTTAATTTTAGAGAAAAGTCTATTCAGATTCGATGCTAGAACTATGCAGCACTAGTTCTAGTGGTCGCTTTTGCGAGACCAGAGAAAAAATAGTACATTTAATTCTGACATTCATGTTAAGCACTACATCCAGTACAGAAACGTTTTGATGAGCGTGGAATCACGTCTTAATTGTTCCCAGGTCGATCCTGACCCGAATTTTAGCATCTGTTATGGTCCCAGCTAGGGGCAAATAATGACCCCCCCTCAAAACAAAAACAAAATACTATGAAAGTATAAGAATAAATGTTTATAGTAAAAGTGCCAGCAGTTCATTTTGGATGAAAACTGCCAGCAATGCATATTTATGGTAGAATTACCAACAATATGTTTTATCTGTAGTTGGAGGCATACAATTGAGTTCAAAATATATTTAGTTGAAACCATAAAATTGTGTTCAAAATATTTAGGTTTCGGCATTAAATAACCCATAAAGGTTGATATGCTGCTAAGCAAAATCAATGACCAACAATATATTTTATCAGTAGTTGAAAGCATACAATTGCGTTCAAAGTATATTTAGTTGAAACCATAAAATTATGTTCCAAATATTTAGATTTCGGCATTAAATAACCCATAAAGGTTGATATGCTGCTAAACAAAATCAACCAACTAACAATACATATTTATAGTAGAATGACTAGCAATACATTTTATCTGTACTTGAAGGCGTGTAATTGCGTTCAAAATATATTTAGTTGAAGACATAAAATTATTCCAAATATTTAGAGTTCAGCATTAAATATCCAAGAGAGGTTGATATGTCGCTAAACAAAATCAACCAACCGAACAACATAAAAGAATACTTTCATCTCGTTAATCCATAAAATATCACACAATTTCTTTAAGAAATCAAACTGCATTCCAAAATATAACTTCAACAAAACTACAACATAAAACACACATATCACCGCTTCTAGTAATTGTGTCCACACAGACATGTATATACACAAAAGCTGAGTATCATCTAACATGTATTCAAGTGTGAAAGCAGAATAATTTATATCATATTTTTACAACTTCAGAGATCTCAAGAATTTTGACATTAAATTACCTATAAGGAGTTGATATGCCCTTATACAAACAAATTAAATCATAATAAGCAAGTATGGCGTTTAATAATGAAAGGGCGATTGTGAATTTTTATAAACAAAAAAATGATCTCCCTTGGACTTTTAAATGTATCAGGGAAAAATTAAACAACTTTTTTGTTATGAATGCTAATATTTATATAAAATATTCATAAACTCGTTAATATAGCTCTGAGATGAAGTATTATGATTGCTTACATTATTTATATTATTCGGACTAGTATCCTCATCTTCATTGCCATATTCACAACGTTTCGGCCATTGTACGCTCCGGCCTTTGTCAGGTGATTGGAATTTCGAACCAAACTCTTTATTTCTTTCACCGGGGTAGATATTTCTAGTTCCACGTGCCATGTCTCTTCTGTATGTCTCAGTTATGTTATTTCCTTTCAACGTAACTCTCCAAGTTTTGGTTCACCAGTTGTAGCTTGGTATTGAACTCAGGCCTATTTGGATCTAATCACTGGATCTAACGAACGCATTTATCCACTTGGCACGTGGAACTAGAAAATTCTACCCTGGTGAAAGAAATGAAGGTTTCGATTCAAAATTCCAATCACTCGAAGAAGGACGGTGCATACAAGTACCGAAACTTTGTTAATATGGCAATGAATTTCTTGTGATGTCAACGAACACACGTTGTCACTTTTGTAATGTCAATGAATACTCGTTGACACTTCCGTAATACTCGTTGTAGTAGAGACTTTCTAATCGCAGATACAGCTATAGTAACGCCGTTAAACAATACTGGTGTCATACGCCTTCGAATATCACTCGCACTAATAGTACTTACTCGATAATACTCGCTCGAATAGTAACCCCCGAATAGTTATCTAAATTGTAATCCGTATAGTGATCAGTATCGAGAAATAGATTAGAAATATTGAATAGTAAAGAGAGTAGCGAACTGTATAATAGTGGATAGTCTAGAAATGGTGATCTGTATAGTAATAGAGGATAGACTAGAAATAGTGATCAGTTAGACGCCACGCTAATTCCCATATATAAATTTCCTATATTGTCACATGATTTACTTCATTCAATAATAGAATCGACCGTGTTTGATCACTGGCAATCGATGTTCAGCAGCGACACATTATTCCTATATAAGAGAAATTGAGGATAATAGTCCAGTAATGTAAATAATGTAAGTAGACTTGTTAATATTGATTACTTTTTAAAAGGGTACTTAGAAGGGATCCTGGCCTGATTGGGTTGCTATGACAAACATTTTAGATGGTAAAATAATTGTAAGAAATTAACGATAGTAAAACAAAAAGGACTATTGTCAATTGTAGAATAATTTGTCAAGCAAAATAAATGTTTCATAAATGGCTGTATATGTATGTTTGATTTTTTTTTAACAGGGAAAATTAAAATTGCACCGCCCTGCTTTAGAAAATGCACAAAACACTTAGCTTTCAGAATTAACCCGAAGGAAACACTCCACCACCACTTGGTACGAATATCTGCATAGGCCCCGTGAGTTTCAGCTTCCTAGCGAATCCATAACAATATTCAAATTCACTTTCTTATGATACGACATCTCCTTTGACGCACGATGGAACAAAAAGGTAGACAAGAGGAATAAATCCCCCCTCCTCACCCAAGGAAAAAAAAACTTTGGTAGAACTGTACAAACGTGTCCAGAGTAACAAGAACATCCTGATAAGAAAGGAAAGAGAATACAATGGCACCATGCTGTCTATACTTGTCTATTGATTTGAATTCGGTGTCATATATCTTTGAAGCATTTACTCCCCCCTACTTGAATGAGTCCAGCAGTGATACATTAGAATCATTCTTGTCACAAACACCGAAGTTTTTAAACAGATAGTATCACAAGTATTGAAGCGCTATACTGTAAATGATTATTTGCGCTGATCCAGTCATGTGAGGAAGATAGAAAAAAAAACTTCGTGTCCTGTAAACTGGTCAATGACCAGCAGAGTAAAGTAGGCAGGAGTCGCCACGGAATAAATAAAACGGCTTTTTATAAAGGAACTTTTCCTCTTGTTGAATAGACTACCATCACTAAACAACAGAGTTTACATACATGAAGTCGTACAGCAATGAGCAGTGGTACAATTCGAAGGCATGCTTGGCAAAACCTATATCACTTCTATTGAGCGTCCATTTAAAAGTTTACTGTGGAAAAAATGCAAAACAAACACCGCTCTTTCTAAATATATATGGGAAAGAAAGAAAAAGGCGCACCCACTTAATTATTAAAGAACGGTGGGTAATAGAGTGGGGGAATCATTTTGCAGAGTTTGTCAGGAAGTGAAACTATCTATACCTACTTTCTCCGAGCGAAAAATTCTACGGCATAAGTGGAGAAATTATGACCATTTGTTTACATAGCAGAAAATATCTACCGGCACACACAGCACCTGACTAATTAAGGATTTAAATGTCAGAACGTACAAATTTAGTTTAATCAAAACACATTTTATATATATATATATATATATATATATATATATATATATATATATATATATATATATATATATATATATATATATATAAATGTTTTGATTTTAAATTTGTTCATTGCAGGAAGAGTCCAGTAGAGTCCAGCAAATAAATGAGCAAATGCCATTTTAATTTATCTCTATTTGTGTTTTTTTTTTTTTTGTGTGTGTGTGTGTGTGTGTGTGTGTGTGTGTGTGTGTGAGTTGTGACTGATCTTGTTTAGCGGCATAACCCTCTATGGGTTATTTAATGTCGAAATCTAGAACATTTATGCGCAATTTCATTTTATTTCTTTAGATAATAATGGTTTTAGTGATAAACAGCTTACTAATTTACCCATAGAATGGGAGAAGAGGTGGATTCATACCTTTTCCAAAGGTATCTACGCAAAATTGAATATAATGGGCCCGATTGAATGTGGAACAAAGCTCTTTGATTAACAATTTAGAGCCGTTATCCATTACCCCACGCGCAAATCCTAACTTAGAGTAACTCTTATTACCAAGCGATGTGGTCGTAAGTCGTGTGTGTGTGTGTGTGTGTGTGTGTGTATGGGTGTGTAGAAAGAGTAGATTGTACATATCTGTGCATGTGAAAGAGAAACCGCACACACACATGCACACACACACACACACACACACACACACACACACACACACACATATATATATATATATATATATATGTTGAACAGTCATATTATCATATTCATGACGTTTCTCCCGTTGTACACTCTGGCCTTCTTCAGTTGATATATGCTGGAATATCGAAGGAAGGAGCATAGAACGACGTAAATATCACAAGAAAGATAAGGACAACGGTCCGAACAATGTAAATAGTGTAAATATTTACCACATCTTATCTCAGAAATATAGACAAAAGTTTAGAGAAAGAGAATGAGAGAGAGAAAGAGAGAGAGATGTGTGTATGTGTGTGTGCATACCTATGTGTGAAAAAAGAGACAGTATACATAAGAAATGACGTTCATCTGTTATGGAATCGACTGGGTTACTGAGTCATGGAACTATAAGATCTTCCAGGCAGCTTCCCTATCTAAAGCAAATCGCAGAGACTACAGCAGAGACGAAACAATTTTTGTTTCAGTTAAGACTTTCTCCCGCAGAGGCTCTGAAAAAACTTACCTATCTTGCCTAGATGGGCCAAGAGACGTAGAAATCTCCCTTAAATCTTCGTTTAGATCTCTCTATGTTTCTAGAGAGGAGGTGTTGTAATTATTTACATTATTTATATTATTCGGACTGTTGGCCTCATGTATTTTCCCATATTCGCACGTTTCGGTCGTTGTATGCTCCAGCCTTCTTCAGGTGATTGGAATTTTCGAAATATTTAGAAAAATCGGGCGCAGCTGGCCACATATGGAGGGAAAGGAGAGATGACCGCCTCCGGTTGGATAAAGTTAAATAATAGACAAAGAACATCACTGGAAAATACGAAAACTTAAGGATATATATATATACATACATATAATTATTTATTTAAAAAAAATTTAAAACATAAATATGTTATAAAATCACTACAAAATATATATATACAAAATATGTTATAAAATCACTACAAAATATATATTATTATATTAAGGATATATATCATATATATATATATATATATATATATATATATATATATATATATATATATATATATATATTAGGATATATATATTTATATTATTATATTAAGATATATACATATATTATTATATTATATATATATTATTATATATATTTATTATATTATTATATATATTATATTATTATATATATTATTATATATCTTATTATACTAAGGATATATATATATATATTATTATATTAAGGATATACATATATATTATATTAAGTATATATATATATATATATATATATATATATATATATATATATATATACATAATATAATTATTTATTTTAAAATAATTTATAACATAAATATGTTATAAAATCACTACAAAATATATATATACAAAATATGTTATAAAATCACTACAAAATATATATTATTATATTAAGGATATATATCATATATATATATATATATATATATATATATTAAGGATATATATATTTATATTATTATATTAGGATATACATATATTATTATATTATATATATTATATATATATATTTATTATATTATTATATATATTATATTATTATATATATTATTATATATCTTATTATACTAAGGATATATATATATATTATTATATTAAGGATATATATATATTATATTAAGTATATATATATATATATATATATATATATATATATATATAATATACATGTATAATTATTTATTTTAAAATAATTTATAACATAAATATGTTATAAAATCACTACAAAATATATATATGCAAAATATGTTATAAAATCAGTGCAATATATATATATATATATATATATATATATATATATATATATATATATATATATATATATATATATATGATTTTTATATATGATTGACTCTTCCGTTTAACTATAATTTTTAAAAAGACAGGAGAGTCCATCATACATAGTATTTGGAGTTATTTTTCACTTACTCTCTCTCTCTCTCTCTCTCTCTCTCTATATATATATATATATATATATATATATATATATATATATATATATATATATATATATAAAACGATTCATTGATATATTTTTCCAATTAAATATAGGCTACCGTTGATATTTTTTGATTACAAAGTCAACGGCGAATAGCGTCAGCAAATATTCCTATTGCTATATCCGGAGATTCTCGCTGTTGCACAATATGTGGATTTGTATGCAGGTCACTAGCGGAAATGAAGTGTCACATACCATATAATCATAAAAACTGAATGTGGTTGTCGCACCCTCATACGTCGAATTTGATTTGAGAGTCCATATATATATATATATAGAAGCGGTGTAATGGTTAACAAGCTTGTCTCGCTAGAACAATTATGAGTAGTGAGTTCGATCCTCACTGGTTGCCCCCTATTTCTCTCTCTCTCTCTCTCTCTCTCTCTGTATATATATATATATATAGAGAGAGAGAGGGAAGAGAGTGTGAAAGAAAGAGTGGGCATGTATTCCCATGTGAGTGTACATATATATATATATATATATATATATATATATATATATATATAGCGCACGGTCAGTGCTGATACTGATAATAATACTGTGTTCGATGTAAATTGTGCATGAAGATTCCAGTTTATGAAACTTAAAGAGTTTCAGAAACAGATATGTACCTTCTATACACGCACACACACACACACACACACACATATATATATATATATATATATATATATATATATATATATATATATATATATATATATATATATATGTTTATTCAGGGAGGGAGTGATTTGGCCCAAAACTATTCAGTACTCCCTCCTGCTTGTAGCAACTTCACCTAACCAACCTATTGCGACTAAATTACAAAAGTACCAAATGCAGTTGGAACAATCGTCCCTACATCGAAAAGAAAATTTAACGCGTCAATATTAGTCAACGGATACAATGAGTAAAGAATTCCAACGATTCTTTTGCTTTTTAGGTCCTCGAAAGATTTTTAAAACGGTAAATGGGATTTTTTCTTCAAATTTTTTTACCAAATCAATGACTGAAAGGCTTGTAAAATCTACTAGTTTATTATTTCAGCGTTTGAATCTTAAGATGAAAAAACTAAATTTTCGGTTCACAACAAAGTTGTGCGCCTATTTGCTTATTACTCTCGTAGTTAACGTTGCACGAGAGAATGCGACATTGCTCAATGTCAAGTTTGTATTGTTCTTGTAGCCTTCGATGGCAATACTTGCAATTGCATCAACTGCTGTACATTCTAATTAACTTTGACTTTTAATTACCGATTCTTTATTCTTTTTTTTTTCTTAATTTTCTTTTGTGAAGTTACTTCTGCCGCTCTTTACTTTCTTTTCTCTCATTAATTTCCAAGTTTGTTTTTTTTATTTCTTTCTTTCATTAGAACTTCGTCACAACTAAGTAAATGTTATTGACGCTGTTAGCTTTCTTTTAATATCATGCATTACATAAAAACTGCCTTGTTCAAAGGCCTACCAAATGACGGACATTATAAAAACAAGTAAAAGGAGAAACAGCAGAAAATTCTGTTGCAATAAGAATCTCTCGTATAACTACTATGACAATAAAAACATTAGTAGCAAAAACTACTACTGATACTACTACCAATAATACTATTAATAATAATAACTCAGGGCTAAAAGGTTTTACACTTGCTGCATAGGATCTATGCTTGCTAACTAGAAATTACCAAGTACACATAGTGAAAAATTTTGCTGGCCCCAAATGTAGATTCTGTGATAAATATCCAGAAACAATTGACCGTCTAGTATCAGATTGCATATTGTGAATATGCACCAAGTGAATATGAAATTCGACATGAGTGGGAGAATATCTGCACTAGAAAATCTGCAACTCTTACAGGAAAGAAACTGGTATAAACACTGGTATGAACACTGGGCTGAACACCATCCAGACCCGGTTAAGAAGATAGGACCTGTAACAATTTTATGGGACTTTACAATACACACAGTCAGAACAATCAAAACGAATCGCCCAGACATCGTGATCAAAGAACACAAGAACAAAATCTGCTTTCTTATTGATAAGGCAGTCCCTAAAGATTATAATGTATAATTTCAATTTTTGTCGCTTGACTTCCAGCAAAAGCCGCCAGACAAGACTGGTGTGAAAATTCGGCTATTGTAATAATAAAGATAATGTATAGTGTAAGTCGCTCTTTAAAAGAAAGCGAAAACCTGAACAAATATGCATACTCGAAATTTCCAAATATTTTGTATTAACGATACATTAAAAAAAAGTTCCGACATATTACTTAAGTTTATTAACCATGTGAAATAAATAATCTATAATGTTTGTAGAATGAAAAAAAAGTTCCATGAAAAATTTGGTTAACATTTATAGAACAAATGGGTAATTACTTACACTGGATTTTTAGACGCACGAGTTTAGCAATCTTTGAGCAAGACTTTGACATAGAACTGAAATTATTATAGAGTATGATTTTGATGCTTCTGTTAACCAATGGTGAGCTGTTTAGAACTGTGACGTAAACCCTATTAAAATGGTTGGTAAAATTCGAAATCAAAATTACAATCGTGATCATCAATACGACACCGAAAATACTGAGGCGTGTTTTGAACGATTTATGGATGTCCGATTATTTCCATGGAATATCTCCAGGTAAGATTGGTAAGAAAATAAATACAAATACAAATAATAATAATAATAATAATAATAATAATAATAATAATAATAATAAAACTGTCCAGATTGTGATCTCTAGGGACGCTAAGACAAGTGATGGTATGAACACCACCCAAACCCGGTTACATAGACAGGACCTCTAACAATTTCATGGGACTTTACAATGCACAGAACAATCAAATCTAATCACTCCGACATCGTGATCAAAGATCCCAAGAACAGAATTTATTATAAAAATAATTAGTGGAAAATATTATGAAGCCATTTCTGACCTTTCCATTTCAAGATCCCTGTATTTTGATAGTTTGTTGCTTTCTTATTGATATGGCAGTCCCTAATGATTATGATATATCATTGTAGATCTTCAACAAACTATCAAAATACATGGATCTTGAAATGGAAGTCTCAGAAATTGTGACACATGAGGACATCAATAATTCCAATTGTAGTTGGAGCACTCAGATTGATTCGAAAAATGTCCGATAGACACATTGTAGGGATTCCTGGTAGGCCATGCCTTAAAGAAAAACAAAAAAAAATGTACTCACAAGTACAACTCACACATTACGAAGAGCTTTATCTATGTAATATGTGAGTGATCTTAGGTTTTCTTTTTGTTTCATTTTTTACAAAAATGATTAGTGGAAAATATCATGAAGCCATTTCTGATTTTAGGTCACTGGTTGGGACCCGGAAGAAAATGTGTATACGAGAGAACTCAAAGGAAATAATAATGTGGAATATGAAAATGTAATCTGTTTCCATTGTTCTGAGTGAGATTTGCTTCCAGAAAACCTGAATGAATAAAATTCAAGGAATTATCAGGAGAGTTGCTGTATCCGGTGTTAATCACGAAACACGAATCAATACGGAAAACTGTAAAATGGATTGACAACGACTGGAATTCGGGGGAAGAAAGGAATCCATTTGGACAACATCATTACTAAAATCAGCTAAAATACTGAGAAGGCGACTTCAGTATTGAGAAGAATTTTTGTCGTTTGACCTCCAGCAAAATCCGCCAGCCAAGACTGGTTTGAAAATTCGGCTATTGTAATAATAAAGATAATGTTTAGTGTGAGTCGCTCTTTGAAAGAAAGCGAACACCTGAACAAATATGCATACTCGAAATTTCCAAATATTTTGTATTGGCGATACATTAGAAAAGGTTCCGACATATTACTTAAGTTTATTAACCATGTGAATTAATTAGCAAATGGGTAATTAATTACACTGGATTTTTAGACACACGGGTTTGGCAATCTTTGAGCAAGACTTTGACATAAAACTGAAATTATTATGAAGTACGACGTTCGTGCTTCTGTTAACCAAAGGTGAGCTGTTTAGAACTGTGACGTAAACCCTATTAAAATGGTTGGTTGGATTCGAAATTCGAATTACAATCGTGATAATCAACACGAAACCGAAAATATTGAGGCGTGTTTTGAAAGATTTCTGGATGTCCGTTTATTTCCATGGAATATCTCCAGGTAAGATTGGTAAGAAAATAAATACAAATACAAATAATAATAATAATAATAATAAAAAAAACTGTCCAGATTTTGATCTCTGGGGACAGTAAGAAAAGTGATGGAAACTTGAGAAGACTTGTTGTCACTTATCCTGTAGCGATAACCACTAAATATCTCGTTACAATAATTATAAAATCCACTTTAGATCCCCTTGGCGATTTACGGCATTTTGCTGTTTTTTCTAATAAATGTCGAGTAGACCGTTGCCCATAGAGAAACCTGTACAAATGTAGTGATAAAAGACAGATTCTTGTCTCTTCTAACGCTATTTGTGAGAAAATTAACGCAATCACCTCGGTTAGAATTTGAACTCTGAATCCATTTGGTGCACTAATAGACACTGCGTTATTATTATACGCACTGAATACAGCAAGTGAACTCAGGACATGCACAAAAAATTCTACGAAACATAAATATTCAACAAAATCCTCCACTTGAAGACACCATTTCACCGAAAGGAAGGCGATAACGATGCTGAAAGTGAAAGAAAATAAGAAAAACCTTAATGAGGAGAAAGGACAATAATATAACGTTTTTCGGAAGACAGAAGATCGTGACTGATGCTGCATTTACATATTTGAAGATCGAAGTTGACAGGAATAAGAGTAGCATGAAGAGAGTTTCGCACGCGAAGTTATATTTTATATATATATATATATATATATATATATATATATATATATATATATATATATATATATATATATATATATATATATATATATATATATATATAACCAATTGAGGGAAAGAACAGATGAAGTAAAAAATCCATAGCATGTAGCATATATTTAAGAAAGTGCTCAATACAAAGTAAAAGCAGAATATTATATATATATATATATATATATATATATATATATATATATATATATATATATATATATATATATATATATATATATATATATATATATATATATAATATTCTGATTTACACAGACACAGAATATATATATATATATATATATATATATATATATATATATATATATATATATATAGGTAAAATGTTTTTAACTTAGCTGATTGATGTTATCTTTAACATCCCGACTCCAGAGTTTCATAGAGGGAGTCGTCCGTCCACTCATCAGGATCTATCAGCAACTGACTGCTTATACTTCTCGATTTATATATATTTATATATATATATATATATATATATATATATATATATATATATATATATTTGAAATAGGTTTCATTAAGTAATTTAGATATATCATGTCGATTAGTTTTCGTTGTGATCCTTTCAAGTTCGCGAATTAAATTTTTGGTAGACTTAGAAAACCAAGTAAGAAAAATACCAAAATTTTCTTTCGAATAGTTTTTATTTTACCATGTACTTTCGATATCATCTGAGACCATCTGTATCACATAAAAACAATAACAAGCTAAAACTAAATTCCTTCTCAGAAACATATATAAATACTCACAGACAAATTAACCCCTGAACATAGACTCAGATGAGTTTGAAAGTACTTGCGAAAATAAAAATTATTCGAAAGAAAATCTTCGTATTTTTCTTGTACTTGAAAGTATCACAACGAAAGCTAATCGACACCATCGGTCTAAATTACTTAACCAAACCTGTTTGAAGGGAAATATGCTGCCTAAATATAAACTCTATCTATCTATCTATCTATCTATCTATCTATCTATCTATATATATATATATATATATATATATATATATATGTATGTCTGTGTGTGCGTGCGTGCGTGTGTGCGTGTGTATATATATATATATATATATATATATATATATTTGTGTGTGTGTATGAATTCGTACGGCTTGTGTGTCTTGCTAGTACTAATTGACATCTATATAAACATCGTGTTGAAGTCAGTTTTTATTAATAAATTACATTGTAGAAAGTTAATATAGTGCTTGCGATTGTTATAATGTCGGGACTGTTGGTATTTTCACTCAGAAGCAATAATCATCTTGTCATCTTTACCCATATATAAAGATGTGCTCGCTGCTTCTTAAAGAAAAAATAAGAAGACAGCTAATCATGACGGTCATATATATATATATATATATATATAGTAATCTGTGACGGGAAAAGAATATACACGTTTTGAATATAAGCAAAAGGAGGTAATCAAAGTAAAAGCAGCAGCTGACGTGCAAGCAATGACAACCACACGAAGTTATCTATCTTCAGAAATCGAGAAAGGTATTTGAAAAAAATGTCTTGAGATGGATTAAAGAGAGATTATAACATTGGAGATCTATGGAAGTTACATCAAGATACCGGCAGGAATGTGTAGTGATAAATATTCCAGAAGAAGGAAACAGTCATCTAAATACGTAAGAAAAGGGAGAAAGTTTTAAAATACTAAACTCAAAGGAAAAAAAATGAAAAGATAGCCTCAAAATTATAATTGTATTAATATGAAGTACAGCGTTGTTGTTCATATGTTCCTATATTATTCAGAGCTTTGTTTTCCTGCGAAGACGGGTGGAAAATAGAGTAATGTCAAAATATGTAGCCTTTTTGCCTGATTAGCTAGCTAGCTAAATAGACAGCGAGATAGCTAGCTAGTTAAGTAGATAGCAAGATAACTAGCTAGATAGATAGATGCATATCCTGCTTAGTAGATAAGAAAGATAGCTAGAGACAGAGTTCTAGTTAAAAAGATGTATACACTACTTAAAAAAAGAAAAAAGAAACAACGATAAATAGATAGATAGATAGATAGATATGAACAGACATAGATAGATAGATAGATAGATAGATAGATAGATAGATAGATAGATAGATAGATATGAACAGACATAGATTGATAGATAGATAGATAGATAGATAGATATGAACAGACCTATATATATATATATATATATATATATATAGATAGATAGATAGATAGATAGATAGATATGAACAGACATAGATAGATAGATAGATAGATAGATAGATAGATAGATAGATAGATTTTAACAGACCTCGATAGATAGATAGATAGATAGATAGATAGATATGAACAGACTGAGATAGATAGATAGATAGATAGATAGATAGATAGATAGATAGATAGATAGATAGATAGATAACAGACTAGAATAGCTTGATATACGTAAAATTCTGCTTAGTAGATAAGAAAGATTGATAGAGGGGGGGAGATAAATGTACTCACTGTCTAAGAGATAAAAAAGTAAATAAATAACAAAAAATTAATAGTCAAAAGAAAGAATGAACGAACGAAAAACTGCCAACTGCTCTCAAAAAGGACTTCCAATCAGTGGTTAACTGGGGCAAGGACTGTTCTATAAATTTTAACATCTCCAAAACAATTTGGATTCATTTAATGAATATAGAGGCCCTTTCATGCAAGCCATCATCATGACTGGTGCTTATCTCCAGGAGAGCAACGCTTTGCGTTTTATTGGAGTCACGTTTTGCCCTGACATGAAATGGAGTGATTATATTTAATCGATTGTTAGGTCCAATACTAGGAAATTTGTTCAATACGCCAGACAGCTTTTCACCAAGGAATCCATCTTGCACATTTCGAAATCTCCCATTCGTCCATGCATTGAATATTGTTACCATTTCTAGTCTGTTTTTACTATATATCTCGAGATTCTTGACAAAATTCAAAGAATGGTCTTTCATGCAATAGATCTTGACCTGTCATCTTGACTTCAGTTACATTCTCACCTCTCTCATATTGACTTCCCTCTGTCATTTCTTTATTTTCATGGGAAATGTTCTAAGATTTTCTCTTTGGTAATTCGTCTGCATGAATTTAA
>CAHIKZ030002090.1:1962500-2162500 GCA_903632075.3 Acanthosepion pharaonis | reverse complement strand
TCAGGGCTGTGGTTCGTGGGAGGAAGATGTTTGAGTGGAACCTACTTCTTCCGATGGTTTTTATATATATATATATATATATATATATGCGGCCTGAGAATTGCGTTTAGCATGAAATAGCCTGTCGCCTTTGAGTGTTTATTTCAATGTTCACTTTTATATTTACATACGCTCTATCTCTGATATTGAGCACTTTATCCCATAAATATCGCACACCTTCAAACTATATTTATTGTATTATATATATATATATATATATATATATATATATATATATATATATATATATATATATGCAGAGAGAAGAAGAGAGAGAAAATTCAGTTTTGTTTTTTAATTTCTGACACATCTAAATTCGATATTCTAAATAATTATACTAAAATCTATGTTATTTTCGGATATCATTTTAGTATATATCTGATACAAATTTCAGAAAGGACCGAAAGCTAATCCTAAACAAGAAACAAGGGATTATCCTCTACTCCTGTTCAAAACCCGAAGGAGGAGTTTAAATCGAGCGATAGGCGAACCTATCCCCTCCTGTAAAAAGATATAACCAAACTGTTAAATTTCCACAAAGCCTTAAACAAAAGCTTAGAAAGGAAACCGCTATAAATACAAGAAATTGCGATGACAGTGAACGTAAGAAAACGGTTTCTGTTCTTTTTCTGAAAACTGCTTCAACAAAAAGATGCTTATAAATTTCAACTAGCATTAACTGTTTCGCCCGAGAAATGACAAATGTTTCCTGTATCGTAATGGCTATTTTCACCAATAGCATTACCGTTATGTAGGTAGTATACGACCGTCTAATAACTCAACTTCGCATATAAGACCCAGACAATTTTTGGTGGAGACAAAGAATGGAGTCTTATTTGCAATCAATAATGCAACGTACCAACCTTCGATACCAGGTTTTGAACTTTAATATAAAAAATAACTAAAAAAACAAAACAAACAAAAAACCAGAATTTCAAATCCAGATTTTTTATGGTAGGTCATCAGGCAACCAATTCCTAGTATGAGTATCTTCACCAATAACATCCTACCAACTCTTTGTTTTCCAATTCCTTTTTATTAAACTGACTAAATATCGTGACTATTTGGGCCTCAATAATACGTAGACTTTTGCGAAGTGATTGTATATGAAGTTTTACCTTCAGAATTTGTGGATGTTCAACAACTTCCTTAAAAAATAATAGAAAATGATGATCTTACTTTCTGATAGGTAAATCTCAAGAAATGTCTTAAATATCTCGAGAGACATTGGAAAAGCTTGGTAACTTAACAGATGTAAAGACTGATCACTATATACAAATTACCGTAAATGTAACCATATCACTTTGAAACACCTGTTCCTGTAGGATCACTGAAATCAAGCCTGGTCTTTACCTAGATGGTTACCGCTTGGGAATAACAAGTGCTGTAACCTTGGATGTGCGGGTGGTGTAATGGATAATGGCTCGGAATTGTTAATCGGAGAGTTGAGTTCCAATTCTAGTTGGGTTCGTTATATTCACTTACACGCAAAGACACTTGGGAAATGTATGAATTTATCTCTTGTCTCCCAACTATGGGTTAATTAGTAAGACTTTTATCACTAAACCATTATTATCTCTAATAAAATAAAATAAAATAAAATTGCATACAAAATATATATTTTGAGATTAATTAACACATCGATGTTGATATAACGCAAAACAAAAACAAGGAAAAAGAAGCCAACGCGCAAATAACATTGGGAAAGATCTGAACCCACGCTTTCTCCTCCAACCATGCATTAATTGGTAAGACTCGTATCACTAAATCATTATTTTCGCATAAAAAAATTCTTAAAATCTGGAATAATGTCTGGCTTTAAATAAACTGCAATGGGTTGATAAGCCGTAAAAATACAAATCAATCAATCAATAAAACCGAGGTTTTCGGCAAACCCACGATCATAAACATATTCGAGGTTGTATCAACAACTCCATAGTCTGAAATATCTATTAGCAATTTGGTCATTAATTTTTTTTTTAATTTATAGTCAACAACGAATGGTTCTGCAGGTAAGGCATTGGTTGTCAGATCTAGTTGAGGAATCGGTAAACTAATTTTGAATTTCAAACTCGTCTGCTGCGTTTACTTTCTCACACTTGTTCTTTGGTTAGGCTTAAGCACATCTCCTCCCATTATCTCAATAGCAGGATAGACGGGGAACTTTAAATTTGTTTGGCATTAAATTTATTTCCCGTCTTTCTCTCGCCCCCCTCTCTCTCTACCTATGGGTTAAATAACAGAGTAGATAGCTCACTAGCTCCAGGTGACAGCTAATTTAGGAGGAGACCAAGTCTTAATTCAAAACCGTTAAGAAGACAAAGAGAAAATAGTGCTAAATTTTTTCCTAAGAAGTCATTGCAATTCAGATATTAAAAGAAAATGAAATAGTTGGAAAGTCATAATTGAGCCCATCCTGAAGTAACGTGGCATTTTAAAGAAACTGAATTTAGTTCCTTGAAAGGGAGGAGATTATGTTCAAAAATATATTTTTTGAGTAAATTTTTGTTGAGTAAAATAAATCTCTCTTATTACCTTAGGGATTTATTGACGTCGCTTTGCAACTTGACAAATGGATGGATTGATTTTTTTTTTGAAAATACTTCTAAGATTTCTTCAAAATCAACGAAATTTTGTTTTTTTGTTTTTTTAGTAAAAATTTACTATATTTTACCTAGTAATGCTGACAGTCCCATTTTGGGGACGATAGACACTAATGGGTTATATGTAGAACCCTATAATTAATCATTGATTTTACGTTGAGCATTTATAGGTTTTATGTAAAACCCTGTAATTAATCCCTGATTTTACGGTGGGTATTAATGGATTATAGATAGAACCGTATAATTAATCGATGATATTACTTTGAGCATTTATAGGTTATATGTAGAATTCTATAATTAATCGCTGATTTTAAGTTGGGCATTAGTGGGTTATTGGTAGAAAACTATAGTTAATCGCTGAGTTTACGTTAATCATTTATAGGTTTATAGTAGAAACCTATAATTAATCACTGATTTTACGGTGGGCATTGAATGGGTTACTCGCTTACTCCATAATTAGACGTATCTTAATTTAGATCATTATTCAAGTGGATAAATCGATTACCACACAGAGAGACAGATACGATCGTGTTGGTTGATAAAAACAGATAAGAATCTGATCTAAGAAAAAAAGGCCCAGAATGTAAAAAACACAGAAGACGAGTAAAAATAAAAAAATGCGCGCGAATTTTTCTCCGCTCACTTTCGTAGATCTTAGGCAAGCTTAACGCAAGAAGCGATTGCGTCAATACAGACAGGCTGGCTTTGTAGGTTAAAATAGCAGCAGGATTTTTTTTTCTCGTCTGTGTTAAGACTTCAACTGAATATTAAAGATGTCTTATTTGTATACATTTCCATGCACAAGAACAGCTGCACTCTATCGATAGTCAACGCAAGATTTTCCCGTGTGGATGAAATCAGAATAGAAGCGAATATAAACAAAACGAAGAGTTCATCAGCTTACGACAAGGACGAAAGAAACGAGAGAAAGAAGAATATTTAATAAATTGAGTTATTATTTAATCAGGCAGACTTTCTTTTTCACGTTTACAAGAGCCAGTATTATTGTAATTGTTGGTGTAGTCGATCAGTATCATGAATTTTATAGTATCCACGTCCTTTATTTTTAAAGGACGCGGATACTATAAAAATTCTGTTTTGTGTTAGTAATTATTGTTTTAGATCCATGACCGCATGAAATTACTGTCGTTACGCAGCCATGTCGTAATTTATCTTAACACTTCTTCTTCTTCTTCTTCTTCTTCTTCTTCTTCTTCTTCTTCTTCTTCTTCTTCATTATTATTATTATTATTATTATTATTATTATTATTATTATTATTTTATTTCTTTTGGTTTTTGGTGTATACTCATTTTTTCCGGGTCCCAACCAGAGACATAAGGTCAGAAATGGCTTCATGACATTTTCCACTGAGCATTTTTTAAAACTAAGATCACTCATATTTTATATAAATAAAACACTTCGTAAGGTGTGAGCTATATTTGTGAGTACAATATTATTGTTATTATTATTATTATTGTTTGTGTGTTATGTTTCCTGCTTTGTATTGCGTAGACTTGGATTCAAACTATGGTCCTTAGGCCCTATATGCGAATTGTCATTTAATTGATAGTATTTTTCTTAGTACATAATATGTTCCTAGTAGGGTGATCTTCTGAGAAAACTTGTATGTTGATGTTACCTGGGTCACCGTTAATAAAATTATCCATTACGTTTCTAACGAGGACCAGAGATCCGATTAGTGTTAGTACAGTCTCAGTCTTCATTCCCCACATTCTGTTAATCTCAAAATCCAGGTCCTTGTTTTTGGACAATTTCTTTATATTATTATTATCATTATTATGATTTTTCTGTTTGATACAAGTGATTACCGCGAGTCGATTGATTGATTCGTTTTTTACGACTTATCAACTCTTTGCAGATAATTTATGCCAGAATATATTTTTAGCTAGTAAGAATTTTTTGGAGATAATAACGATTTCGTGATGCAAATCTTACTACTTAACCCATATCTGGAGGAGAAGAGGTGAATTCATACCTTTGCGCATAAGTGAATATAACGGACCCGAATTATTTGGAATTTGAAACTTGGCTGTCAGATTAACAATTCCGAGCCATTATTCCTTGCACCAACCGCACATCTGGGCTCACAGCAGCTGGCATTACCAAGTGGTCACCCATCAAACTATAGATCAGGATCGATGTTGCTTAACTTCGGTGATCGCGTCACTTAGTCAACATATAACGTGTGGCAAAATAGTAAATATGCATTCTGCTTGGAAAAATCTCGGAGATACTTAAGGTTAGAAATGGCATCATGACACTTTCCACTGACAAAAAAAAAATTACATAGATAAAGCCCTTCGTAAAGTGTGGGCTGTACTTATGAGAACAATTTTTTGTATTTCTTTAAAGCATGGGCTTCCAGGAATCCCTTCAGTTAGTCTACTGGAATCTTTTCCAACCATTCCTAGGGCTCCAATACAACATGGATTGTTGATGTTCCCATGTGCCACATTTTTGAGATTTCGATTTCAAGGTACTTGTATTTTGACAGCTTTTTGAATATCTTCAAAGATACATTGCAGTCTGCAGGGATTGCCATATCAATAAGGAGGCACTTTTTTGTTTGTGTTCCTTAATAACAATATCTGGGCGGTTGGCTTTGATTATTCTGTCAGTGTGTATTGTGTAGTCCCATAGAATTGTAACAGGTCCTATCTCCGAAACCGGGTCTGGGTGGTGTTCATACCATTTTCTTTCAGTTTCCTTCCCGTAGAAATTGCAAATTTTCCAGTACAGATATTGGCCCACTCTGTCATGCCGGGTTTTATACTCAGTGGGTGCCAATATCGTGCAACCTGATACAAGATGATCAATTGTTTCTGGATATTTATCACAGAATCTGCATTTTGGGCTAACACAATATTTTAGAATATGTGCTTGATAATTCCTAGTTAGCAAGCATTGGTCCTGCGCAGCAAGGATGAAACCTTCAGTTTCCGCTTTCAACCCTGCACTACGTAGCCACTGATGGGTACGTGTTTTGTCTACGTCAGCTTGTTTGGTACGGGCAGAGTATTGGCCATGAAGCGGATTATCTTGCCATTGTTTCTGTATTTGGTCGGTTGCATTTGTCTTTGCTCTTTTTTTATGTATTTTGTAGCTTCAGCCAGTGTATTGTGCTTTACTTGTATTTCTGCGCTCATTTGAAACTGCATTTTGTACTTGTTGGCTTCCTTTATTATTATTATCATTATTATTATTATTATTATTATTATTATTATTATTATTATTATTATTATCAACAGTAGTAGTAGTTTTTGTTGTCGTGCATATCGAATATTTGGCTGAAATTGCTTGAGTAACAGCCCCTAAACAATACGCCAACAGTTTTTATAGCATTATTTGATTTCATATACTTCTGTTCGTTTGTCCGGAAAGATCATGCTGAATTTTAAGGGAAATTAAAACACAAAACGAAATTATGGCAATAAATGTTTATTCAACTAAATATGAACCATTTTTGTTACACAACCTTTCTCCATTTTTCCTTCAACTTAAAGGTTCCATCTTCCCAGAATGTCGATGGTTTCTCAGCAAAGAATTCATTAAGATGTTTTTTTTTATGTCATCCAAAGAATTAAATTATTTTAACAGTGAGATTATTTTGCAAGGACCTGAATAAATGAAAATTCGAAGGAGCAATGTCTGGTGAATATGGCGAGTGGCGTAACACATTCCAGCCAAGATGCAATCATTTTTTGCGGGGTCGCCAAAAAAACGTGAAATATGGCACTATCCTGATGGAAAACAACATCTTTTCCTGTTTGACAATTGTGCGTCTTTTTTTTTAATTGTTACCTTTAATTCTTCCGCTTGCGAGCAGTTCTTTTCAGAATCAATTGATTGGTTACTTGACAGAAGCTCATAGTACAGGATTCCTTTCCAATTGCACCAGTTGGCTCATGTCGCTTACCCAAGACCGTTTTCGTTGAATATTGTTATAAATGATTTATTTCTCATCACCCGTCACAATTTGCTTAAAAAAGGGTGCATTTTAATTGCGTTCATACAGCAAATCACAGATGAAATTAGATCCAAAAGATTCTTTTCACTCAAATCATGTGGTACGCAAACATCGTAGTAATTTGAGTACCCAAGCTTCGCTAAGTGCTCATAGATGGTGGGTTTTGATAAATGTAGTGTTTCTGTCAATTCCCGGGTTGTCTAATGCTGGTTATTCACGATCAATGTCTTGATTTGGGTGTCATCTGTAATGGGGGGGTCTGTCTGAGCGTTCTTCATCAATAAGGCTACAATCACCAAATCTAAACTTAGCGAACCACTTCCGTACAGTTTTTTCAGCTAAAGTACCTTAACCGTACACAACACATATCTTTTTTTTGTTGTTTGCGAGGCATTTTTACCTTTACGTTAAAAAAAGCATCAAGTTTCTAAAATGCATCTTATAATCTTCCATTTTCACAGGGGATGCAAATTTCACACAAATGAAGTAATTTTAAACTTTCCTTTTCAAGAAATAGTTTGAAGTGTTCCCTAATCGGAAATAGGCATGAACTGAATACCTGCATGAACTTTCCGAAGAACCCAATATATTAATGTCTGATATTTGTTGGTTATAGCTGACTCAGTTCTCCTCGAAATGTAATATAAAAAAGCATCAAAGTTGGAATCCTAAAGTACTTAACATTGTGTTGTGGATTCCGGGAAGAAATCCGGTCTCAAATGAATGACAAACGCAGGAATGAAATATAGCAAATAAATGTATTGACGTAATAATACAATTGGTAATATGGTTAGTAGATCCAGAAATGCGGTTAGTAGCAATAATAATATATATACAGTCTGGAAAATTCAGTATCGAAGTATGACTTCATTCTGAGTCTACGTGCTCGCAACTGTGACTCCTACTAGCGGTTACCTCACACTCTCACTCTTTCACTCTCTCACTGTTACTGTCACTCTCTGACTTCCGGGTATTCACCGGCAGCAGTACAAGTACACACTGGGCGAGTCCACTTGTATGAAAAAGGGGTGGACCCCTTAACACATTGATGTTTACAATGAGAAAAAACAACTATTTAAAACGGAAGTTATTTTCGTTAAAGCATGGATTATTTCAAATAAAATTGGCTTTAATTTTACATATATCTTGGTCTAAAAATTTCGTAGACGACATTTTTAAAAGTTAAATTATTTGACTTATAAATTAAGAGTCATCGCAATGTGTATGCTTATTACGGATATGATTTTTTGTAACCCTATGTTCATGTGTCATAAATCGATGAACTTTTGTTCAAAAGCAATGAAAAAATTATTAATTCGTTTTAGTTTTTGAAAAACGTCACTCCCAAACCGAAAATTCGATTTTACCATATACGCAATAAGGGTAAAACATCAAAATATTTTAAAAGCATTATTTCTTTTCAATTTGATAATGATATAATTGAATAGTACTTATGTATTTTTAACGCATTTAACTCTCTAAAGCTACAGTATAACATGAAAACTTACAAATAAACAAGAACAAGTTCAGGAAGTTCTAGAAGGTCCCAGAAATCTCTAAAAGGCTGCAAAAGTCATATTACTACTATATTTATATATGATTTTAGAAATTTCATGTTGGGTGACATTTAAAAAATAAATGGAATGAAAGCCTTCTTCATTATTTTTGAATAACAGTTCATCAAATTATGACAGAAAATCAATTATTTTACAAAAAGTCATAACCCGAATGTTTATGTTCGTCCGTGTATCTATGTGTTAATAGATAAGTATTTGTCGTATGTGTTTGAATGGCTGTGTTTGTATGGAGTGTTTAATGTGTTACATGTCTGCATGTGGTTGAATATCTGTTTTTGGGTATATTTATATGATATCCTGTGTGTTTTTTGTTCATGCGTGTTTGAACGTCTGAATTGCGTATATGCGTTTCCGTGTGTTTGCCTGTGATTTTATGTTGTATTTTGTATATGGTTTTCGAGTTTGTATGTGGTTTGAATGTGGTTGCATTTGTCTGTTTTTACTGATATTTGTGTCCTTGCGTATTTTTTGCGTGTGCATGCATGAGGTTGTTTGTGTGCTTATTTTAGTGCGTACATTTTGTATGCATTTTAAAAAATTTTTTTTTGCGTTTTTGTTTGTGTGTTTTTTTCGCGTGTGTATGTGTACTTTTATTTTTGGGGCTTGCATGTGTGTGTATGTGTGTGTGCGTGTGTGTGTGTGTGTGTGTGTGTGTGTGTGTGTGTGTGTGTGTGTGTATGCATATTTGCTTCGAGAGCGACGGTGCTTTTAAAATTCGGAAAATAGATCTTCGGAAATGTCCTTCTGTGGACAATGTGTGAATTTGACACCTCTAAAATTTATTCTCTCTCTCTCTTGTCATCGGCGATTGGAAAGGTGATTTTGTTGCACATTTTCTAATGTGTCAGTCATTTTTTTTTATTGGAGCAATTATGTTGACCTCCTCAGCAGAAACCGAACGTCGACGAATTTTTTTCAGAGAGCCTAGTAACGTTTTTCTGCGAGTAGGTTGGACTCAATCAATACATCGGTTTTCGACAAACAATTTCTGAGATTAGAGTTAAAGAAATTTGTAACAGGCTAAAAACACCCTAAGCACAGAAAAATTTCTGCGTGACACATCATTTTTCAGACGATTTGCATAACCTCAAATTTCGGAACTTGACACAAGAGTTGACCGATCGATTGAAGTGAATCTTTTACGTCGTTTGTTTTCTTGGAAAGCGTTTCTCTCGATCTTTTTATATTAGTGGAAGGCTTAAATTAGATTTGAAAAGATTTCTAAGCGTGTTTAACAAGATGATGGTTATAGTGATGTGGAGGAAGGGGAAAAGAGACAAAGAAGAGGAAGAAGGAAGACGAGGTAATGAAGAAGAGAGAGAGAGGCGGAAGACGGAAGAGGTGAGAAGAAATAGACAAAAAAGAGGAAGTAGGAAGAGTAAATAATGAAGATGAAAGAAACGAAGAAGGATAAGAAGAGTATAAAGAGAAAAAGAAGGAGATAATGAAGAACAGAGAGAGAGAGAGAGAAAAAGGGAGAGAGGAAGGTAAAGAAAAAGAAGACAAGAAGAAAAGGCCAAAGAGGAAAAGGGGAAAATCAAGAAGAGAGGGAGAAAATGAAGAAGACAGGCCAGAAGAAGAAAACAACGAAGAAGGAAGAGGTGGTAAGGAAAATAAGTAGAGAAAGGGAAGGAGAAAGAGACGAGAAGAAAGTGATAAAGACAAAGACGGAACGAGAGAGAGAAGAGATGATTCATTGAATGCAATGAAAGCAACTAGGATTTCAACATAAAAAAAACAATTGTTTATACACAAACAAGAATTTGCTTTAAAGTGGGACTTTGATATTCAAACCAGAAAAAAAATATAATCAGAATTTGCCAAATGATAGGTTTTGGCGTTACAGAGCTAATGTGAAAGAAGCTGAAAACCTGGTGAAGTGTGTAGCTTAAGAAGAGGAATAATTCGAAGATTTAATGCCGAATTGATATGGGTTCCAGTTTTCTTTTTATAGCACAGATTACAATAATTCTTTATCATCTGTCGCATATATATATATATATACATATATATATATATATATATATATATATCTGTTCGTGTGTATATTTATATGATATCCCGTGTTTTTGTTCATTCATGCGTGTTTGAACGTTTGTATTGCGTATGTGCGGTTCCGTGTGTTTGCCTGTGTACATATATATATATATATATATATATATATATATATATATATATATAATAATTAAAAAGAAAGATTTTGGCATCTACAGTGTGTGTGTGTATATATATATATATATATATATATATATATATATACACTCACAGTATTTTCTATCTACAGTGTATATATATATATATATATTAGTGGTAAATATACACATATATATGCAATCATAAAATATATAAATGTATATACATACATACACATACATATATATATGTATAAAAAATAATTCCAAGTTTTTATTCCCTGAGTTGTTTTTTGTGTTTTCTTTATGAATTTGTATGTCTGATGAATTGGATCGTATTTACGATTCCAATGGAATAAATTATGACCACCGTATTAGTGTTTAAGCCTTTTATTATATATATATATATATATATATATATATATATATATATATATATATATAGAGAGAGAGAGAGAGAGAGAGAGATAGATAGATACATAGATAGATAGATGTGTGTGTATGTATGTATGTATGTATTAGCGCTATCAAAATAGTAGCTTGTTATGACATTTGATGTGTTTTGTGGTAAGAGGTTCCTAGAAGAATAGAATAATAACTGAGTCGATGTAATGGAAGTGAGTTCATGCCTTTCCCCAAAGGCATATATTGCCTTTTAAACTAGTCACCCACTACATCAATTAATTAGATTGGGTAGTATATGTATTATATTATAAAAAGGAAGAAAAACATACAAAGAATAAATTAACAATGTTAATGTAATTAATGGTGAAATTTCTTTGCTAACATACTGAATAAGACATTAACTTACTAACAATTCATTGAATGACGCGATACTTATGTAACACCAAATCCATCTGATAAGAATTTTAAACGTATTCGAGGATACCTATTGACTAGTGCAGCTAGCCAATTCCTATTGCAGACGCCCGCTCAGGAACATTTGTGTTTGTTCAAAACCCACAGAACCCACATGTGGTTTATACTGCAACTATGTTGAGCAGACCTTAATTACAAGTTCTGTGAGAGCGTGCTATCTAGCGTGGTCAATAATCTGAACAAGGCCAGCACGCTCAAAACCTCGGTCACAATGACTTGTGACTTCATGCTAGCACAGCCGTCAACGGCCTCTAAGTGTTCCGTCTCCCTAATTTCACTAACTTGGCATGGTTTCAGGCAACTTTCCAAAGGTACCGTACGCTGGGAAATATATATATATATATATATATATATATATATATATATATATATATATATATATATGAAGAGTACTAACAATAATTAAAGAAAGATTTTGCCATCTACATTGTGTGTGTATATATATATATATATATATATATACACACAGTATTTTTCCATCTGCTGTATATATATATATATATATATATATATATATATATATATATATATATATATATATATATATTACATGAATCATTCATACAAAAAACAGATATAGAAGATATGAATGATTCATGTAATGTAAATTGAACTGCACCACATACTTGAGATATATATATATATATATATATATATATATATATATAGAGTACTAACAATAATTAATTAAAAGAAAGATTTTGCCATCTACAGTGCGTGTATATATATATATATATATATATATATATATATATATATATATATATATACATGAATCATTCATACAAAAAACAAATATAGAAGATATGAATGATTCATGTAATGTAAATTGAACTGCACCACATACTTGATATATATATATATATATATATATATATATATATATATATATATATATATATATTGTAGATGGCAAAATATTTCTTTAATTATTGTTAGTACTCTTCATGCACTCTCTCTGTCGATTCACGTATCTTTTATGTTAAAATGAAAATTCAATGTACACATGTTTAAGCGGCGAACTGACCACCAAAATCGACCAAGAGGTTTTATCAAGAGGACGGACTCGGTCACAAAGAATATCAGATCAAAACGGACATAAAAATAATAAAGGAAATATGGAAAATGCGTATTAACTGTCACCCAGTGCACAGAAAATTTCACGAGTAACATATGCAAACGGACGACAGGCAGGGAATAAAGCAATGATGATTATTTCTTAGTTTGAAAGCCAGGTTCAAATCTTTGTCTGACCGTATGGTTCGGAAATTCAAACGAGTGGAAACGGTGAATGGGTCGTAAAAAACAAGTGATCGGCCAAGATTGCCAACCTCGTCCATTCCTTCGTGAGAGGAGACGTTATGAGAGGCTAAATAAAATTCTGTTTGTTCTAAACCAATCAACGTACACGTAACTAGCGCCAGGGACAGACTTAGTTACATTGTGAGCAGCTGGTCGAATGAAACTTAGCTGCCAGCACAAATAAATGAGCAAATTTTTTTCCCTTTGTTACTCAGTCTATTTGACTTCCATTTCTGTATCTATTGTGGCCTTCGCAATCTCTCTCTCTCTCTCTTTATCTCTGACATCCACCCCCTTTGTTTCATTTATTATCACCAAAGTTTTCTTTCTTTTCATTTGTCCCTTTTATTTTCTGATACAGCTCTGATTGCTTTCCTCTTTCACACTCTTTCTCTTTTTCTTAAAAATTTATTTATTCTTCTTTTCCGATCTTTTCTTTCTCTTCTTTTTATTATTTACCTTGATTTTTGCTTCTATTTCTCTTTTCTTTTATGCTTTCTTTCTTTTTATGTATTTGTTTATACATTTAATGATTCAAATTTGTTTCTCATTTTATTTTATCTCTATCTCTCTTTTATTTCTCTTTTTGTCTCTAGCGACCAAGAATCATTTATTAATGTCCCTCCGATCTTTCTTAATTTTTCCTGTTTGATCGATATTTCCAAAATTTTTTTTTTAAATCTCACGTTTTCTTTCTGAATAGGCTGTTTTTATTTTCAATAAAATAAACCGAGGTTCATAAGTCCTCAATTTTTTTTTCCTTTTTTATTATCGATTTATATTTGAACTTTCGTTCGTAGTGGATTTTGGTTAATATTGGCGCCTATTAATCACTTGGTTTGCGGCTAACAAGATTTCTCGCAAGAAATCTGTGATAGTCTTTTTACTCTGCCAGAGAATCTAATAATAAGACAATTCGTTCATCGCACTGAAGGAAGTGAAAGCAATAAATGTCCTCGGGCAACTGACAAGATATCTCACCAGAAATGTCTTTGTTCTCGGCCTTCTTATTCTAGCAGACAGTCGGTTTATAATTCAAAAGAATTCGGAGATGCCAAGGCAGATAAAATGATGATTTTCCTGGAGCAGCTGACAAGATACTTTGCTGAAATATTCTTTCTTTTTTCTTCCTTCCTTTCTTGTCGGATTTTAATTCAAGAGAAATCGGATATGGTGAGAAAGGCAGTGAAAGAAACGGTTATTTTCCAGGCTCAGAAAGTGAAAAGAATGATTGTCCAACTGCCCAGAAATATTTCAACGTGGTGTAGTGATTTTCCAAGCGTAGCTTAGATGTGGCACAAGGCCGAAAGCATGGGGCACCCAGTGAGAATCGAACTCACTATCCAGTCGTAATTGTTTTAGCGAGACAGGCTTGCTAACCATTACACCACGCCGAGGTGCCAGAATAGTGATTTTCTAAGCCCGGCTTAGATGTGGAACAAGGCCGAAAGTATGGGGCACCCAGTGAGGATCGAACTCACTACTCAGTCGTAATTGATCTAGCAAGACAAGCTTTCTAACCATTACACCACGCCGAGGTGCCCCTATTTCAACGTGGTGTATATCAGTTCGAAAAACATTGACTATCATTCCAGGCCCAGCCGAAATTTTTGGGATTTCATATAAACTTTAATTTACTCACAAATGTGAACAAAATTAAAAACATAAACAAAAAATACAAAATATTTTTAAAAACCTCTTTGTATATATATATATATATATATATATATATATATATATATATATATATATATATATATACCGGTGTAACAGTATAATTGTTCATCCACAAAATGTTTAATATCTAACTAACTGAGTATCTTTTTTTTCCATATTTTCATATAACACTTTTAACCATCGTAACATCTTTTGTCGTAAGAATCACTGAAAAACTGTTGGAGTTATTCAGCTAGAAAGAGAACCGGTTAAAATCGTTTTGTGTCAAAACACACACACACACACACAACTATCTTCCCAAATGAGCAATGATGAGAAAAAAAATAAGATCATTCAGGACTTCAGTAATTTCACTAACATTTATATTCTGGCTTCCATTTTCAAAGTCTGTTCAAGAACCATCCAGAGAACGGTGAATAAGTTGTAAAAAAGGGAAGAGTAAAGCGTAAAACTGGATCAGGAGATCACACCAGGAAGAGTGATCATCATTTCAACAGTTATAGAAATCAGTTAGAAAATATCTAACTCAGTCTATAAGACGATTGGCACATGTGAAAAGAGTTTCAGCTACGACAGTCCATAGAGCAATGAAATTGAAATCGTACATGAAACCTGTGAGGGAACTTGTTACTCCAGTACAGAAAGTTAGAAGTTTAAAGAGAGTGAAGATCATCTTGAATAATTTGGAAAATGAACCAGTAATATGTATGTATGTGTATGTGTGTGTGTGTGTGTGTGTGTGTGTGTGTGTGTGTGTGTGTATGTTTGAACTTTATTTTAATCCTTCATGTGTTTCCGATCCTTTGCTAGGATTAATTAATGATTTTCGTTTATGGTCGATTCATTACAATACTTCTGTTAAGCTTAGAGAATAATTATACATTCATATTGGTCACAGTAGAATCTAATAGTGATATAAAAGAAACTCGGAGAATTCGAGTAATATATCTTTAATCATTTCAAAAATGCAACTGTTCAAAGCTTAATCTAACATATTGAAAATTTTGCTTTTACACGATTTGGATAATTTTGCTGTTACACCCGTTATATATATATATATATATATATATATATATATATATATATATGTGTGTGTGTGTGTGTGTGTGTGTGTGTGTGTGTGTAAAAATATATATAGAAAATAGGAAAGAACTCCTTAGGTAAATAATCCAAAGTTCTTTAGCATAAAACAAACAATAAAATAGTTTAAATGCCCTACAAAAAAAAAGATAACCCTTTATGAAGTCGTCAAAAAAACAAATGTTAGCGACTAATATTTTTTTTATATACACAAAACCCTTTCAGAAAAAAAAAAATAAATAAATCTCCATAGATACTTAACCAGACTAGACGATGTCATCTTCCGCTTTAAATTTAGACACCCCAACCTTACCTTGACTTGATGTCTTTAAATGTAACTGAGATATTGATACAAATTATTAACCCTTACGCCCCTTTTCTTTAAACAATTGCAACAATTGCTCTAGCCGTTACCATAATAATTTTAATTCTAATAATGAATATGCTTATAAAACGCGTAAATTTCAGGAATTAGTTATTCCCAAAAAAAAATAATTCGCTTGAAGATGGAACAGAGCTTGGTACTTTAATTCAATTTAATTTAAATAATTATATTGAAGTTTTCAGCTCTTGTTTCGAAACATGAGAACTCTTATGTAGCGTTGGAATCATATTTTTAAATAAATAATTCTACATATATATATATATATATATATATATATATATATATATATATATATATATATATATATATATATATATATATATATATATATATATATATATATATAACTTTACTGGTTTATTCTTTGTATGACTACTTCTTTACAATATTAACTAACGACACTATTTAATAGATTTAAAAGAATTAATCCACAGTAAAAAAAGAAATTCTGGAAATCTGCTGGGACATAGCTCTAGTGATTAGGCCATTTAGTCTATGTCACGTTAACGGAAAAGTACTTACAACAATTGAATTCGTTAATTGCCACATTACTATATTCATAAACGTTCTCACTTACAATATTCAAAAATAAAAATCTACCGTCGCGACATAGCATATTCCCAAATTTTCTAACTGTTAATAATAACAAACTTGTTATAAAGATATCTTTCGGCCAGTATTACATTTATTTTCGTCTCGGAAGTTTACCTGAAATTACCTAAAATGGAAAAATAACATCCATGTCTGAAGATGAGACAAGTGGCATCGAAAGTACTTGCAATATGCACTGAACATCTAATCCATTTTACAGTTTTTTAAAAACAACCATTGCGTCGTTTAGCGAGTGGTTAGTGAGTTAATGCGTTATTTAATTTGTTAGCGAAGTGATTTCGCCATTAATTACATTAACTTTACTGATTTATTTTCGTATGGCTACTTTTTACAACATTAACTAAACTTCACTATTTAATACACACGCACACACACACACGCACGCACACACACACACACACATATATATATATATATATATATATATATATATATATATATATATATATATATATATCACTAATTTAAATTTTGTATTTTAGTAGATAAATGAAAGCATGAAACAGACTGTCTAGATTTGGTGTTCAACGCTGTGTCCACACTGCTTATATTTACATATGCTATATCTCAGATGTGACCATTTTTACCTTGTGTATATAGCGTAAATTCAAACTGTTTCTCATCATACATGTATGCATATATGTATTTGTCCAATGGGGGTAAAATTCGGGATTTTCTTTCCGCTCTCTAGGAGGCAGTACCGCACACTTTGGGAATGCCACTTATAAATTATATGCGTATTGTTAAGGGTCATCTGGTGTACACCAGTAGAGATATCCTCTCATAGCAGTCTATATTCCTTGTGTCAGCAAAGTAGTGGACAAAAAAAAAAAAAGAAAAAAAAGGTTAACCTACAGGATACGGCAGTTATTTTGCGCAAATGCTCTGGGAAAATATTCTGAATGTCTGTCTTTTCCACTGTTAGATGTTCATTTTTCCAATTTTCTTGTTTACATAGAAAAGTTCTCATACACGGATACAATGAATATTAAAATCTTTCGAGCCTTTATGATTTAGCATATTCAATCTTATCTTTGGCCATTATCAAGATCAGGGAAAGACTATAGATGAAATATACATTTTTATTTTTTTTTCAAAATACCTTAAAACTGCCATTAGGGCGTTACGGTAATGAACTCTCCAGCTGACATCCTGGTAACAGTCTTCAAAGGTTTGAGTGTATGTAGCATCTCTTGTTGCGGTTCCTATTCAACAACTCCATATTCATTTTTTGAACAGACTGTGCACATCGCTGGTAGTCTCCATTCTCCTATATGGATGTGAAACGTGGACATTGTTGACAGAAACAGAGAGAGAGGGAGAGAGAGAGAGATCCAAGCGTTTGAGAACAAATGCATGAAAAAACTCCCAGGCATCTTCTATTGGGGGCGTAGAACAAATGAGTTTGTGCAGAAAAGGGTTGAAATTTTTGTTGGCCACCAGGAACCGCTTTTCGCCACTGTTAAATAGAGAAAAATGGCGTGGTTTGAACACGTTACAAGGTACGAATCCCTGTGCAAGACTATCATGCAAGACACCATTGAAGATGGGCGTAAGGCAAACGCAATAAATGGTTGTATAATGTCAAGTAATGGACAAGTATGACTATACCAGAATTGCTGATGGCTGCCATTGATAGACTGTTGTGGAGGAGATTCAATATGGCTTCCGAATTCGGACCACCCCTGCGATTACAAAAATTTAGGGGATGATGATGATGATGATGATGATGATGATGATATTCATTTATTTTAATTTTTTAATTAGTTTGCTATGAAAATACATTTTAAACTGACCCCCATACAGAAGCCTAAACAAAATACTCTTGTACATTGTTATTTATTCAAATCTCAGTTTTTTTAAAACTTCGTCATCAGGATTGCTTAATTTAGAGTATTATAGGAATAATGACACCAGATGAGGAATTTCTAAAAAAAAACTTTAAGAAATCACGGTATGTGGATATATTTTGTTTTGGCTTCCGTTGGTGGAGGTTAATTTGCAATAAATCTGGACCATCTTTTAAATTTTATAAAATTTAATGATAATAAAAAAATTAATATTCATAATATGGAGTACATAATCTATATTAAATAGCAACAACAATGGCTACACTGCTTATTGTATAACTCCCTCTATTTGAATCAGCACAATTAGACGTTGATCACCTTATCATTTTACTTCATTCTAGCAAAGAATGGCATCACGCATTTTACTGAAAAATACTGAACATTTAGATTTACTGTACATTCTGAATTAAATGCAATACTTTTAACTAAATCGCTTATTTGTTTTCAATTCAAACAGAAAACGAAAATTCGAAACTGTGGAGTAGAAATGGATGATCTCATTAGATAAGGGGTTACTTCCACAGACAGACACTGGAGGACATATGTCATCCACCGGTGTTATATACACAGCTGAATATCTAGAAACCAAGTATAATTTTCTATTTGTATCTCGTTGGTATGAGAATAAAGATATTTATTGTTCCGCTTCAGATTTCAATGATTTTCTTTACGGATTGACTTCACTGCATGTATTCTTCATCAAGATGGTTTCAACTGTCTCGCGAAGATGTTGACAAACTCAGACTATTTTTTAAATTTCAAACGGATTAAGATTCTGAGTGTTTGCTTGTCCCGTTATTCAGTTGGTATTCTTTTTCACTAGAGAAAACTTTGCGTATTACCATACTGATAAAAAAAGTATTTCCTCTTCTTTTCTATGTGCCAGGTACATTCAAGACGTGAGCAATCATAGCTCTCCACAACGTCATAGCTGATCGTAGCTCTTTACAGTGTTTATCCGTTTACTATCCCTTTCTGTTCTGGTATCCATTCACACAAGCTCAAAAAGTAGTTTACTCGGAGTTATTCTCTCTTCCCTCTAGTCTTCGATATGCCCTGTGTATCAGATTCTTCAAACCTACTTTTCTCATTATGTGTATCTGACATTTTAACTGTCTCTTTCTGATTTCAAGTATAATTATACTTTTTTGCTTCAACGTTGCTCAGTCTATGATAATCTCAGCATCCTTCTGTAGAACCACATTCTGTTACCTGGTTTTTTTTCTTTTCATCTGCGCGAAAATTGTCTAGTATTCAATGCCATATAGGAGGAATGATATTACATAATCTCTAAACACTCTTTTTTTTTCTGTTTCTTAATGCTTTGTTTAGTTTTTTGAGGAAACATTTTTTCAGTTCCAACACGCCTTTGTATTTGTTTGACTGACGCAAAATTTCAGATTACACCTGTGTTATGGGACCTTACCCATAATAACATAATAGACTATTGCATACGTAATAAATACTGCGCCTCAAGAGGAAGCAGAGAGTTCAGTTCGAAGTCGAGCGACCGGCTGATCGGCTGATCGGTTGAACTCTCTGCCTTCGGGCGGGGAGGAACCCGAACGAGGCTTCGCCGAAGGGCGGAGTTTCTTTCGGGAAGGTAAACCGACCCTGAACCCGTTTATACGGGTTCAAAGTGCATATTTTTGGCCGAACCTACGGGATTGGAGATCCCAGGTTAAACCGGCCCTGTGCCACATGATACCCTCGTGTCGGGGTGGTGACTAAATACAGTTCAGTCTGAAGTCTGGTGTGAGGTCCGTCAGAAGTCCGTCAGGAGTCAGTCAGTCCGAAACAGAGACGCGTTCAGACAATTACTACTAAACCTGATTGTTCGTACTAACACTTTTTACTTCTCTGTATATATTCCTGTTTGTAATATATCTGTGTTATTCCATATACGTGTTCGAGTTCTTCTTTTTCTACCTTGGACTATCACCGCCGTACAAGGAACCGGGCCATAACAACCTATGAAATGACTTTTGAGTAAATTATCTCACATTGTTTGATGTTCGATATGCAACTCTATATAAAAAATTAGCGAGTAAGAACACGTCTAGGTGGTGTAATGGTTAACAAGCTTTACTCGTTAAATCCATTATGACTGAAAAGTAAGTTCAATCCCATTGGGTGCTCCATAATTCGGAGTTGTGTCACAACTTAAGTACGGGTAGTAAATCACAGAGCACTTGGAGATGTTGTAATAGCAAACTTGTCTCGCTGAATCCATAACGACTAAATAAAGAGTTCAATCATCAAAGGGTGCTCCAAACATTCGACCTTGTGCCGCATCTAAGCTGCGATTAGTAAATCACTGGATAATTCGAGGTGGTGTAATAGTAAGATTGGCTCGCTAAATCCATTACGACTGAATAGGGAATCGGATACTCACTGGGTGCTCCAGACATTCGGCACTGTGCCAATTCTAAGCTGCAATTATTAAATAACTGAGCACTTCGAGGTAGTGTAATGGTCAGCAAGCTTGTCTAGCTAGATCCATTACGACTAAATAGTGGATTCGATCCCCACTGGGTGCTCCATACATTCGCCCTTGTGCCAATTCTAACCTAAAATTAGTAAATAAATGAGCACATCGAGGTAGTGGGTGCTCCATACATTCGGCCTTGTGCCACATCTAAGCTAGTTTTATAAAATCACCATAAAAATGTGCGTAATTTGCTTACTTTAGGCGGTCATATATCTCGTATATGTTTCAATAGTGTAGCGCTGGACAGTCGTTTCAATACCATTGCCTTGGCTAATGTATATTTGTTCTTCATTAATGAATAGCACTTTCATTCAATCATTCACACTCCATGATTGCTTTTCTGTAACTAAATTGTTTTCGTCTGTTTAAGTGTTGATTTCCGTTTAGTTTTTTGCTAAATCTCATTGCATTCACCAGATATCTTGTAGTTCTCTCTTGGGAATAAAGATCAAATAAAACCATTCGTTCGAGTATAATTCTTATGTTAATTGTATTCTTTGTAAAGCAACTTACAGAAAGATAACGCTGAAACATCCGTTTTCCTTCTATCTCGAAAGTTAAGTGACGTTGAGCCTGGTCAGTTCACAGATGGGTTACTACTCGAGAACGCCACGTGTTGTAAGCTTGGATGTCCGAATGGTGTAACATATAACATTTCGGAATGAGAAAACGGCGACCGAGTTCGAATTCCACTCGGGTTCGTCATATTTACAAATACCATTGGGAAAGGTATGAATGCACCTATCGTCTCTCAGGTATGGGTTATACAGTACGATTTGTACTTTTCTTTAAGCATTTCACCCCAAGAAAGAAGAATGCCACTTGCACGCAAGGGGTACAGAGAGAAAGCGAGAGAGAGAGAGAGAGAGAGAGAGAGAGAGTAAAGATTAAAGAGGGGTATTTCAGGAAAGGATATAGAGAAGGTCGGGTATTAGGATCAATCCATCAAAAGATGTTGATTGACATTTAAACTTTTGAAGATTATAGCTATCAGGGAAGCAAATAAGAGGAAGGGAGTTCCACTGTCGGGAAGTGCAAGAGAAGAAGCTGTTGGAGTAGAATAGGTGGTTACATTTAACCGATTTGACAATAAAAAGGTGGGATCGAGATGCAAACCTAGTAGCACGCTTAAATTCATGCAGTCGGGGTACCAGTAAAAGTAGCTCTTCAGAGCATTTGCCATGAAAATATTTGTAGAAAAGAAAGAGGGAAGCCGCAGCACGTCTATGAGAAAGCGACTGTATACGAGATGCTAGATTAGGACCTATCACATGGCCTATCCGTCTGTGTATTTTGTCTAGGACCTCGAGATGAACATCGGGGGTATCAGACCATATAATTATCTCGCCCCTCCTCGTACACAAAAATAAATTCTTGCAATTCAAAAATATGGTTCAGCTCTAAATAAGCTTAAAAAGTTTGATGAGCGGTAAACAAAAAAACAAAACAAACAAATCTATCAATCTCTGTAAAATATAATTGTTCCTTAAGTGTGATATATTTTGTCATATTATTTCTTTAGTCAGTAATGTTCCCTTAGGTCCTTTGAGGTCACGGCCCTTCACAACTTCCCATCCTTTATAGTTCTTATTAAGGTTTATGCTTCTGTTACCCTCTGTTCTTTTTACCTTTAATATGTTCTCCAAGCCGTTTTGTCTCATAATGTCTCAGAGAAATTTCAACTGTCTCTTTCTGATTCTAAGTATACGCGTCCTTTAAATTTCTCTTAAAACTTCCTCATTATTCACGTGTCCAGTCCATGATATGCCCAGCATCCTTCTGTAGGATCAAGTTTTTACGTTAATATGGGTCTCTTCTGCATCTGTAAGTAGATTTCCAGCATTCACTGTCTTATAGGAGGACCAGTATTACACAATGTTTTAGCACTCTTTTCTTTTCTTTATCTAACGAAAATTTTTCATTTTTTTTTTTTTTTGATACTTTGTTTAGCTTTTCGAAAGCGTTTTTCGATATTCGAAAGCGTCGTCGAAATTCGGTGTCACATTTCCGTTCCCGCTTAAAATCATTCATAGATATTTAAATTTCTGTATTTGCTTCATTTTGGAATCTCCAGTTTGTAGTTTGTATTTCTTGCTGACAACCATATTATCTCCTTAAAAAATTACTTGGTCCCTTTTTATGGTGGATTTTTTTTTACTGTTTATCAACCTTTTTTCGGTCATTTAAAGCCAGAAGACAGCTTTGAAGATAATAATGATTTACAGTTAGCTGGGGGTGGGGGAAGAGGTGGAACCATAGCTTTCCCAAGGTGTAAGTAAATATAACGAACCTTAGTAGAATTAGATCTCGGCTCTCCGCTTTTCATTTCCGTGTAATTATCCATTACACAACCCGAACATCCACCCCGGCTTTAAATAACCTACAAAATGTTGGTAAGAAGTGCAAAGACAAATAATCAATCATTTTATAGAGGCCTCAACATTTCGTACAACACAACGTTATACAACATTCCCAAGTGGTCACCCATCTAGGTATTGGCCAGGTTCAACGCTGCTTAACTTTGATATATCGAAGGAGAGCCGATGTTTCAACGGGATTTGTCAGGCAGCTGTACTTGCTTGCGATGGCATCATTTTGCCGATTCACTATTCCTTACTGCCTCCACTAGATTTTTGTACCGTTCTCAATGAAACGCTACTGAACAATTTGCTAATAACAGTTCTAAATTACGTGCATGTTGCTAATGAATATTTGGCTTTAAAAATTCCGTAGAAAATATCTTCCATATTACCAGCTGTGTACATTCATTTCTACGAGCAGGGAAAGTAACGGACAAAAGCTACAGTACAGAACAGTGTTTACATATCCAGTATATAAATAAGTTGTTTGAGCATAATAGGGAACGCAGTCATTCAAGCATCTAGTTAATCCACATACTGGATGTAACAGCAAAATTGTCCAAATCGTGTGTAACAGCAAAATTGTCCAAATCGTATGTAACAGCAAAATTGTTCAAATCGCGTATAACGATAAAATTGTTCAATTGTTAGATTTGAACCGTTGTCACTTAGAAATGATTAAATAAATCTTATTGGAATTCTCCAAATTATTTATAACACTATTAGACTCTACTTTGAGCAATAAACATGTATAACTACTCTATAAGCGTAACAGAAGAATCGTGATGAAATCGATCATAAACGAAAATGACAGACATGTTGATCATTACTTAATCAAAGCTAATGATAGGAAGCTCATAAAGTATTGAAATATATATATATATATATATATATATATATATATATATATATATATATATATAATTCCACGATAATTTCTGAACTTATTCAAGATGATCTTCATCCACTCTAACCTTCTTTCTGTCCAGGAGTAACAAGTTGCCTCACGGGTTTCACGTGCGATTTTATTTTAGTCTTTTTTTCACAGCTCTTTGGACTGTCATTGCTGAAACACCTCTCTCGTATTCTGTTGTAGAGTAGTTTTCACAGTGGAGGCTTGTATTTCAATAAGTCGTCCTAAATTAGGTTCGACGTACAAAACGTTAGGAACTTGAAATAAGAGTTAATGACGCAGCAATCTAGTTGTGATGGTTGATACTTCAATGTCCGACATCGACTCACTCACTCAACACCACTGAGCCCAACTGGCCACTGCTACTACTACTTATTATCTGTGGAAGAGTCTATTACAATAGAATAGGTAATGTTCTGGTATAACACTTTCCAAACATCTTATGGTTTAAGTTATGAATTGCTTTCCTTCGCTCTAAGTTATGGATTGCTCCCCTTCGCTCCAAATATTTTAAAACACCCCCCCAAAAACTTTGAGCTCGGATATATGGACGAGTTTAATACACCAATAATTCCGAATTATCTCTCTTTCAATTACTAAAGTTACATCTTGACTATTTTTTCACGTTTTCGTTAATTTCCGTGGATTTCCGTTGAATCAGACTTTGGCCGGGTGACCACAAGCTCATCAGTTTCCTCCTCTCTCTCCCCTACCCAGTCTCTTCTACTTCCATAATATAATACTTGTAACGGTGCCTTCTTCTCTCTCTAAGTTCTCTATAACGCCCCCTCTCTGTTTCTTTGCCCAACTAACCAGTATCCTACAACAAAGTGATATCATAACAGTTTGAAAAATCCTGCGAATTTTAAAATTAAAATTCGTAGGTGAAAATGGTCATTAACTAAAATTATCTTAATTCAAATTTTAAAGAAAGTTTGCTCTGTTTAATAAAAAAAACAAAAAAAAAAACAAAACATTGAGCACTCTTTTGTAAGTTAGTTTTAACATATTTCAAATTCTAAGTGGTGTTAATAGGACTCGGCAGGATTATATCAGCAGATTACTACCTATATATAGATAGATAGATAGAGAGAGACAGAAAGACAGACAGACAGAGACAGAGAGATAGATTTATAAAGAAATAATGGATTTTTGAATTTATTAATCTGACATATTTTTATGAGTTTAAAAGTTATCTTTTAGTAAATACCTTTTATTTTGAATATTATTGTATTTTATCAAACAGGCTGAAAATTCGAGAAATCTTATTCAAGAAAAATGCGCTCTCAGAGAAAGATTACCTTTGATATTTTATTCTATATAAATACATATTGGATGTGTATATTTGTATTTAAATTGTAGGTATGTATTTGGAGGCATTTAAGACTGTTTATTTGTTTATATATATATATATATATATATATATATATATATATATATATATATATATATATATATATATATTCATGAATTATTCACACAAAAAACAAATGCAAAGGTTAATGATTTAATTGGCGAGAAATCCATCGTCGCAAACAATTCAAATAATATACAAAAACCTCCGAATCCGTTATGAATGAAATGATCCTTGTTTCTATAAATATCTGCCGTATTAGTTCTTATTTTTACTACAAGCTTTCGTCTGTTCCTACAGACATCTTCAGGTATGGAATAGATGTTGTTCTTGTTTTTTCTCTTAGTAATAAGAGGACAACGAAAATATATGTATTGTTGTATCCGAAAATGCTATTGAAAATGAGATATTGGTTTTTGAACGCGCAGTAGCAACGCTGAGTTTGATTTTAAATTTTTTACAGTTTTGCGTTCATGTACAAATATGGTGATATACGAATTTTTTACTGGTAAATTTTCTGTCAAAGTGGCATGAACTATATTGTTTAATAATTACAGTAATGTTGCACTTATTATCCAAAAGTCGCACTTGGATCAGTTATTTTAATTACAATAAACGTGCAATCAATTTACAAATTCATGAATTATTCACACAAAAAACAAATGCAAAGGTTAATGATTTAATTGGCGAGAAATCCATCGTCGCAAACAATTCAAATAATATACAAAAACCTCCGAATCCGTTATGAATGAAATGATCCTTTTTTCTATAAATTTCTGCCGTATTTGAGAATTTGAGTATTTTAAATGAAAAACGAAAAGAATTTTATTTTGATCTAAAACTTATATGTACGTTTGTCGAGCATTAATTACTCAAATTTTAGGAATACGTTTTCACAACATCGCCCACGTGACGACGACGTGATCATATTTAAACGGAACGCTGATCTTCTAAAAGATTTCAGTTATCTGTTTGGATTGGTATTGCTTTTATGTCCATCGTCTTTTTCATGTTGAATTGTATATGGTCTATGTTAATTATGTTTTATGAATATGTCCTGAAGATGGTCTATTAGATCGAAACGTCCGACGTTGACATTAAACATTAAAACAGCATAATCGCATATGAGGATTTTTGTTTGTTTTTTCAGTATATTTTTTTCATACTGTCGGATCTATATCCATATATTTGCTCACACACACACACACACACACATATATATATATATATATATATATATATATATATATATATATATATATATATATATATATATATATTATTATTATTATTATTTTTGTGGATGTTATGTTCTCTGTTTTGTATCCTGTAGAGTCGGGTCCAAACTATGGTCCTTAGGCCCTATAGTAAAATAGTCATTGAATTAATAGCAGTTGTCTTAGTACATTGGATGTTCTTAGTAGGGTGATCTTCTGGGCAACTTGTATACTGATGTTACCTGTAACACTTAGTATAATTATCCATTCCTTTTCTCACGGGGCTCAGAACTCCGATTACTTTTGGTACAATCTCAATCTTCATTCAACACATCCTGTTAATCTAATTGTCCAAATTCTTGTATTTGAACATGGAGGTGTTTCTCTCAGATGGTACTGCTATGTCAATAAGCATACACTTCCTGAATTTATTGTCTTTTATGATAATATCAGGTCTGTTGACTTTTATTTCCTTAGCAGTTTGACTTGAAATGTCCCAGAGAATAGTAACATCGTTATTTTAGTGAACTGTCTGGTTTGTGGTTCTAGCCTCTCTCAGTGTTTTGGACTTTGTGTTTCTTGCATATTCTTCAGTGCACACGTGTCGCTACCTTGTTATGTCTGTGGGTATATTCATTTTTTTGCCAGTTCCGGACACCCTGAGATAATACGGCCGACAGTTTCACGCATTTTCGGGTTAGTTCCAGACTTGTTGTTGTTGTTGTTGTTGTTGCTCTTGCTGTGGTTGTTGTTGTTGTTGTTCAACCCCGTAAATAAATGAAGTGTTACAGTATCTATTATAGTACGATATGCATATCAATACATATCAATATTCACTTTATCCAACGGATAGATTTCAAACAGCACCTGACTATTGTGTCGGACTTGAGGTGTATTACCGATGAAGAAAAATGTATCTTTTTTATTAATATAAGTAATATATGTATATCCGCGTGTGTGTGTGTATGTGTGTGTGTTTGTTTGTATATATTAGCCCTAGTGATTAAATATTACCTAATGCTATATAGCATCGTTCCTATCCTAATATTGGTACACATATAATGCCATCTCAAAGATCAATCCACTATCGTAGTTAGTTCGATACTCACTTGAGAAAATTCTATCTAGCCACATAAGAATGAACCAATAAATTCATAGTCTGACACAGTTATTAGCGGTTTTTTTAACTAAATATTTCATTGTTTGATTGTAGGTCTATATATTTAATAGAGAAGCATCGCTTTATGTGTATTTGCAAGGAAGAAGATTATTTTCAACTATAAGTATCTCCAACGTAAATTAAATTTTTTTTGTTTATCATCAGGCCATGGAAATATTGATTTAGCTACGTACATATAGCACAATCAAATCTCTGATAACGAATTGAACGGCAAATATCTGTTACCCGCATTGTTAATCTTGACAGGTGGACACAATCATTTATATATATATATATATATATATATATATATATATATATATATATATATATGTGTGTGTGTGTGTGTGTGTGTGTGTGTGTAGCTTTGTTGCAGTTAATTTCTCCTGTTCCCAAATTACCTATCAATCTTTCTGAAAATAATCGATCAGTGCCAGAGAAAATTGTCCAAACACTTCACCGTCAGTAATAAAAAATATTGTATCAGTTCGTCGAAAAATATTGTGCTGTCATGTTACAAATCTGAACACGGTGGCGTTTTTCGTGGCAATAATAACTAACGCCATTATTCAAGATCTTATCAAGTCCAATCCGGAGCCTAGAACCCACTTAACGAAAGTTTGGTTAATTTTACTTTTACAATTGAACGTAAAGTATATGAGTAAACAACCTGGGAACTGTTATAGCAAACGTCGGACATTAATGCGATCCACAATTCTGAAGACGGACCGGAATCGCGAAAACATGTCTTCTAGAGGCTCGATTATTAAAAGAGAGGAAGAATTTGTTAGAAAGACAGAAAAAAAAACAGGTGTTGAACCGCTACTGCTATGTAAGAGAAATCCTTCTAGATAGAAGTGAATTCTGAATATTTTTCTCGCAGATGATGAGGAGACTTGATGCAGCATAGAATATTGAGAATAGCATGGATAGGGAATGTGAGCAATAAGGAAATTCTAAGGAAAATGAGAACAAAAAAAGACTTAGAATCAGAAAGTGACAGTTGAAAATCCTGGGACAGATAAAGAGGAAAGAGGGCTTGGAGAATATGACACTCACAAGACATAGTGAAGAAACGAGTGACCATTGGGCAAACAGCAATAACCTACTTAATGAGTTTGTGTCAGTGGATGGCAGAACTGGGAGTGCGAAGGATAGTAAATGCTCAACCACTTCTTAGAGTTAGATAAGATAGGAAAATGTGGAGAGTCATGCCTAATGTGCTGAAATGTACTCAGGTTCTCTACGATTGAAGAATCTCAAGAACCAAAAGTTAACGTTAAAACCACAGTCTTTTGGAATAAGAAAGGTATTTAGAGGTCTTACATTCTTCAGCAAATATGCCATACGGTTAATTAAAAAAGAAAAAAAAAGAAAAAAAAAAGCCTTTTACCATTGAAGGAAAGATTGAAAGAAAACGTTGAAGAAATCTGTAAAACGGTATTTTTTCAGGCCATTGTTGGATATTTGAAGAATTTTATATTTGAATAAACTGATTATATAGCCTAATCAATAGATCTTCCGTTTTTTATTATGCCCCCAGCGTGTAGGCGATCTTTCTTTCTATTGTCTCCTAAACACTTTTTCGCTAAGTGAGTGGATCTTAACCTTGTTGGAGGTACTGAACTCCTTAAGTTTCATGCATTCACCGAACCTTACTTCATTGAAAATTAATATATGATTTCTGCAAAACATAGGTATATATTTTATTAGTGCACAAATGAAGCATGCATCACACAAAATCACTATGTTCAAAGAACAAAACCAACAAAACATGACTTTAGCAAAAAAACATAACTCAATGAATGTTTACTGCAAATGACATGTGACATTTGCTGTTGCCTTTCAAATACAAGTTCAGAAATGAACTGCTTCACCTTGGCAAGTGTTATTCTCTTATCATTTTCATAATAAAGTCTCTTCCTTTTCTTCATTTTTATATCTACCGTCCTCCAAAACGATTGCTCACAAAGATACGTTGTATCCAATAGAGTGAATATCTCAGGGGCTTCCTTAGCTATAATCGGGTACGCTACAATCAGGTGACACCAAAATGTTGACAGCATTGCTGTTCTGATGAGTTGCTGTTGAACCTGGCTCTGCTGAAGTTCATCATTGACCTGTCTTGACCTTCACCGAACCCCTGAAAATGACTCACAAGACACTGCATTATGTATAATGGTCCTTTTTGATTACATTTTCTCTAAAATGTCGTCGTTGCTCACATGTTAGATCTATGGTCGTCTCAGTTAAAGATGAGGTAATGTTTAGAAGCTCCGGAGAAAAACCGGACAACCGTGTTCAAATTCCGGTCAAGATCGTTACATTCATTATCGCACTGATACACTTGGGAAACATATGAATCTATTTTTCACCTCTCCAGCTGTAGGTTAAATAACAGCATAAACTAGGCGGGATTGGAAACCAGTATAAAAGGACAACTTCAGAGTGTAGGGGATCATGGCTCTCCACAATTTGCTGCCCTTTGTAGATCTTAATAAATTTATGTTATGCGTTGTTTTCTTCTGCTTCTCTTAACTTCAATCTGTCCTGTGAGTATCAGATTCTCCAAGCCATTTTCCTCATTATGTGCCCTAGAAATTCAAACTGTCTCTACCTGATTTATGTATAAGTTTCCCTTTTGCTTCAATTTTCTTTTCCTTTTTTTTTTTTTTAAAGGGGGAGTTTGGAAAAGAGGGCGGTTTTCAGTACTTCCGAAGTGATAGCGACAACAGTATCGTATTTCAATGACCAAACATCGGAACTTGTTTTTTTTTTGGAAGGGTTAAAGAAACTTTAGAAACAATATGCCAAGTATTTTGGACTGAAAATGCGAGACAGCAAGTAATTATTCATTGCTCTGGGTCATTTCACTTCTTGGTCGGGTCGATAACCTTTCAGCGTCCCTACCTCGTAAATAATCAAAAGAAAAAGCCCAAAACAAATACTACAACGATATTTTTGATTACTTTATTACTTTTATCGAAGTTCTTTCGATTACTCTCGCTTCACCATCATATTGAACTCCCTATAAATAGATCTTCACGAATCGTGGACCTGCTCACGTATAGGGAAGGAGAATGACGATCTTCTGGCAATTTTCCAATCGAACTGAATCGCTTGGACTTGAGAATCATCATTCAAAATCACGGATTTTATTAAGGTTCGAAAACAGACCCTACCACAGGGAGGAAATAAGCCTCGAACAAACTGACTAAACAAACCTTCACAAATATAGAGAGAAATAAACACACACATATATGCGTATTCTGCTACTTAAAATTTCATGTAGCCCCCACCCCCCAGTTTCTTTTACATATATATATATATATATATATATATATATATATATATATATATAGGGGGAAGAAAGAGATAGATAGATAGATAGATAGATAGATAGATAGATAGATAGATAGATAGATAGATTAAGTTTGAAACCATCCACAGAATTGACAGAAGAGTGGGAAAAAATGAAAAAAGTGCTCTCAGTCATTGAAAAATGTATTGAATCAGTTATCAAATTTATACTTTGAGAAAGTTTTACAATGAATGCCAAAACATTGTGCTGCAGTAATCAAGGCTAAAGGAGGATATTATAACGAGAGCAAAATTTAGTTATAAAATACTTTTTTATTTTTGTCATAATAACAAGTCCAATAAAAAATAATGTCAACTTTTTTCAACCATGTATAATAATTCTCTTTTAATTAAAGTACAAAACAACTACTTTTTGAACCAATTTAAAAAAATGTAAAAGAACAGCATGGGATAATTTTCCATCCCAGAAAATGTTTAATATCTAAAAAAAGCACCAAAATAATTTTCTTTTTCCAGGTTTTCAAATAAAACGTTTAGCCATCTTGATACCATTTTTCGTAAGAATCACTGAAAACCCCTTTGAGTTATTCAGCTAGAAAGAGAACAAGTTAAAATCGTTTTGTGTTAGCCCCACTGTCTTCCCAACTGAGCAATACTGAGTGGAAAAATATCAATCAGGTCTTTAGTAATGGTACCAAGTTTCATAATCTGGCTTCCATCCTCAGTCTATTAAAGAGAATCGTGAATAAGTCCATCAAGAGAATGGTGAATATGTTTTAAAAAGGAGGGAAAAGTAGAGAGGAAAACTGGATCGGAATGTCACGACAGGAAGAAGTATCACCATTTCAACTTAGAGCTAAATACGTTCTTATTTTTTAAAGTAGAGCGCAATAGTTTTATGAAACCTCGGAGAATTCCAGTAAGGTATCTTTAATCTTTTCTAAGTTACAACGGTTCAGAGCTTAATCTAGCAATTGCACAATTTTGTTGTTGCACGATTTGGACAATTGTGATGTTACACCAGGTATATGCTATCACAATCATTGTAAAGAACAGGGTTTATTCGAATGGTAAGCGAGATTTTTAGACAAAATTTTGTCGTTATTATTTTGTTGGAAATGGATTTAGAATTTGTTCAAAGTGACGTGATATGTAATTGTTAAACGGAAAAATATATCTCTATAAGTGGGTTTTACTCTATACACATTATTATTGGTAAGGATTAGGTTAAATGATTTGAATTTTTTTATAGTAAATAGTAATGTATTTTGATAGGTTCTTTACCTGTGATATACTAGATTATTTTTAATGGCTTTCACATATTGTTTTTAATTAGGATACATCTGGTTCTAGTAATTTAATGAGGCCTTTACATCTGTTTATATGAAGGTGCACGCTTGTCATATATTTTTTTAATTTCTATAGAAAACAGTTTTATTTCTTAATCAACAATATTCTTTGAGAAATTAGTGTTGATAAGTGTTTTTATGTTGCTTCATCTAAAAAAAAATAAACAGCAAATTCTGTCTGTCCTCCGAGTAACTGAAAGCCCCTTGAACACTAACCACATTGGCTCAACATATTATAGCTTTTTAGAATCAGGATAATCCCGAGATTGAAAATCTGACATTCATCTGCTGCTTGGACGTCCACCATTTGAATTTGTGTCCGGTTGAGGAGGGAATATTTCAGTATTTAAAAACAAGTGATGAAATGAGTGATCTTAAAGGTTGTTATTTATATTGAGTTTATAATGTTTGCTTTTAATTCAGTTTAGAATATCTCCAAAACTTTGTGAATTTATTTCTTCAAAATGCAAAGGAACAAGAGTTAAAGTGTGAGGTTCCGTGACGTGAGGTTCCTTGACGTGAGGTTCCTTGACGTGAGGTCCCGTGACGTGAGGTTCCTTGACGTGAGGTTCCGTGACGTGAGGTTCCGTGACGTGAGGTACCGTGACGCGAGGTTCCTTGACGTGAGGTTCCGTGACGTGAGGTTCTGAAGTTCTGCAGAGTTTGTGATTTGAAGAACTCAATTTTCGGTCTGAAATTTTTATCAGGAATTGAAATTATAGCCCAAATCAGAATTAAAGTTCCATAGAGTGAATTGAGGAATTCATAGTTATTTCTTTAAAATTATCATTAATCATTATGCTGTTTCGTAAGCTGGTTCAGAGGTCCCTTTAGTTTTGGAATGGAGACCTAAATACCCCCGCCCCCCGAAAGAGCTAGATTAAAAGTTCACACGGAGGATCTGTAATGTAATCTTTCTTGACCAGGCATCTCAACAACTGCGAATTTCTCACCGACGGGATGTGACTTTCCTCTGTCTTTTATACAAATATTTTCATGACAACTGCTCTGACGAGCTTTTATTTATGGTGCTCCGACGACATGAAATCAAGCGTTCTACCAGATTGGCATCTCGGTCCCAATCCTTTTACTGTTAAAATAGCTAAATGCAACCCTCACTTCTCCTCTTACTTTTCTCGCTTTTCGCACATGTAAAACTACCTTCCGTTTCCTTGTTTCTCTGATAACTAAAATCTTCAAAAATTTAAATGCACCATCAATCGCCATCTTCTGTCTTCTTGAGTCCCGTTCATCATTTGTTCTTTCCTAAATCATCCATCTTCTTATTTATTTTTTTTTCATTTTCACTCCCTGTGACATTTCTGCTTTGATTCCGGTGAAATGATTAAAAGAAATAAAAAATAAGGACGTTTCGTTAAAGATAATTTAATATCTGTCTATATTTCTGAGATGAGGTATTATGTACACTATTTACATTATTCAGACTATTGTCCTTATCTTTGTCTCCTCAAGGACACATGGCATAGTGGATAAAGGCGTTAGTTAGATCAGGTGAGAGGACACAAAAAGTGTGAGTTCAATACCCGGTTAAGGCAAGAACTTAAAAAGGGGAATTAACAGGAGATAACAGACAACTGACATCCATTAAACATGGTACGTGGAACTAGAACAGACTAACCCAGTGAGCGAAATTCCAACCATCTGAAGAAGGCAGGAGCGTACAACAGCCAAAACGTTGTAATAAACATGGCGACAAAAAATGAGGACAATAGTCCGAATAATGTAAGTTAATTTATATTTTTTTTTATTTCGTCTATGTTTTTCCTTAAAACAATCGGTCTTGCAGGCAAGATAACGTTTTTAAAGCAAGCAGTTTTGGAATAGCAACAAATAAATTATAAAATTTATACGTTCAATTTGCCGCGGAGAGTGTGTCCACTCGTCAGAAGGTTTGATAGTAACTTTCTTGTAAAAGAGATAGTAAATCTTACTATCAATTCTCATGAGGAGTGTATACTGCAAAAGACCCTTATTTATTTATATTAGTTGCAATATATTTATATATAAAGCGAATTTACTATATACTCAGCGGTGACAGTATATTGCATGCTAAAATGCAATCATCATCATCATCATCATCATCATCATAAATACATTCATACATATACATATATATATATATTTGTATATTTAGGCAGCATTTATGCATGTTTCATTAAAAACGACAGACAAGGTACTACGGTTGAGCTTTTTATTTAATTTTTCTTGTGTTCTGACAAGAGCTTTCTTTTCTGGACAAAGAGTGTATAAGAACTGTCCGAATGTTCTGTATTTCCGAGCGCTTTCGGCTATACCTTTAGCCATTATCAAGGATGATCCGATTTTTCAGCTTATATATATATATATATATATATATATATATATATATATATATATATATATATACCGGGTGAAACAGCAAAATCGTGTAACGTGTTAGATTAAGCTTTGGACCGTTGTATGTTAGAAATGAGAAAAGATATCTTACTTGAATTCTCCAAGGTTTTTGTAACATTATTGGACTCTACTTTGAGCGACAGAAATGATCCAGTTTTCCTCTCTACTCTTCCCTCTTTTTTAAACTTATTAACCGTTCTCTTGATGGTTCTTGAATGGAGTTTGAAAATGGAAGCTAGAGTATGAATGTATGAAAGTCCTTAATGATCATTTTCCACTCACCATTGCTCATTTGGGAAGACAGTGGAGCTGACACAAAACTATTTTAACCTGTTCTCTTTTTAGCTGAATAACTCAAAAGGATGTTTCTGTGATTCTTACAGAAAATATTGTCATGGTGGCTAAACGACTTATGGAAAGACTTGGAAAAAAAGAAACTCAATTAGTTTAGTGTTTTTTTGTTCTGTTTTTTTGTTTTTGTTTTTTTTTTAGATATTAAGCATTTTGTGGGATGGATAGTTATACTATTTCACGATTTGGACAATTTTGTTGTTACACGCAGTATATAGTAAATTCGCTTCAATATATATATATATATATATGTGTGTGTGTTTGTGTGTGTGTTTGCGCGCCCATGTGGATGTATACGATATGTTTCTCGTTCTAGTACATAATGAAAAAGCTGAATAAATGACCAAATGTATGGTTTCTTTCTTTTCAGCCCCACCTCTTGAATACAGCGTGCATCTTATAATTATTAGCAAATGATAATATAAAAAGAAAAATAATATCCAATGAAACAAATCTATATTTTATTTTAAAACCTGAATAAAACCTGAGCAAAAAAAAAAAAAAAAAAAGCAGGGAAAAAGTTTATTTAATACGACCGTGGGGGTGACTGCATACCAGAAACAGATAGATCTCAGCCATTGGCCATAATGTCAGTGATGGCAGATTGTAATGGCATTTTTCTCGACGACGCCCCTGACATGGTAGCCAAAAGAGATTAAGATCAGAAGTAACATGTTTTAGATGCTATAGTCGGGAAATTCTTAGCCAGTCCATGCGGAATCGAGTATAATTCAATTGGAACACGTAGAGGTATCCTTTAATCCTGGGCTTGTGTGGTGTTTCCAGTACATCGATCTCGTACACCCTGTGGATCAAAGTTGACGACACATCTACTTCCAGAATCGTCGCAGACGTGGGATCCGATCCTCTGTCGTTCATACTGTTCACATTGCCATTCTTAAGAAATTGTACATCACCAATTCGCTGTGGTGGGTTGTTGGAGCTACTAGTCGGGGGTGTCTATTTATTTCCTGTCACACTAGCCATCTTAATTCTCTTACACCTGAAGCAGAAAGAAAAATGTAATTTTTTTCGCAATATTTTAACAATTTTAAACAAATAAAGACGTTAAGTTACAAAAACCCAACAAACTTATTTAAAGCAACAGAGAGTTTAATCATTTATGTGCCATACGTGATACGCTTAGGCTATTATGTAGCTTTCGATACATGACTAACGAGGCAGATTTTCCCGCATCAGGTTGTCATTTCTTTCTGCGGTATACCAGTTGCCATCCAAGGCTATAGAACCCGGCCTGCCCTATTTACCCATAGTTAGTGAGGAGAAGAGGATTCATACCTTTCCAAAGGGTATTAGCACGTAAGTGAATGTAATGGATTCGACTGAAATTCGAACTCGGCACCCCGATTCCTCAATCCTATCCATTACTCCACCTGTACCTGTTTTAAAATTGCCTAAGGTAAGGCTTTTATGGCCTGCTGCATATCTGCCCAAATACCTAGACTCATAAGGGCAGGTGGACGAATAGTTAGAACTTTCGCTTTTCGACCATGAGAACCGGGTTCGAATCTCACTATGGTTGATCTCTTCGTCAGGTGACTTGATTAGGTTATCGGCTTGGGGAGGAGAGTGGCTGAAAACTATACGCCCAGTTGTCCCAAGCCACGTGAATAGCCATCGATGGCTGTGCTAGCAAGAAGTTACGTTATCATTTCCGAGGGTTTGACGTACTGATCATGTTTAAACCGTTGATCAGGCCAGATTATGCGCTGTCTCGCAGAAAATGTAAGCATATTTCAGCATTAACATAGTTGCATCATTCAGAAATGTCCTTCGTGGGTGCTGTCCTCTCCTTAGGAGACGGGTGATATTAGATACGAGTACCTGACTATTACACACACACACACACACACACACACACACACGCACATATATATTAAAGAAAAACAAAAACTGTTCTTGGAACCAATGGACAATTTGCCAAAACCTAAAACACTTATCAAGACCCAGTTCCAAATAAAAATGTCAATATTGAAAAAAGGCATAAAGGCAACCCACCTACTCAGTTAAGTAAAGTGTTCGAAGCTTCGATTGCCTCGACCGAGCAAAAAACGATTAACAAAGTTAAATCCTATGAAGGCTGGCTCTAGTCGTAACCCGGGTTTAATGCTCACGCGGTCATCATACGAATTGAACAGTCTTATACAGGCATTCTACTGGGTTGAAATAATTGTGGATTCAGATTCAATTCTTGGTTATTTATAGTGTTCTTTGTTAGCTTTTTAAACATTTATTATTGTTTATTTTATTGTCGGTTTCCATTGCGATTAATTGTTTTTATGTGTGCGGTTGTGGTTTGGTAATTTGTTTATTATCAACTTAATTTTATTAACTTATTTATTGGCTTGGATTTATTTCTTTTATTTACTTTTGCTTTTTTATTTTATTTATTTATTTATTTGACAGAGTATGTGTGTGTTTGTTTGTGTATATATATATATATATATATATATATATATATATATATATATATATATATATGTGTGTGTGTGTGTGTGTGTGTGTGTGTGTGTAGGCGTGTGTATAGGCGTGTGTGTGTAGGTGTGTATTAATAAATATACATATTATTCCACACCGGTAATTCAACTCGCATTTGCAGGAAAAACGCAATCTTCAGCGCTGTGTAGAGACTTTCTGTTCAGTATATGAAGATTGGGTTTTGCATGAAAATCTGAGTCGTGCTACCGCTGGAGAATATGTATATTTAATAATATATAAAATGGCATTATTATATTACATCGAGTACTCTTTTATTAACACCACCAGTGTGCGATACCATATATATATATATATATATATATATATATATATATATATATATATATATATATATATATATATATACCTATTTTCATACAGAATAACCTATATATATATATGTGTGTGTGTGTGTGTGTGTGTGTGTGTGTGTGTGTGTGTGTGTGTGTGTGTGTGTGTGTGTGTGTGTGTGTGTGAATGAATCCACTTTTCTCTCTGCTCTCTCCTATCTCTCTTTATCCATTTGTATGTTGTGTCCATTCAGATGGTGGAGTATCATGGCTCTCTATCTGAACACAATTATCTGAACACAAAATATCTGTTATTCGTAGAGATATGGTGTAGTCTTTACGTAAGTATATATGTGTATATGCGCTTTCGCATGTATGTGTACATTATATATATATATATATATATATATATATATATATATATATATATATATAGAGAGAGAGAGAGAGAGAGAGAGAGACAGTGAGAGTGTCACCCAAAAAGTGCGGGAGCTTTTCATTTAAGATCATGTGGAATAACCAAAATAGGAGACAATCAGTCCTTTAGAAATTAAAGCGAACCAAAAGAAGCGGTCGATTTGATTCTGAATTTGCCGCCATCAGCAATCTTTCCTTGTTGGATTTCGTTTACTCTTTTTCTCTCATTAATTTGGCACGCCCAGACAGGCTCAAGGAATTAACAGGTATTTCCTTAGTCTCAGCATGTTCGAAAATGGCCGATTACTGTGTGTCTGAACTGGAATCTAAAAAAGACTATCTGGAGGCCAGAATGTCAGCTCTATACAGATTTAGCACAAATGATTCCTGAAGAAAAGCTCTAAGATAATGGCGCTAAAAACGTCCCAATTTTAGTGTTTTACTGAAAGAGAAGTTAGAAGGGCAATCTGGATGATTGACCTACAAATCAAGGTCTGTTGACGTGACTATATTTATTCAGTTAACTTAGGCGACAGAGTAGACACAAATTAAAAGTGTTTTACTAAGTTTAACACAGACCGGCACAAACCCAAATTAGTAGCATCCAGTGAGAATAGATTTTCTGACAATATCGAATTTGTATGCGTGACGAATTTTCTCATAATTCCGCTATAGTGGGCTCTACATAGCCTAAACGTAGCAGAAGAAATTGTGAGACATATCACGAAAAATAATTTTGCACTAATAATAACCGTCTACGAAACTACTGTGTAAAATTTCCAAATATTTATGACTTACTTTGCTCTATTTGGTATAGTGACGGGTTAAATAATAGGGTAGACTGGGCTATCTTGCCTTATTAGGAGGAGGATAATATTAATAAAATAAAGCGGAGAATGTATCAGAAAACACTCTACGAGCATTCCCAAGAAATCATGACTATCCACACATAAAATATAAGGAATCTGTGGAGAGCCATGGCTGTCGAAACCATTAATGGACATGTCATCAAAAAACTATCATTCATTATCGGTAACGCAGCCTGATCTCTCCTTTTTAACTATATATTTCAGAATTCCCACGATTTTATTCAAGCAACTTTCAAAACTCATATAATGTAATCGTATATTCTCCAGCTAAAGTACGTGAGAGTATTCCTAAACGAAGTAAGGCCTCAGAAGTTATTTCCATTTTGGTGACAATACTAAGCTAAATATATATAAAAAAAGATATAAGAAAAAGATAAACAAAAGAAAAAACATGAAAAAAAAAACGAACAGCTAACAAAGAAAATAAAAGTTTAGTTTCTATTACGAGAGCTAAACATTTTCTGAGAATAAAAAATAGAAGAATTAGACGTAGCTGATCACATATGGAGGGAAAAGGGAATCACAGAACCCCACCCCAACACCCGTGGAATGAGATTGAAATAATAAACAGAGAAAATCACAGGAAAATACGAAAACCTAAGTAATCAGTAACATATGCTAGGCCAAAAAATCTCCGAAGCCGGCCAACCATAGAAATGAATACAATATGAGAACCAGTAATACGGAGTGCCAGAGAAAAGCAATAATGACAAAAAATTGAAATATGAGGTCTGGTAAAAAAAATCAATCCATACACTGATGTATACAGTGGATAAAAACGTTGTCTGGATCCAGTGACATGAGGATATATATATATATATATATATATATATATATATATATATATATATATATATATATTTATTTAAAAAAAAATGCTTCCTTCGTTACATAAGAGTTCTCATGTTTTAAAAGAAGAGCCGAAAACTATTAGTATCTTTTCCAAGTACCAAGCTCTGTTCTTCAAGTGAAATTTTTGGAATTTCGCTTGATGATGGAACAGAGCTTGGTACATTAATTCAATTTAATTCAATAATTATATTGAAGTTTTGGGCTCTTGGTTTGAAACATGAGAACTCTTATGTAGCGAAGGAAACATATTTTTTTAAATAAATTATTATATTTGATGTGACGTCGCCCGCAGCCTTCGCTCGCTATTCGCAGCTTCCTTCGGGTGTCGCCGCACCAAACATGACGTCCGCCTGTCTGCGTCAGTCGTGTTGTCCCGTCCTGTGACGACCAACTGGCTTGGTATTGGTCGCGGCACCCAAATGTGAAGTTCTAACCCTTTGGTGATTCGGATGGGAATCGGGTTAGATTCGATATCAGCCTCGCCTTTCCCAACTCGCTTTCAACGTCTGCTTACCGAAGTAACTGATTTGATCCCCAGTCAGCCTACCCACGTTGCGAATTGATCTTAGGCAGACGAAATCAATCAGTCGTTGGGGCCATAATGCAAGTTGAGTTCAAATAAGGGTGGTATCGCACAAATATGTGTAAAAGAAAAGAAAATAATAACTCAAAAGTTCAAGGTATCAAAAAAAGGATAACAATACTTTATATCTGGTTGCTGGATACATAGGACTGCGTCTATCTCCCGACCCGCTATATGGATTGTGACACGTTGTCTTTGTTAGGTGAGTTTTAACATCTTAAGTTGTCTGTTCTTTAAGAAACTGGTTCTTGGTGTGTCTTCAGGCGATAGTCGTAAAACTTGTGTTGGTGGTATGAATCTAAGTCACTCTTCAAAAATAAATTGTTCTTGGATTGAAAGTGAGTTCGGAAGTTGCGCGAATCTTACAAGTCAGCTCTGCGCGGCCCACTTCAACTGCGCACTGGAGACTGTGGAAAACTGGAACTCCAACCAAACTCAACTGCGAAATTGATTTTCGCTTACTGCGACTTTGATTATATGGACGCCGACCAAAACCGTGATGGGCTTTGTTGGGGTTTGAGGTTCCTTGATAATTCCAAATCCACAATCCCCGTCTTTTGTTTTCGGTCGGGAAAAAATTATTATTTCCATTTTTGGAAGCCTTCACTTACCCCTACCTTCAGAGGGCGTCAACGATTTTCCTACTTCTTCAAAGTAACATCTTATACCTATCCTCTTTAAGGAGTAGTAGCAGGTCCCCCCTGCATCACATGATCACCTCCGCCTGGCTCTCGTTAACATTCAGCCAATTGCCGATCAACAGTGTGGGCGTGACCAGACTAGCCTTGTTTCTTAAAAAAAAAATCTTGCTCAAAGAAAAAAGAATTATCTCCTCTTTTTTCTTTTTTTTCTATTTTCTTTCCTTCTTTTCTTTTCTATTCTCTCTCTCTTCTCTGGCCGCCAACAGAACAATGCGACCCGTAGTGTGATAACCTCAATTCCTATCCCAAGGTCACTTTCATCTGGACTTCGTCAATCATCAGGGTAGGTGGTCATCCAGCAAAACATCGCCAACTTTTCCAATAAAATAGTTTCGCTATTATCGCCAGATTCTAACACAACCCAGACCTTGTCTAACGATATCTTTCCCTCGACAAAGATTTAACCTATTTTCTTTGTTTTCTTCAGCTCGTGTGTGGTCAGGGCATTCCCGTGACACAGTTAAATGTTTATCTATTCTGTCCCGGAGTTTAGCTATCCGATCTGGAATTTGTCAATTAGATTTTCGCCAACACCAAGTGGCTGTTATCTATTCCCGATAATATAAGTCCGCCACCACGACACAGTTAATTTTTATCTATTTAGAATTTTCGACAATGGCAATGAAACCTTTCACCATTTGTAACTATCAAAATTTCATTTCTTTCCCTTCTTTTCTTCTTTTTCTTTGCTTCCGTAAATGGTGTCACAATCCTCCCCTAACGTATTTGTCATTTACTCGTAAATGACACCTAAACCCAAATACACCATTTAGCATGCATCATGCATCATGCATCTGTCCCATGCAATTCTATTCTTCTGTTCTACATGCAAATGTAATGTTCTTTTCATATTCTTCTGTTCTACATGCAAATGTTATGTTCTTTTTCATCTTCTTCAGTTTTTACATGCAAATGTAATGTTCTTTTTCATCTTCTTCTGTTCTACATGCAAATGTAATGTTCTTTTCATCTTCTTCTGTTCTACATGCAAATGTAATGTTCTTTTGCATCTTCTATATGCAAATGTAATGTGTGCGTGTGCCTGTGGGTGGATGTGTGTGGTTACTATGGCTTGTTCTTCTTGGTCAATGTTTTCCTCTCCGCTGTGGGGGCGGGGTTCCGCCGCTCGTGTCGGTCTCACGCCAGCCTCCTCCGCCGGTCTTTCTGCAATCTCTTCGCCGATTCTGTATGAATGAGGAACACTGCTGGGCATCTCCCTCTCGAGTTGCTGTATGCTCATTTGATTATCGCTCGTTAATTTTCTCTTACTCCTAATCTTCCATATTACTATACCCCCTATGGCTATAATTATGAATTTACCCATCACTACCGACCAACTTATCGCGATCTGCTCATCGTTTTCCCAAGCCATACCTTCATTTCCCAACGCACTTAACTTGTCCCTTAATTGATCCATATCGATCTTTTCTATCGGCTTCATTAGTACTGGCATTTTATTCAAGGTAACATTGAAGTATCCCTTCACTATTGGCTCCCACAATTCTGTACAATTCTGTACAAGCTTCTGCCAATCATTTCTATGATTGAATCTTTCTCTTCATATCTTTCTTCTTCCTGGTAATAGGGGGGGTGTAAGGATATAGATATCCCATATGCCGAACATCCCATGAGTAACTTTAACAGGGATAATGGTGGCCTTACTCTTAATGTCCATGTGGACTCTCCCCCACATACCCTAGACAATCTGATAGGTTTCTGTGTGGCCACTGCCCACACCCCGTCTGAAACACTGATAGCTTGTGGTAATGCCGTGTTTGCTAATACCTCTACTTGGCAAGTTCTCTAAATTCCCTCTCTTCCCTTCAAACAATTCTAGTATGCACATTTTATGGTTACCAGCTATATAGATAGAGCTTAACGAGGTGCAAGTCCCTAGAGCATCATTTCTACACTTTCTAGCTTCTTCAGCTGTTAGCAACATGAATTTCGTTCTCCCCGAATTTAAAGCTATGTATTCTGTTTCCACCTTGTACCTTGCTATCATTCCCAAACCTTGATCTCTTCTGGGGTAGGGAATGGGTAAATTTATAACCTGGTATATCTCAAATATACTCTCTCTATCTAACAACGGAACAGATATCACAACCAATAGTAGTCTATTTTCCAACAAGGTCACACATCCCAGTGCATTATAATATTTCCACAATTCTTTGGTGGGGTTCACTGGCAGCCTTAAATGCTGGGGTAACTCGGCCTGTATTCCGAGTAGCACTTCCTTTAGGTGACTCGGGTTTACTATGCTTGGGGAGAGGTGTCCCAATGACAACATGTCTAATTGCGCTCTCACATGTTCCAGCAAGGTCGTCAACGACTGACTAGTTTGTCGTACCTTATTCGTAATTGTCATAGGTGGAAATATCTTTGCATGAATCCACTCATTTCCTGTAATTCTATCATTACGGTTTCTGTATCATTAATTACCTCTTGTCTCAACCCTGCCAGGTTATTTATTAACCAATTGATTCTGGCTCTATTCTTGGCCACTTCCAATCTTGTCACATTTAATATTGTCACACTCTCCCTTGCCACTTGAGCCAGCGTCCTCTGGTTTATTTCCACTTCTCCCAGCTTCCTTCTTATGAATTTAACGTCATCTTCAGTCACTGTTCCAAACAGAACATTTAACGCTTTTCGCACGATCGGAACTACTGATCTCTTTTCCCGCGTCTGCAGTAACTTTATTCCCTTCAGGTAATTTTGCATGTCCCTCCATTGAGCCGCTATCATAGTGGCCTCTGATTCTAGGGAGTGTAATAAACTAAGATACCCTTTTTCTTTTGGATAATCTTGCCCTACCTTCAACCGGGCTGCATCCAGCTGCGTTAGCTCTTAGTTTAGTTTATTTAGTAACGACACGTATGGTTTTAAATCTATCACGAATGTGATCAACCATTTAGACCTAGTTATTATTACTTCACTCGTCTTTTTAAAAATGGTATTTCGGCTGTGCTTCCCAGCTTGCGCCATCGTCACCATCAGTGTGGCTACCATCATCATCATCATCATCAACCCTTTCATTTTGTTAATTCCTGCAAGGTAACTAAATTCTCTTGTTTTTATTCTTCGTAACCATTCAGTCTTGCTCAATTCTTTACTCAATTATTCCATAATTTCTTACTAAGTTCAGCTCTTCCCTCCTCTAATTAACTTCTAGCAGACAGAATGGTCGGGGACAGGTGTGCGTGGCGCTCACTCCAAAGGTCGTACTTCATGACACCACTGATGGCCAGTTAGCAATGCCAATAATCTTCTTCCGTCCTTCGTGAGGTGCATCTCGCGACTCCACTCCCTCCATCCACATCCACCACATTCAGCCAGCAGGTTTTTAGGATGTGCCAGTGTCGTTATCTGTCGACACCGAATTCTGCACAGCCTTCTTTGTTCTACTGAGATTTGGGGTTCTTCGCCCTTCTTAATCTCATCTTCAGAGGTGGTCCCTGCTCAACCTCTAACCTTCCCTCTGTGTTTAATTCCCGTTCAGGAGGTGTTTTGTCCTCTTCTTCCTCTCCTGATTCTTCCTTCTGTTTAGAGTCCTCGTCCTGGACGTTTTCAATACCTCTTGACTCTGTCTAAATCTCTCCTGTTTCTTAGTTTTTCCTTGAGCTGGGAAAGGGGTATTTGAGCCTCTTCCTCCCACTCATTGAACCCTTCGTCCTGTTTAGGGTGCCACTTTTTAGAGCCCTTGACTGCTTAATTGGATCTCCTCGCCTTTCTCTTCCTTTTCTTTGGACATGGGGGTGGGATGGCGACCTCACAGGGTCTTCTCTGCACCGATTCAGGCGACGACTGAACGCCACTGATCCCCGCCGAGGGTTCCAACTCCGTCACTCGGATCGCTTCGTCTATCTGGCCAAGTCGATCTATCTCTTCATTTTCCTCGGAATCTTCCTAAGTCTCCATTTCTTCCGGCTCAACCAGAGTTACCTTCCTTGTCCTTGTCTTCTTAGGTCTCGGCTCGCTCATTTCCAGGTTAGCTATTTCAGCCTTCTTTAGATCATTGGCATGGACATTCCTTGCTCGTCCTGCCACTTGATCCCATATTACATATGATACTGGACCCGTCTGCTCTACGGTTCCCATCTTTGGTCCAGCTTTCCTTCTCTCTGGTGGATTTTATAGTAGACAGGGTCTCCAACCGTCAATTCTACTACCTTTCTTTCAGCATTCACTCTTTCATTTCTTCTCTTCTGGGCCCTCTTTATTCTTCTTCTGGCCTGTACAAATATTTTATGTTGTTGTTCCAGCAACAGCTGATGATGATCTTCTACCATATACTTTCTTCGGGGCTTCAATAGGTTATCTACAGGCAGGACCACGTCTCTGCCAAACAACATAAAGTAAGGAGAAAATCTGGAGGTTTCGTTTATCGTAAACCTCACGGCCGCCAGAGCCTGCGTTAAATACAAGTCCCAATTTCCAGTGTTCTCTCTGACCAGCTTGGCCAATACATCTCCCAAGGTTCTATGAAACCTTTCCACTTTAGCATTTCCTTGGGGGTGATATGGAGATGTTTTTAAATGCTCTGTATTCAAACCTGTTAGCACCTCTCTCATTATGCTGTTTATATTCTCTGTGGCATTATCAGTTACCACTTGCGCAGGGGCGCCATACCTAGGGAAGATTTCACTTATTATCAAACCGGCCACAGTTCTAGCTTTCTTGTCTGGTACTGCAAATGCCTCAGGCCAATTTGTTAGCCAATCGACAAAACTCACTATATAGTTGTTTCCTTGTGCAGTTTCCCCATATGGTCCTGATACATCCATACTCACTTTCTCGAAGGGGAAGTTCGGCACGTCCATCTCCTCCAATGGTGCCATTTCCTGCCTTCTCTGCGACTGGCACACTACACAGCTCCGAACATAGTTAGTGACCTCTCCGTACAGTTTGGGCCAATAGTACTTTCTCCCTATTAGATCACATGTCCTATCAATTCCCATGTGAACCAACCTCTCGTGGCACTGTTCCAATATCTCTGGTCTTAAACTTTTGGGCACATACAACTTGGGCTTCACTTCTTCATCCCTGCCTGAGATATAATACAGCCTTTCCTCTCTTATGGCATATTGGTGGTCTCTCCTGCCTCCATCTTTTCTCTAAAGGCAGCTATTTCACTGTCTGCCTGCTTCTTCTCAATTTCTTCTGTCCAGTAGGGATCGGTTATTATCTGTGCGTCCCCTTCCTCTTTCGATTCTAACATAGGGCGACCTTTTAGCTTATTAGAGTTAATTACTCCGATTCTATAGGCCTTATCATCTACTCTCTGCTCTACTTTTACAGATCTTTCTTCCAGTTGTTTCGGTATTCTTGAGAGTACACGTGTTTTCCTTCCCTGCCAAATACTCTATCTTACAGTGGTAGCCACTTAACTTTAGCGCCCACGGTTGAATCTTCTTCTTATTTGTCCATTCTGCCTGCAATAGGTACTGCAGAGGTTGTGGTCTATTTTTATAGTAAAGACCACACCATTCAAGTAGTAGTCCAGTTTTTGGAGAGCATACATGATAGCATATGCCTCTCTTTCTATTACTGGCCATCTCTGTTGTGTCTCTGAGATCTTATGAGAGAGAAAGTATATCGATACTTCCTTTGGTTTGCCTGGCACTGGTCCTTCTTCATCGGGACACGGCTGGGTAAGAACTGCTCCTACACACTGCTCACTGGCATCAGTGTATAGTACCATGGGCTTGCTGAGGTCTGGGTACGTCAGCAGTGGGACGGCTGTCAACAGTTCTTTTAACGTATCAAATGCCCGTTGACAGTCTTCTGTCCACTTGAACCTAGCGTATTTCTTCGTCAGGGCTAGTAGTAGTATGGCAATTCTCGAGAATGCCGGGACGAATCGTCGGTAATAACCTATAGCTTCTATAAAGCCTCTTACTTGTCTCACTGTCTTAGGTTCTGGCATTTCCCTTATGACTTTCACCTTATCCATGTCGGGTTTAATACCGTCTCTGTTTATAACAAAGCCCAAATATCTAGTCTCCTCCTTCAGAAACTGACACTTCGACAATTTCAATTTTAAGCCGTGTTTTCTTAACCTTCCCAATACTTGTTTTAGATGGAAAAAGTGTTGTTCTACTGTTTCTGAAAATATCAAAATATTATCCAAATATGCCATGGCAAAGCTCTCGTATCCTCCTAACACTATTGACATCAGCTGTTGGAATATTCCCGGGGCATTAGCTAAACCGAATGGCATCACCCTGAACTGAAACAGTCCTAGGTGACACGCAAATGCGGCCTTCTCCTTGTCAGCCTCATCAAGGGCTACCTGCCATACCTGGACCTCAAGTCCAACGTAGAGAAGTACTTCGCTTTCCCTAATAATGCCAATATGTCATCTGTTAGTGGCAATGGCACCGGCAATGGCACCGGCAACGGCTTCGATATAGAATTCAGTTTCCTAAAATCTACACAAAAACGGTGCCCGCCATCTTTCTTACCTACTATTACGATTGGAAAGCTCCAAGGGGAGATCGATCTTTCGATCATCCCAGCTTCCAACATCTCTTCTACTGCCTCTTCTACAAGGGGTCTTTTATCAATAGGTGTTCGGTAGGGTTTTAATTTCACAGGGGGGGGGTGATCGCCGGTGTCGATTTTCATTTTGACTGTGTGGGTCTGGCCCAATTCCTTATCTGACTGGACCACCACTTTCTCGATTATCCCTCAGCAGACCTCCCATCCTGGTCCTAAATTGATCCGGTGCTAATATATCTTCGTCCACTATTCCTTCTGTTTGCTCTACGAGTTTTCCTCGTTTCTCCTCGAATCTCACTCGATTCAGAGTTCGTAGGGGTAGTGCTTTTCCTATCTCTTCCCCTCTCTTAACCTTTATAGTCTTTTGGGCCTGGTTCACCATCATAATGGAAACTAATTCAGCTGCCTCCACCACCGCCCCACAGAGAGTTACCTCATTTTCTTCTAGGCCCTTTCCTTCTACAGGGACCAACTGCAGGGGTCCTTTTCCTATTTTCTTCCCTGACATTAACCTACCCTTTCCCGACACAGCTGTTCTGGGGGGTAGCTTTACATCTTCCTCCACCACTATTGTTATATCTTCTTCCGGTGGGCATCCCAATGGCGTTCTCTCGCCATTCACTATCAACACAGTGAGGTTTAACTATATCTGAGCCCTCTGGCTCCGGAGCCAATCTTCTCCCAAGATTGCCTCCGTACACAGGTTGGGGGTTACGTAAAAATTTTGGGTGCTTCTTAATTTCCCAATCCTCACTGGGAGCCTCGCCATCCCTTTTATCTCCAGGGGGTGGCTCCATCTGCTTGCGTGACCTCTATGTCCGCTTCCCGTAACCCACTCTTCCGTTTCACCCGCCTGTATGCTTCCTCTCTCAGCAATGAAACAGACGCTCCTGTGTCTACCAGGGCTTTCATCGCCCTACCTCCTATCTCTGCCCTACAGGATAGCTCCTTCTCTTGCGTCAGCGAAGAGAACACTTGGGCTTTCTTTTTCCCACCTTTGGGTCATCCCACCGATAGGCGCCGGTAGCAACAAATTACTCTCATTATCCTCACGAGGGGGAGTTCTGCGTTTTCTGCACCTGGGCGGTCCCGGCTGGACCCCTGCCAGTCTCTTGCGGCTGTTCCTAAGAATACAACTCCTCTTCAGGTGCCCTGGTCTCTTACAAAACCAGTACCTTCTTGCCGGACAGTTTACCGCAAAGTGGCCCACCTGACCACATATCCAACATTTAACTCTTCTTCTCTTCAACTGGGCCACCCTCTGTCTTATTCCCGGGGGGACCTGCCCTCTACCTAAGTGGCTCGCCTGACCACATGTCCAAGGTTTTACTTCCTTTCTTTTTAACTGGGCCACCCTCCCTCTTAATTCCGGGGTGGCCCGCTGGCTTTTCCCTGGTTTTGTCTCTTGGGCTCGGCCTTTTTTATTAATATCGGTGGGGCACCTTTTCTCAACCCGCACCACTTGGCTAGGTGTCCCTTCTTTCCACATCTAGTGCACTTATCCTGTTCGAAGTCTGGGGGCAAACCCCACTTCATCGGACATTCCGCTGCTCTGTGGTCCACAAGTCCAGCAGACCAGTCCGTATCTACCCGGCGTGGGCTTATAGAACCCATGCCTTGTTGATCACTCTTTTTTATTCGGGTCCTCTTCCCACACCTCAGGCTCATCTACCTCCAGCTTGACCATCCGATTCCACGCAGGGGGTCTTCCTCCTTCTCCATTTCTTCCGACCTCTCGACTTAGTTCTTGCTTCTTCCCACACCTTCTTACTTTCTCCCATATAGCCTGGCTCTCTTTGGCTGCTCATAATCTAAGCGGTCCTTCCTTCAACACATCGTGACGAACACGCTTGTCACCGAGTGCCTCAACATACAGATCCGCCAACTGGGCCTGCATGACCGCATTATTCCTCACCACCTCTGGGAAGGCTAATGACGACAGCTTTTCTGCTCGGGCCCCCAATTCTCCAGGGGTTTCGTCCCGCAGCTGCGTCAACATTAGGAGGGCTCTCATGGCCTCTATCGCCGTCCCCTCGTCAGCGAACTCCTTAGTTAATAGCTCCTCCAACCTTTCCCATGTCAAGTGGGGTTCACTTTCTAAGAGTCCTTTTACAAACTCAGACGTCCTCCCTCTCGTGGCATCATAGGCCAAATATAGGGCCTCCTGGTCTGTGAGTTTATATATTACCCGGCTCTTATCTAAGATTGCCAGCCAGTTTTTAAAATCTCTTTTACTGCCGTCAAACGCCGGGACCCTCAGTCCACCCAACAATCCTCTCAGGTCTTCTGGCAATCCCTGTCTAACCCCATCTTCCTCTATGTCTATTCTATCCGATTCATAGTCCGACATATTTAAAAAGAAAAACAATCTGAGCAGCAACAATCGAAATTTGGGAGATCAAAACAAAGTGTCCTACCTGACAGACGCTTTTCCGCTCGTTCTTCTCAGGTTCCGGGTTGTCGTACTAGAGTATCTTGAACCGTATGGCCACAGCCAACCAAAGTTCTTTTTGTTCCTACTCTCGTTTGTTTCGATTTGAGTCCTTGAGACGCCGTGCGTTGTCCTAGTCGAAATTTTTCAGCAACTCCTGCGGCAGCGGTTGATCCAGGGTCTTGTCCTGCTGCCACGGTACCAATTGTGACAGCGGCTGTTCCAGGGTCCTATCCTAGTCACGGCATCCAAATGTGACGTTCTAACCCTTTGGTGATTCGGATGGGAATCGGGTTAGATTCAATATCAGCCTCGTCGTTCCCAACTCGCTTCCAACGTCTGGTTACCGAAGTAACTGCTTTGATCCCCAGTCAGCCTACCCACGTTGCGAATTGATCTTAGGCAGACGAAATCAATCAGTCGTTGGGGCCGTAATGCAAGTTGAGTTCAAATAAGGGTGGTATCGCACAAATATGTGTAAAAGAAAAGAAAATAATAACTCAAAAGTTCAAGGTATCAAAAAAGGATAACAATACTTTTATATCTGGTTGCTGGATACATAGGACTGCGTCTACCTCCCGACCCGCTATATGGATTCGTGACACGTTGTTTTTGTTAGGTGAGTTTTAACATCTTAAGTTGTCTGTTCTTTAAGAAACTGGTTCTTGGTGTGTCTTCAGGCGATAGTCGTAAAACTTGTGTTGGTGGTATGAATCTAAGTCGCTCTTCAAAAATAAATTGTTCTTGGATTGAAAGTGAGTTCGGAAGTTGCGCGAATCTTACAAGTCAGCTCTGCGCGGCCCACTTCAACTGCGCACTGGACACTGTGGAAAACTGGAACTCCAACCAAACTTAACTGGGAAACTGATTTTCGCTTGCTGCGACTTTGATTATATGGACGCCGACCAAAACCGTGGTGGGCTTTGTTGGGGTTTGAGGTTCCTTGATAATTCCAAATCCACATTCCTCGTCTTTTGTTTTCGGTCGGGAAAAAATTATTATTTCCATTTTTGGAAGTCTTCTCTTACCCCTACCTTCAGAGGGCGTCAACGATTTTCCTACTTCTTCAAAGTAACATCTTATACCTATCCTCTTTAAGGAGTAGTAGCAGGCCTCCCCCCTGCATCACATGATCACCACCGCCTGGCTCTTGTTAACATTCAGCCAATTGCCGATCAACAGTGTGGCGTGACCAGACTAGCCTTGTTTCTTAAAAAAAAATCTTGCTCAAAGAAAAAAGAGTTACCTCCTTTTTTTTTTTTTTCTATTTCCTTTCCTTCTTTTTTTTATTCTCTTCTTCTCTGGCCGCCAACAGAACAATGCGACCCGTAGTGTGATAACCTCAATTCCTATCCCAAGGTCACTTTCATCTGGACTTCGTCAATCATCAGGGTAGGTGGTCATCCAGCAAAACATCGCCAACTTTTCCAATAAAATAGTTTCGCTATTATCGCCAGATTCTAACACAACCCAGACCTTGTCTAACGATATCTTTCCCTCGACAAAGATTTAACCTATTTTCTTTGTTTTCTTCAGCTCGTGTGTCGTCAGGGCATTCCCGTGACACAGTTAAATGTTTATCTATTCTGTCCCGGAGATTAGCTATCCGATCTGGAATTTGTCAATTAGATTTTCGCCAGCACCAAGTGGCTGTTATCTATTCCCGATAATATAAGTCCGCCACCACGACACAGTTAATTTTTATCTATTTAGAATTTTCGACAATGGCAATGAAACCTTTCACCATTTGTCACTATCAAAATTTCATTTCTTTCCCTTCTTTTCTTCCTTTTCTTTGCTTCCCTAAATGGTGTCACATTAAGCTCTACTTTTTTTTATCGAGCACTGTTTTTTAATAATAATAACAAAAATACTAAAGGACTTTGGATTACTTACCTAACCTTTTCTATATATTTTCACACACACACACATACACACACACACACACACACACACACACACACATATATATATATATATATATATATATATACTGTGTGGCATGAATCCACATTCCCGTTTCCTATATCTCTCTTTATCTCTTTGTATGCTGTGTGCATAAGATGGTGAATGATCATGACTCTGCATCTGAACACAAAAAATCTGTTATTCCTATAGAGATATTGTGCAGTCATACGTAAGTATATATGTGTATATGTGACTGCGCATGTGTGCGTTTATTAGAGATAGAAAAATAGAGAATAAGAGAGAGAGAGGGACTCCAAAAGTGTGAGAGCTCTTCATTTAAGAACATGTGGAATAACCAAAATAGGAGACGATCATTTTTTTGGAAATGAAAGCGACTCAAAAGAAGCGGTCGATTTGATTCTGATTTTTGCCGCCATCAGTAATCTTTCCCAAAAGATATGTGAGTTCAATACCCGGCTACGGTAGTGGTTAAATAAAAAGTTAAAGATTGAGTTAAAGGGACATAACTGAGACATCTGGAATTAGCATGGCGTATGGAACTGGAACAATCTACCCCTGTGGACGAAATAAATGGTTCAGTTCGAAAGCAAAAAGCAAGCAGCAATATACCTGTCAAAGCCAATATTTCTGTAAAATCAGGAATTTCTACAGTAAGAAGCAGTAAAATATGGTACAATTCCATAAATTTCTTTTTTCCTTGGTGATATTTTCACTTGATCTTACTATTTCTTGCGTTCTTTTTAGAATGAGCTCCTAGATTGGAATCGAAACCCGACTGATTTTACCCCTGAGCTATCAGCGCTCGATTGAGAGTAAGGCTAATTTTTACGTACTTATTCTTCTTATTCAATGAGCGAGAGTGCTTAATTCATGGAAGTGCTTTGCAGTATTAGCACCATTAGTTATTGTTTACAAATTCACGATTTCTGCCAAGAGTGCTCGACTGTAATTAAATTACAGACAGACTGTTTCGCTGTATCATATCTCATCAGTGTACTAAGCATCAGATTGCTTCAAGCCTGAATCGAAACCAGACTGATTTGGCACCAGTCGGGGATTTTACCCTGAGATATCAGCATTAGCATTAGTAGTCATTGTTTACGAACTCGCGTTTTCTCCCTCCACCGGAATTTTCTCGGAGCGTATATATTGTCATCTACAGACAGACTTTTTCGCTCTATCACATCTCATAAGTGTGGCTACACATCAGATTTCCGAGATCGAAACTCGACTGATTTACCCCTGAGCTATCGGAGCCCATTTGAGAGGAAGGCTAATTTTTACGTACTTATTCTTCGAACTTATACCAACGGATTTATTATCTGTAACTCAAACTCTAAAGATAAGTTAAAATATTAAGAGAACCAAACCATACCAAATTATATTAAAAATTTTTTTTAAAAGTATAAGGTTAAAGAGGTGAGAGTGATATAGGAAAGAGAGTTCTTAGAACAGGTGACAGTTTGAAACAAAATGGCTATTTTTGTAGTAATTTTATAACATATTTATGTTATATTTTTTTTTAAATAAATAATTATATATATATATATATATATATATATATATATATATATGACATATATATGACGGACTCTCTCGTTGATTTCGACGTATGAGGATTCGACAACATTATTCAGTTTATATGTTTGTGTCGTAGATGAGATTTCAATCCCTCTAGTGACCCGCATACAAGTCCACATATTGTACAACCGAGAGGATCTCGGGATATAGCCAAAGGAATAACTGATGACGTTTTTGCCGTTGTATTTCGTCTCTTCGCCCGTCAATACGACTGATTTCGAAATTTCTCATACCAATCTGGCACAAATATCTCCTGTTATTTCTATCCAGGGCAACTCGCTCGAAGTTTATATGAGGCACATTAACAACTGAGAGGTTACTAGTTAGTATGTTTTATAGCCGAGTCACGGCCGTCCAACTGTCATTTCTACATTCAAGTTGGCTAGACAAGAGGATCTTAAGTATTCTGTCGTCACTCATATATGTTTGAGGGTCGGAACAGACCGAGGCAAGAACATCAAGTGTGCTTCCAGTTAAGTTTGATCTTTCAAAGGCTTTGTTTTATTGCATGGAGCGAAATTATTAATATATATATATATATATATATATATATATATATATATATATATATATATATATATATAATAGCTATTGGGGTAAAATATCTGTGCTAAGAAATTAACGACGTTTGTCTCAATCAATATATTAAAATATGCAAGACCGGATTAATTCTGCCTACTCTATTTTTTCTATCTATATATTTACTTGATTTTGAATTATCAGCATTTTTCTTTACAGAGGGAGATATTTTTCTTAAGACATAGAGAACCAACTTTCTTTGCGGTTGATGAAGCCATTGATTCAATGTATTTATTCCACCTAATGTCAGTAGTGAACTCTCCCGTCGTATTCGACGTATGAGAGTCCAAGGACTCGACAATCAGACACAAGCATATATTATTTGATTTGGTGGAAGTTTTATGCACTTTTGACGGGCTGAATACAGAGACTTGGTGCGCATGTGCCACAAGGTCCCAGAACAATATTCCGCATGATTTGAATTCATATATATATATATATATATATATATATATATATATATATATATATATATATATATATAAAGAGTGAGAGATGTGTATGATAAAAGCATATACATGCGAAAAAAATTTTACGTACACATATTTGATTTTACTATGATATTTTTGTAAAAAAATGAGAGTTAACCCCCCACTTAATATTTTTATTTTATCACCTTTAGAACTTATGAATATAAATGATATAAATTACTATTAGTTAATTCTAATATTTTAGGCAGCAATAATTAAATAGTCAAGGTTTAACACAAATCTTTGAATCATCGCGAATTAACAGTCAAATTGTATTTGCACCTGAAGATTGCAGCAACTGCATGAAACATTATGTATATTCAGTAATATATATATATATATATATATATATATATATATATATATATATATATATATATATATTCGTAAATCAGAGATCAGATGAATCCATTACATTGGTTTCAACCTTACGGTATCCTCAGACGATTTTTATCGATTGAACTCTCAACATTTTATTTTTTTAAAAATCTAATGAAAGCTATAATATTTTAGAATAAGGTGTGATAAAAATGGAGGATGCGAATGTGAAGAAGAAGAAGAAGAAGAAGAAGAAGAAGAAGAAGAAGAAGATTAGATGCCAGATCAGGACCTATCATCTTGCATATTCGTCAGTGGAGACGTATAGTGGGATCACCAGACCATATATGACAGCAATATTCCATGCAAGAACGGATGGTTGATTTATAGATTTGAAGGATGGACTCAGACAAGAAGAACTTTCTGGTGCGACATAGAGAACCAACTTTACTTGCGGTAGATGAAGCTATTGATTCAATGTATTTATTCCACCTAATGTCAGTATATATATATATATATATATATATATATATATATATATATAAAAAATAACAGTAAGATATATAATCCGGTGTTATTATAGATATTTTTATTTTTACAAAATAGTGCTCAATGTAAATTTACAGAGGAAACGGATGTTAGATTTCATTGAAAAATACATCCCTACCCACTACCAAAACATAGCAATAACTGATACATTAAAATATAGACATATTGAACACCCAGTCACCCCTTCTCTAGCAAAATAGATTTATCGGTAACCTTGGAAACATGAATTTTGTTTTACCTGTGTGGAACTAATGTCTTTAATTTAATTACAAAATTAAATACGGGGGCTTTTAGCTTCCATTTTTGAAACATGGTTAGAACTGTGTAGCGAAAAAAAACATATTTTAAATCAATTAATTTATAATATATATATATATATATATATATATATATATACAACGTATTTTTCATAGAAAAAAGGTTATAGAGCATCCCTTGGAGATTAAAATGCCTACGTATGATGTCCAGTAACGAGTAAAACTAATTTGAGTTTTTCTATTCCGATGGAAGATCAACTATTCAAACTTAAAAAAAAATACCGGCAATATCTCCCAGCGTTAACAAGATTCGGAACCTAATCCTCCGATTTGAAAGAACTGGATCAGTTGGCGATCTATCGGGAAGAGGTCCTAAGCGCACTGTAGGCACTGATGCATCGATGGAAGCTGTCCTTGAAGAACATCGCTTCAGAAGATGCTGAAACGGGATAAAAAAATATTTCCATATTCGAATGGTCCAAACTTGACTATCCCAAGATATTCATATGTTTGAAAAGAGCAGGGTTGACACGATGCCGAAAATTTCGGCGTGTACCTCTGTTTTCTTCGTCGGTCAGTTTCTTCCAGCCGCTCCTATGTTGCTTAGTCCCACCTACCTCATTAACCTAATTCTTTTGTTACTTGTTAAGATAAAATAAAATAATTATTTCACATAATTTCATATTATTCTCTTTTTATTTCTGTTACCGACGCTAACGACCCAATTCTTCCAACAGATATCAATAGATATCCACATCTACAATTAAATTAGATTTCTTTTGGGAATACAAAAAGTATTCGTCAAATCTAAATGACTCCATTTTGAATGTTTATTACAGCACTCCGGGCGATGCACTATTTTCCCCAATCTGGAAATTAAATTCGCTTTATTCATTAGTCAGTTTTTATTATATTGTTGACTTCTAAACAATTGTGAAATCTATATTTTAATACAATATAACTGATTTTCTTTATTAAACCGATCTATCTATCTATCTACACACACAGACACATATATATATATATATATATATATATATATATATATATATATATATATATTTATATACACACACAGAGAGAGAGAGAGATAGAAAGATAGGTAGATATGAACAGACTGTGGTATATATATATATATATATATATATATATATATATATATATATATATATATATGTCACAGTCCGTTCATATTCATCTATCTATCTATCTATCTATCATCTATCTATCTCCCCCTTTCTGTCATATATATATATATATATATATATATATATATATATATATATATATATATATATATATATATATATATATATACACAGTCCATTCCTGTCTATCTGTCTGTCTCAAACTGTTATTATCTATCTATTACCCCCATCTGCCACTCACTCTCTCGCTCACTAAATCTCTCTCTCTCTCTCTCTCTATATATATATATATATATATATATATATATATATATATATCACAGTCTTTTCATATCTATCTATCTATCTATCTATCTATCTATCTATCTATCTCCCCCTTTCTGTCACTCTCTGTATATATATATATATATATATATATATATATATATATATATGCCACAGTCCATTCCTGTCTATCTGTCTGTCTCAAACTGTTATTATCTATCTATTACCCCCCATCTGCCACTCACTCTCTCGCTCACTAAATCTCTCTCTCTCTCTCTCTCTATATATATATATATATATATATATATATATACATCACAGTCTTTTCATATCTATCTATCTATCTATCTATCTATCTATCTATCTGTCTATCTCAGTCGATTTATATTTATCTACTTATCTCAGTCTGTTCTCATTTATCTACCTATCTATCTGACTGAATTTCTGGCATGAGGAGATATCATTATTTTCATTCAAACTAATATTATATCTTACATGGACATTTTTTTAATCTGGAATTTAAGTATTAGTATAAACATTAATTTTAGTGGATACACCACCTGATAGGAATCGAACCCCTATCTCCATTTTCCATCAGTGAACCACTACTATAGTCAAAGCGTGCCATCTCCCCTGGCCAATTTGGTCTCCCGCTATCCAACTATATATCAGTATTAATGTAAGTTAAACTTAGTATAAGCAGAAACCAATTGTGAGGATCTAATTATAATCTTACTACAGTAGAAATTTGCTAATTATTGAGACGGAAAAAGTTTAGCACAATCAAAACGATCGCTATGGCTGCTTCTACTTATACTTTCCGGGAGATTCATCGAATATTTTGGGATGGCTTTCTCAAAGCGTTCAGTCTAAGTACACCTGAAACAAAGATCAGCATTTTCCGAAATGCTGAGTGAATTTTCCATTATTGCCACATTAACATATATATGTATATTTTATGGATGCGAAGTCAAGGGTTTATAACGTTAGCGTCCCGATCATGTGACACGGATTCAATCTCATCGCGGTATATTTGTCAACGAGTTTACTCCATGATAATATGTAGCTGGAGAGAAGATCCCAGTGTGTGCCACTGTATAGAAGTCCCCGAAACGTGTAACTCTTCAGAAGCCGTTGATGGTTGAAGTCAACATGAGTTAGAACCTATTTGTCTTGTTCAACTGCTGATCACGCTAAATTGTGCATTATCTCCAAGAAATCGTAGCTACGGTCCGGTCAGTGTCAACTGTAGTTTGGAGCTGTAGATGGTGAAGAAAGTCAAAATCTGAAAAGTCAAAAGAAGGCATTTGCAACAGATATTAGCTAGCTTCGCTAACCCAAGCTGATTACTATGTTGTGTGTCATGCGTGATACACGTTTAGGCGAACATGGCTGACAAGGCAGATTTGTTTCCCCCAGTAGGTTGGCCTTTCTTTCTACGGTTGCCTTGGATAGAACCCGGTCTGGCTTACTATTTACCCATAGCTGGGGGAGAAAAAGAGGATTCATACCTTTCCCAAGTGAATGTAACGGATTCATCTGGAATTTGAACTCGGCTCTCCGATTCCTTAATCCCAGCCACTTAATCCATCGTTATTACTACGTGTATTATGATACATCTCTCTCTCTCTCTCTCTTTCTCTCTCTCTCTCTCTATATATATATATATATATATATATATATATATATATATATATATATATATATATATTATAAATTCATGAATCATTCATACAAAAACAAATATAAAGGTTAATGATTTAAATGGCGAGAATACATTTTCGCAAACAATATAAATGAGATATACCAACCCCGAATCTGTATATGAATGATATGATCCCTGTTTATAAATTTCAGTTTGATAAGGTCTTTTTAATTTTTTACAAGCTTTCGTCTGTTCCTACAGACATCCTCAGGTATGGAAATAGATTTTGTTCTTGTTTTTTACTTCTCGGTAATAAGAGGACAACGAAAATAGAAATGTAATCCGAAAAAATGCTATGAGATGCTATTATTATCCGAAAGTTGCACGTTGGATCAGTTATTTTAATTTCAATTAAAAGGTGCAATTATAATTTATAAATTCATGAATCATTATATATATATCTGGAATCTTTTATACAAAAATTTTGAATGAAAATTTCATTCATAAATTGGCTTGTTATAGATAAGGAAAGTTTTACAAATAGATACCAACTTGTTAAAGGCCAAGTAAAATGCAAATTTCAAACACTTTTGCACTATAAATACCCCTAAAGAGAACTATTTTTGATATGAAAATCAAAACAATTCTCGAATAACAGAACAATAATGAAAGACAGTTAATTAGAAATATTTTTTTAAAATCAGTATGCAATTTAGTAAAAACCTGAAGAGTGATATTTACTAGTAGATCATATATAATATAGATATTGAACTTTTAGCGTCTGAATTACTGTAAAGTAGAGCTTGAAATTTTAAGCTAGCTGCAATTTTGGATACAAAAGGAAAATAAGAAAAATGAACAATGAAAGTAACGATAATAGATAGTATAATATATAAATATATATTTTTAACCTCGTATAATCTGGAAACCTTGAATCTGAGCTTAACGGAAATCGTTTTTTAGGACTAACTTTTCTAGTTCTTTTGAATAACCTATGAATCATTGAAATCAAACCAGTGGGAGTTGAGGAGTTGCTTGGATGCACAAACACAAACAGATACACAGTATAAGATGTGTTTTTACTACGTATGCTTTGCCTAATACAAATGTCTTTAAAATAATACCGCGAAACGTTCTTGCACTTATGGTAACATTGGTTTCAGGAATTTCGTTCGTAGTTTCTATTGAATATTCTTAGAAAAATCACGAAGAGCAAAAAGAATTGATTGTCCATTTCATATTCAGTTGGCGTGATTTTCCCCAGCATAAAATAAGAATATATTTCTAAAAACATTTCTTTAAGATCTCGGTGTAAGGATCGGTTATAAGAAATTTAGCAAATAAATAAATTCATCATGAAGTATCTTTCATGTTGAGGAAAAACTTAAATTGTCAGCGGCATGAAGCTGTTTTCTCTGATGAATAATTAAAAATGACTTCGAGCGAATAAAGCAAGTAGGTCTTAGTAAGGACCATCCTTCTTATAAACTTGTGAACAGGTGATACGGAATCACAAGGAAAGACGTTTACCAAATAACAGAGACCATGTCACTTGAAGTGATTCAACAACAGCGGTAACTAAAATGGAGAGCACGTGTAATTCGAAGATGAAATAAAGAGACAATCAAGTTGTTGACATTCTACACTACTACAAATATAAGGTTATGATTTGGAAACCAAATAGTGATGTTGTGGAGGGATTACACAGTGGAGGCTTGTATTTGTATTAAGTCGGTCCTAAAATAGGTTCGATGTACAAAACGTTAGGAACTTGATATAATAGGTAATGACGCAGAGTAATCTAGTTGTGGTAGCTGATACTTTAGTATTCGACTAACTGTCGTCCGACATCGACTGACCGACCGACAATATTCAGTCACCCCCCACGAGGGCATCATGTGGCACAAGGCCGGTTTAACGTGGGATCTCCGAGCCCGTTGGCTCAGCCAAAAATATGTCCATTGAACTCGTATAAACGGGTTCAGGGTCAGTTTACCTCCCCAAAAGAGAATCCGCCCTTCGGCGTAGCCTCCTTCGGGTTCCTCCCCGCCCGAAGGCAGAGAGTTCAACCGATCAGCCAGTCGACTGACGATATTCAGTCACCCCCACCACGAGGGCGTCATGTGGCACAAGGCCTTTTTAACGTGGGATCTCCAAGCCCGTGGGATCGGCCAAAAATATTCCCATTGAACCTGTATAAACGGGTTCAGGGTCGGTTTACCTCCCCGAAAGAGAATCCGCACTTCGGCGTAGCCTCCTTCGGGTTCCTTCCCGCCTGAAGGCAGAGAGTTCATCCAAACAGCCAGTCGACTGGCTGACCGACTGACTCGTTACTCTTAATACTTCTACTCATTATAGGTGGGAGAGTCTATTAACTATAGAATAGGTGTGTTCCACTATAACAAGTGGGAAGAGCGATAACAGTTTGTGGAAACAAAATACTGGTGAGAGCGACAACAGATAGTGAAAACCCAATACTGGAAAGAGCGTTAATAGGTAACGGAAAACCAATACTGGAAAGAGCGATAACGGGTAGAGGGTACCAAATGCTAGAAAAAGCGCTAACAGATAATTGAAATCCAATACTGGAAAGAGTGCTAAAAGGTAGCACAATCCCAATACTCGGTAGAATGATAACATGTAGCAGGAACCCAATAGTGAAAAGTACGATAACAAGTAGGGAAACCCCAATATTGTATAGAGCGATAACAGGGAGTGGATACCATATATAATAAAGGGATAACAGGGAACAGAAACCCAATACACAAAGGAGCAATAATAGCGGAAAACAAGTATTGGAAAGAGTGATAACAGGTAACAGAAACCCAATAATGGATTGGTCTATAACCCTCAATACGAGAAAGAGCAACACACGTAGCGAAAACCTAATACTGTAAGAGCGACAGGAGATAGGGGAACCCCAATACTAAAGATATTGATAACAGGTAGCAGAAACCCAATGCTTGAAAGGTCGGTACATGGTAGCGGAAACACAATAATGGATAAAGCATTAATAGATATCTGAAACCTAACAGTGTATAGAGCGATAAAGGTAGTTGAAACCCAAAATTGGAAAAAGAAATAAATGGTAATGGAAGCCCAAAATTGGAAAAAGCAATAAAAGGTAATGGAAGCCCAAAATTGGAAAAAGCAATAAAAGGTAATGGAAGCCCAAAATTGGAAAAAGCAATAAAAGGTAATGGAAGCCCAAAATTGGAAAAAGCAATAAAAGGTAATGGAAGCCCAAAATTGGAAAAAGCAATAAAAGGTAATGGAAGCCCAAAATTGGAAAAAGCAATAAAAGGTAATGGAAGCCCAAAATTGGAAAAAGCAATAAAAGGTAATGGAAGCCCAAAATTGGAAAAAAGCAATAAAAGGTAATGGAAGCCCAAAATTGAAAAGCAATAAAAGGTAATGGAAGCCCAAAATTGAAAAAGCAATAAAAGGTAATGGAAGCCCAAAATTGGAAAAAAAATAATAAAAGGTAATGGAAGCCCAAAATTGGAAAAAAGCAATAAAAGGTAATGGAAGCCCAAAATTGGAAAAAGCAATAAAAGGTAATGGAAGCCCAAAATTGGAAAAAGCAATAAAAGGTAATGGAAGCCCAAATTGGAAAAAGCAATAAAAGGTAATGGAAGCCCAAAATTGGAAAAAGAAATAAAAGGTAATGGAAGCCCAAAATTGGAAAAAGCAATAAAAGGTAATGGAAGCCCAAAATTGGAAAAAGCAATAAAAGGTAATGGAAGCCCAAAATTGGAAAAGCAATAAAAGGTAATGGAAGCCCAAAATTGGAAAAAGCAATAAAAGATAATGGAAGCCCAAAATTGGAAAAAGCAATAAAAGGTAAGGGAAGCCCAAAATTGGAAAAGCAATAAAACGTAATGGAAGCCCAAAATTGGAAAAAGCAATAAAAGGTAATGGAAGCCCAAAATTGGAAAAGCAATAAAAGGTAATGGAAGCCCAAAATTGGAAAAAGCAATAAAAGGTAATGGAAGCCCAAAATTGAAAAGGCAATAAAAGGTAATGGAAGCCCAAAATTGAAAAAAAGCAATAAAAGGTAATGGAAGCCCAAAATTGAAAAAAGCAATAAAAGGTAATGGAAGCCCAAAATTGAAAAAAAATAAAAGGTAATGGAAGCCCAAAATTGAAAAAAAAGCAATAAAAGGTAATGGAAGCCCAAAATTGAAAAAAAGCAATAAAAGGTAATGGAAGCCCAAATTGAAAAAAGCAATAAAAGGTAATGGAAGCCCAAAATTGGAAAAAGAAATAAAAGGTAATGGAAGCCCAAAATTGAAAAAAAGCAATAAAAGGTAATGGAAGCCCAAATTGAAAAAAAGCAATAAAAGGTAATGGAAGCCCAAAATTGAAAAGCAATAAAAGGTAATGGAAGCCCAAAATTGGAAAAAAGCAATAAAAATAATGGAAGCCCAAAATTGGAAAAAGCAATAAAAGGTAAGGGAAGCCCAAAATTGGAAAAAGCAATAAACGTAATGGAAGCCCAAAATTGGTAAAAAAGCAATAAAAGGTAATGGAAGCCCAAAATTGGAAAAAGCAATAAAAGGTAATGGAAGCCCAAAATTGGAAAAAGCAATAAAAGGTAATGGAAGCCCAAAATTGGAAAAGGCAATAAAAGGTAATGGAAGCCCAAAGTTGGAAAAAGCAATAAAAGGTAATGGAAGCCCAAAATTGGAAAAAGCAATAAAAGGTAATGGAAGCCCAAAATTGGAAAGAGCGATAATAGGTAGTGGAAGCCCAAAATGGGAAAGAGCGATAAAAGGTAGTGGAAGCCCAAAATGGGAAAGAGCGATAAAAGGTAGTGGAAACCCAATAGTAGAAACAGTGAAAACAGGTTGTGGAAAGCCAAAACTGAAAAAAGCATAACAGGTAGCGGAAACCCAGACCTGGGAAGTTCAAGAGCAGGTAGCAGAAACCCAATACCGGATTGAGCCAAAACGGGAAGAGGAAACTAAATACTGGAAAGAGGGATAACAGATAGTATAAACCCAAAACTGGAAAGAGAGATAAAAGATATGAGGAACACAATATTTGAAAGAGCGATAAAATTGAGTTGAAACCCAACACTAGATAGAGTGAGAAAATGCAGTGGAAACACAATAATGGGTGGAGCGATAGCATGTAATGGAAATTCAATACGGGAAAAGTCAATAACAGGTAATGGAAATCGAATACGTAAGTGTGATAACAGGTAGTGGAAATCCAATACTGGAAAAAGTGATAACATGAGGTGGAAATGCAATATTAGAAAGTTTGATAACAGGTAGTGGAAATCCAATATTGGAAAGTGTGATAAATAGGTAGTGGAAATCCAATACTGGACATTTTGATAACATTTAGTGGAAATCCAATACTGGAAAGAGTGATAACAGGTAGTGGAGATTTATTAGTTGAAATATTGTTTACAGGTACTGCAAACCCAATACTGGTAAAAGTGATAGCATGTATAGGAAATCCAATATTGGAAAGTGTGATAACTGGTATTGGAAATTTAATACCGGAAAGAATGATAACAGGTAGTGGAAATCCAATACTGGTAAACGTGTTGACACGTAGTGGTCCTAAGAAAACCATTTTCCTGAAAATTGTTTTACGGTTAAGTTTTTTTTTTCAACTGATAGTTACACAGGCTTCTTGAACTATGAAGGCGCAATATGGAAAACGGTTAATAAATTACCTTTACCATAATCAAGCATTGCAGAATTAAGTGAAATCCTAAAATATTTCTAAGATTTTCTAACACCACATAAAGAAGAATCTAGCGAAATTTGGAAGTTTATTTTACCTGTTATATCATATTTCTAATATTAATTATATTAAACAATTTAACAAAAGCGAAATATGAAACCGTTATCTACACTTGTATTAACGAGCAACTCCATTCAGCTATTATTATCTAGCTAGAAGCCGTCATACATTCATTTAGGCCTAAAACGTATTTCTTCTTTATTAAGCCTTTTAAGCACCTTAGAATAGCTGAAGATAAATTTTATGGACGATTCTTATTTCTATATTATTGTAATTTAGGACATCATAAATCTTGCATGAAAATTGTCAAGGATGTTCTTGTTCATAAAATTCAGCAAGCAAACGTGTAACTTACGTATTCAGTTTTTTCACTGGCATAAATACCGTTACACTTCCATAAACAGGCTTAAAAATATAAATATAAGGGAAAGCACTGAAAGTGATGCATCCCGTTTATTTGCACATAAGCGTCAACAGATGCAGAAAGCACACTCACATGATTGGATAGAAACATTTCCGCAAAGACTCTGTTCTGTTTGTGAAGGAAACCTTTAAAAAATTGTATAAATTAACAAATTTGACAAAATGAACGAATTAGATATATTCAAATTATGGAAGACACATTAATGGGACGTAGACTGTTAATTAATCAATGTCTTTCGGACAAATTAAAAAGAGTCATTTTAGTGACAATTATTAATAAGATAGGGTATAATTTCTGAGTGTATAACACTTAAAATAAAACTTAATTAACTTATAATTTACAGAGAAAGAAAAAATATACAGCATTTAAACCATATAAAAAATTATTAATCTGTAAATTTCCATCATTTAGGTACGTATTTAGGTTATTAAAATGTTTTATCAAGTAAAACACTTTCAAATATAGCGGAACATTTCTGTGAAATATTCGTGTCCATTATGTCTACTGATACGTCCGCACGTTAGGTATAAATAAAATGGACAACGTATCGAGTGCTTAGTGAGAAATATTCCAGTATCTATATCTATTTCTTGTCCTAAGAAAACTTCATATGAATAAACTAAAGAAACAGTTTTTGCAAACAATCTCAACAGCTTCTAAAATATAATGAGTTTGGATTTCATTTCCATCCTCTTTATTATTTTCCTTTCCTTTGTCCTTGTGAACGATTTGAATGTTTGTAAAGTAGAAGATTTTATCACAGAATCTTTCATAACAGTAATATTGTTGTGCTTTTTAAAGGTTTGCTTTATTTTGTGATTTGAGAGCTGCAGAAAGACGCCAGAAACGTGGCATGTGACACACATCTATGCCTATTCTGCTGAAATGCATTACTCACTGCTCTGCTCACAACCCCGGTTTGATTGACGTAAACGTTTAACAAGTGTCGATAAATATTTATAAATATGTCGTCTGCAATGTTTTACCCGTAAAAGTGTTCAGCGGCATTCAGTTGAGGCTCCTTTTCGATGGATTGCTATCTCCGTCAAGTTAGAAACGTTTAGGGCGTCTTTCGATACAACCTATGATATCGTCGGCCAAAAGGATCTTCCTACTACTTATATAAAGGAGTAGTCGCTTGAAATACACATTTACCTATGCAGGTCGGCGTATTTAAGAAGATTGATCTGTCAAATCAGCCAGCATTCCCACTGACTTAGCGGACATTAAACACATCTCTCAAAATCGCTCAACTAGAACTGATCTCATTTTCTATCCATTTTCTCTCCCCGACGAAAGCATTTCGCGCCTCAGGTTCCTTAAATTCATATAGGACACATTGTGTGCGTGCGTGTGCGAATGTATTTGAGCGCGCATGCGCGAGAGTGCTAATGTCTTCATTTGTTTGCATAGTTCATTTTATTCATACCTACACTTAGATGTGATACATATGTTAAAAGGTATGTAAACATCTACATAAATACGCACCCATGCATATGTGCATATCTCCATACGTGAATCTCTCGCTTAACATACGTGGAGGTGCTGAAAACAATCATCCCAAAAGCTGACCAAATAATCAAACATGAGAATTTAGAAGTGGATCCCGTCTTCACATGCTAAACCATCGCCACTCATATATATATATATATATATATATATATATATATATATATATATATATATATAGTAAAAAAAGAAAGAATAGTATGATATATAATCCGGTTTTTATTTTTACAAAACAGTGCTCAATGTAAATTTACAGAGCATAAATATTATAAATTAACCGATTTTAAAAATGGTTCTTTCGCTATACAGGAATTATACATAGATAAATACATATATATATATATATATATATATATATATATATATATATATATATATATAGTGAGAGAGAGAGAGGAATGAATTAGTGTTAAAATGTCGACATAAAAACAAATTCAAATTTCCATAATATATGTTTAACATAATTAGCTACAATATTTCCATAATATTCCCTCCCTTCTAAGTCTTCAAATGTTGAAATTATAACTAATTCTAATTTATATTTTCCCCTCTATACCACTTTACACTATATTTATAATTTGTAAACTTTATCCTACTCTAAGATGCCCCAACCATATTTCCATTAAACCTTTACATCTTTTTATTTATATATTTTAAAGTGATTTCAAAACCTTTTTTTATTACACTTTTAATTTTAAATTAATATTCCATTCTTCTTATAACCCATAATTAATGTCATAAGGTAAAAAAACTATTTCCCTTTAAATCAAATAATTTCCACTCTACCCTGATCCATCTCGTGCCTTTCGTAAAACTAGATAAATTCTGTATTAGTTTTTGGACTGTTTTTTTTTTTTTTAGGTTTCACAGTTAAATTTCTATTTCTGACATGGATTCAGTCCACGCCAAGGTTGATGAGACAGACGACGACCGACATCTTCGTCTGCCGAAATAGGCTATTCATCATACGATGTGATTGATTTTGGATTTTATTGTTTATTATATATATATATATATATATATATATATATATATATATATATATATATGTGTGTGTGTGTGTGTGTGCGTGTGCGTGTGTGCGTGTGTGTGTGTGTGTGTCAGTATTAAAGCATGTTTCATTAAATAATATAGAAATCTTATACCCGTATAATTTTTATAATAACTTCTTGATATTAAGTTGAAAGTCATCAAAGAAGGCACTGTATTATTTGCTAAACCAAACCAAGTACTTTCGATCTACTCTGAAATCATACTCAAGAGTGAATTGCGAAGACAAATTTAATTTAATTATGCTGTCTATATATATATATATATATATATATATATATATTTGTGTATAAAGAAATAATGAATTTTATTTTAATCCTTCATATTTATGACTTTAGAAATAATGTTTCAAGCAATATATATATATATATATATATATATATATATATGTGTGTGTGTGTGTGTGTGTGTGTGTGTGTGTGTGTGTGTTTTGTGTGCGTCACTTCTAAAGTATATTTGAATATCATCAATAATTTAATTTGAATATCATCAAGATGTTAAGTAAACTAAAGAGAGCTTGTTTCTAAAACATATACTAGCAAAATACACATATGCTTTGACATTACTTTCTGCCTTTATTAATCGAAATTTTATCTTGGAGAAAGATCATATATATATATATATATATATATATATATATATATATATATATGTATGTGTGTGTGTGTGTGTGTGTGTGTGTGTGTGTGTGTGTGTCGATAGATAGATAGATAGATAGATAGATAGATTTTCCAATGAACTTTGATCATTAAAGTTTTAAATGAAATATCAAATGTTATCTTCTGTCTTCTTAAATCCTGTTCTATAACTGTTCTATCTTTTTTAATATTTTCTCTTTTTCTCATGTTATTTCACACTCATTAATCCCTTTTGTCGTAGTGGCTTTATTGCCTTGCTTGGGGTGAAATTATTTAAAAAAATACATACGTGACAGACAAAAGTAAACACACATTCTCACTCACACACGCGTGTTCGCGCACACACACATACACGTGCTCGATCGTGCACACACCTACCCGTGCTCGCGCACACACACACACACACACACACACACACACACACACACATATACATTTATATATATGTATATATATACAACGTATTTTCATAGAGAAGAACACACACACACACACACACACACACACACACACATATATATATATATATATATATATATATATATATATATATATAATTTAACGTATTTGCCATAAAGAATAGCCTACCTTCTACGTATATATGAAAAAATATTTTTATCTGTTATTTTTTTTCCGACTTGCCCTCATACGTGCGTATATTTTCCAAAAGAATTTGCAAGAAATTTCTATAGATGTAATTTCGTTCTCTGTTATTTTAGACGTTATAATTTGAACGTTGTCTTTACTACACATATTGTAATGTTGCCATACCCTGAAGCTCCTGAGAGAGAAAAAAATACAAACAAATGTGTCTTATTATGAAGATAATAACAGTATCATTGGCACTGTCAAAAAATTGAACAGATCCAGAACTACCATTTCCAATTCATAGAAAACGTTAAGAACTTGTTGAAACGTTGTTAAATCTACGAAATGACCCCGGTAGCCATTGAAACGATAGCTGCAAAGAGTATTTGCCTTTTTTTGAGAAGCATCAAAAGGTAAAACTGTAGTTAACCTTTATTCTATTAACTCCTTGCAACACTTCACGCCGGATTAGAAAAAAAAATACAAATTTTTACACATTCACAATAAAAATATTTATTAGACATTTTCATCGTTTCAATCTTTTTTAACAATTGTCTTTGATCACTCTACAAATTTGTTGAATCCATTTTCTTAGAAAATGCGTGTTTTTTGTCGGAATAATTTTGTGAGATAGTTTTCGACTAACTGGACAGAGTCCAATTAGTTGCCATTTAAATTGTTTTGCAATGATTGATACAAATATAAATCCGAAGGGGCCAGGTCAGGAAAATACAGTGGGTACTGAAGGGTTTCCCATTTCAACCTTTTAATTTTCTGCGAGGGTCCGTTTTGCAACATATGGTCTTGCGTTGTCCTAGTGGAAAACGACATATATTCGATTTACCAAAATCGGCCTTTTTTTTTTCCTGGACCCAAGTCACTTCAAATACTGAAAGCCAGTTGAGTTCTCGATTTTCAAATTCTTAGCAATGTTTTTCGTAGTTTATACTCCACGACGGCACACAGAGCGTCTTCGAGTCTGAAAGTTGGCCGGAGCGTGGTGGAACGTTTTGGTTAAAATAACCATGATGAAATCTGTCAAGCTACCATTTGGCCCTCCAACAAGCTAGATAACGATTCAAATAAACTGTTTTTTTTTATTCCTCGGTTCCGTTGCTTACTCCTTAACGAAATTCATAGAGCATAATATGGCGATAGTCATTATTCATCCTCTATTTTTAAGGCATTCAACGTCAATATTCAGCAAAGTCTGTGTCTCAATTGAACGATTGAAGGTTTCAGTCTAGGACACACTAGAAACCGGCACCAAACCAAAGGTCAGTTTCAAGTTGTCGTTATTTTATATTAATAATGAAAATTGGGCATCAACTTTTGCAATTATCTGCTGTATTATTGATTTTAAGCAATGTCTTTTACTTCTCTGTGAATCAGAAAATCTATTGTTTTTACCCAGAAAGAAATCACCTTGATGCCTTCAAAAAAAATGACATCGCGAAAACTAAAGAAAATATGGCTTGGACCAAAAATCAATGGAATGGTTAACATTCTTTAATTTTTCCCGGTATTGTCTTCTTTCCCATGTCCGTCTATTCGTCAAAGAATCTGTTATACGAGTAAGTTTTTTTTCACTCAACATTTAGACTGTATAATGGTGTTGGGAAGTAAATGAATTCTCAGCGTTTCTTAGAAAGACCAGATTAAGTTCAGTTCCATTAAACTACCTTTAGGATGAAAGCATTTTTATAATCAAGAAATATAACTTAGTCAATTCACAATATCAAAGTCACCATCATACTTGCACTATCGTTGTCGAAGGGCCTGCGAAATCTTCAGATTGCAGGCTTAAGAAGAGCTTTTGGGATACTCAAGTCGTATTTATGAGCAATGAAAACAGTTTGCAAAGAGAAACATCTTAATATCAGCCTTAATGAAATTTCGCATGTAAACATGAAATATTCTATGCCATTAATGCAAAACAACTTTAATATTATTAACAACAATTTCTTATTACTTTCAAAGTTATATTTTAGTGAATATAGGATTCTGAGTAAACGCCCTGCTTTTAAATAGTGTAAATTGCATCTAAAACACTGTGCATACGAACGTCTTAAAAAGAATATAGTCTCGAGGTTCGAATAAGACCCTCAAGTGCACAAGTTAGCAAATGCATTTCACAGTGTTTATAATCAAAACAGAGCATCGGCATAGACACGGATAACTAGTAGATAAAACGTTTACGTAATTAGAAATAAGGTCGTATCTATATTTATTTCCCAAGCGTAGCTCAGATATGGCTAAAGGCCGAATATATGGGGCACCCAGTGTGAGGATCTAAATCACAACTCAGTCATAATTGTTCTGGCGTGACAAACTTGCTAACCATTATACCTACTCCAGGTGCCCCGTCTATATATATATATATATATATATATATATATATATATATATATATATATTGTAGCCTCCGTCTGTCTATTTTTTTTTTTGTTATTGAATATATATATATATATATATATATATATATATATATATATATATATATAGTTGTAGCCGCCGTCTGTCTATTTTCTTTTTCTTTTTTTTTTTTTGTTATTGAAATCCTCATAGTTTTTAGGAGATAGCCCCACATAACCATATATTTTCTAAAACTACATTACCCAGGGTGTTTGGATAAGTATATTTCATTTTGATCAAAGGAGGGGTCGCTGGTGGGCACAAACTACCACTGAATGTTTCCCTTTGATTTCAATTAAATTTAAATGTTAACAAGGAAATAACTCCTCTCCAAAATATAGGAGAAAAGCAGAAGATGCATGTGTGCGGCAAGATCAAAATGAGTCAATATAGACGTCAAGTCGAGCAGGAAATCAGCAATCAATAGGAAGTACCTTACAATACATATTTGTTGCGACAATTCAACTGTCATATCAAAGTTGAAATTTGCTCATCAACTCACTCAATCAAGTATTGCATCAAATATATATGAAAGGGGTCAGATGAAGCTATTTTTACACAAAATCCCAATGATATTTTTCCTTCGATTTAAATTAAATTTAAGTTTGAATAAGGGAATGAATCCTATCCAAAATATGAAAGGAGAAAGCCAGAAGATGGAGGTCATATCGGCAAGCTCATTGTGTAATATTGAAATGCACCATTTTTATTCACAAATTATAACAATGGTTTAAAATTATTCATCTTTTTCTTGTAAAAATAAAATGCCTGACACGCAGCAAGGTGCGGGTTATTCGGTTAGTTGAAAATAAAATTATTATCCCTCCCTTCTTCAAGTATTAAAGATTTACGAAGCCTGATATTTCTTTTCGGCTTTGGAAGATATAAATGTTTAAAAGTTCCATGTGACTGTGATCGGAGATCGTTTGGTTAAAAACTGAATTTGCAAGTCGAATATATTTTCTCATTGGTTATTATTATATGTTTCTGCATGCTGCTTTTGTGAATACATTTTTGTAGAAGCAAATATTTCTTTAGTTCATCTTATACATAATATACGCTTTTTTAATCTTCAGGTAAATTTATAATTTAGTAATAATAAGAAAAATGATCATTTTCGTAAAAAAAACAATAATTTTATGGCTCACTATATATTTAATTCTGAGAAACAACTGTTTAAACATTATATATATATATATATATATATATATATATATATATATATATATATATATAATAATAATAATAAAAAAAGGCTTAAACACTAATATTCATAAGGTTTCATCTCCCTCCTCCTCATACTTACACTTTCTCTAAATTCTGTTTTGATATCCGGTGTTGTTTTTTTCTGTTTTCATTTTGAATTTGTAGGTCTGATAAATTGGATCGTATTTACGATTCCAATGGAATAAATTATGACCATGGAATATTAGTGTTTAAGCCTTTTTATTATATCCTTACTCTGTCCTAGACATTGAGTTCTACCTGGATCCTTCCTCTTGGAAAATTTTTTTTTTTTTTTTTTATGTATGGAAATTTTTTATATATATTTTGCATATGTATGTATATTTTCCACTAATATTATCTATCTATCTATCTATCTATCTATCTATCTATATATATATATATATATATATATATATATATATATATATATATATTATACTAATAGTAGTACTCGTTTGGTAAAAAATCTCGGATAGTACAACTTGTAAGCATATCAAAACAAAACCCGAGGAAAATCTGGAAACATCCGAACAAGGCGAAACAAATCGGGCAGTGCCTTACGTTTTTAATCCAAAGAAAAGAAAAAAAAAACAAGCGAGTAATAAAGCTAAAACGTAGAGTGCTCAATACGGTAAGTAGAGCTAGGATAAATAATATAAATCCTAAAGAGCCAGGAACAACATACCGAGGTTTCACCTAAACGAATCTTCTGTGTAAACTGCCAGATTACCATCCGTTTAGGGGAAAGCTAGGTATTTCGTTCCTGGCTCTTTAGGATTTATTATATATGTATAAGAATATATATATATAACTCGTTATCCCTTTGCCTAACGATCCGCTGGCTTTCCCTGGCTCACTAGGTTTATCTAGGTTTGCTCTACGGTTGTATTGAGCACTTTAGCTAGTTAGTTGTTTACTTGTGTCGGGGTTTTATCTTTGGGCTTTAAACCTGTATCTGTGCGATTTATTTCGACAGACTTTCATGTTTCTAGCTCTTTCTTTTTTTGAAACCTTTTTTTCCTTCGAGATTGATTTGATTACTGGCAAATCAAAAATTCCAAGGTTTTTTCGAAACGAGTATAGTTACCTATATATATATATATATATATATATATATATATATATATATATATATATATATATATATATATATGGGGAAAAAACACTATATAAATTTTTAAATATGAAGAATATTTTGGAGGAAATATATATGACAAAATGGAAAATGTTTTCGTGTGACACGTTTCTCATCGCTTAGGACTTCATTGGACTAGGTTTGTTTGCGTTGCTGAAACTACACATGCGCACGTACGAGAGATATTGATATATTTAAATTTAGAAAAACATCTTTTTAAATGTATTTTGGGGATATAATATAGCCAATTTCATTGACATTTCTCTGTATTTTTCTTTTTAATTCCATCATCTATGGTTATTAATTAAGCTATATTGTGATAGCAGAAGATCTGCCAAGAATGATGAAACGTTGTAAGAAACTTGAAGGAGTAATTTATTTCATCCCCAGTAAGGATAAGTTTAAATAAAAAATTACAAAGATGCAAAAGAAACATTAACAAAAAAAAAAAACAATACGTTAAACTCATTAGTTGCTCGCTGTAAGGAGGTTGACCATAATTTCGAAATAAAAAACTTTACTCTAAAAATTTGAGAAAATAATTCATTCATACTAAAATGTTTAGAAAGTGCATTAATCCACTGTAGATCTATGCACAGATTCTTACAACGTTTCACCATTCTTGGAAGTGTTTCTGTTATAACAATGTGGGAAATTTAACAACAAAGAAAAAAGGAATCTAAATGAAATTGACAAGATTATATACCGAAAATTAATAAAAAATCATTTATAAATTTTAAATTCCCAGCATCAGTCATTCGTGCGCATGTGTAGTCGCATTAACATAAATAAACGTAGTCCACTGAGCTCCTAAGGGACGAAACACGTCACACGAAAACGTTTTACACTTTGTCATATATCTTTGCAGACACACACACAATATATATATATATATATATATATATATATATATATATATATATATATTGTGTGTGTGTGTATTTAGGCAGCATTTTTTCATTAATGCATGTTTCATAAAGTAATATAGACAAGTTTTGTCTATTTATTTTAAGTAAATTCCTTTCATATTGTCGAATAAGCTTTTTAGCATTATCACCGAAACACGAAAGAAAATCACCATTTTGAGACATGTTTTTACTGTTAATCCTGTCTAAATTTTTGGCTTACATAAGCCATCATCAGAGATTACAAGTACAACATATATATATATATATATATATATATATATATATATATATATATCCGCTAAAGACAAAAAGATTGGGGCACCCTTGTTTTTCTTCCTTTTTTTGACTTGATGTAATTTTGACATAATTTATCCTGTTGAAAGTTGATATTTTTTTTCATTTATTAGCAAACCAGATGCATGTCTTTTCAAAATATAATCATATTGTTGTTTTTAAATTATAACCTTGGCCTGAATCCAGTTTCCAACCGTCTTTCCCCAAAATACCCCACACCATAACGGACACGTCACCATGTTTAGCTGTTGGAACCACAAATTCATCAGTTAATTTACTACTTAGTATAAAATACAAAAGGAAAATTTATCTTAGCCGACGCGTTTCGTCTTCTAATGGACTTTAACAAAGCAAATGTAAGCATTTTATTCTGCAAGTATTTATCAAAAGGAAGTAAAATATAACTTAACCAACCCCATTTCTTGGTACAATTACCTTATCGCATATAAAAAACACGGGGATCTTTTAAATAAATTAAAAACATATACTAAGTAGTAAATTTACTTAGAAGACATACAAAAGCAATATTAGCTATTCTTACACAGAAGATCATAAAAACACTCTTCTTAATCACTAATCAATGTTTTTTTCACCTTCGAGTACAGTTTTTATCAACAAAAATTTTGTTTAGTGACGGGGTCGTCTCTTAGTGGCATTTTGGCGTTTTTTCAGAATGTCTGAAAAGAGGGCCTTTCAAAAATATCTTACCACATTTTCATTTATTTTCAATACCTACATGATTTTCTACTAATATATCCGCAAAATGTAACCGATCTTATCAACAACCTTAATAACGTCGAAACCACAACAGATTTTATCCTTCCTTGATATCGTGCTACATAGAACTAATAACGTTTGAGGTTTAAAGAATATCTGCCATCAAGAATGTGCTTATTGATTTTTATTCCTACCACTGTAAGAAGATAAATTCTGGGATAATTATAGGATTCTGTTTAAGAGCGCTAGAAATCTGCAGACCCCAGTATTTACCTGAAGAAATCATATACATAGAAAATATTAAAAAATAAACTCCAGTATCTACATTATATCATCCACAATGCTAATGAGAAATGCGTACAAGATATACAACTGCAAAAATAATAACATTGTTAAAAACAATAACAATGAACTAAATGAACCTGCTCTTTAACATCTACTATCTCAAAAAATTATCAAATCTTAACAATATCAAAATAATTACAATCACATCCAAAACTGTTATAGATATGATCGGAACCAAAAAATATGCATAACAATTTATTAAATGCATTAGTTATACATAGAAATAAATTCACCCAAAAATTTGATCTAAAGAATGCAACACTTATTAAAAGAGAATGTAACTTAGACAGAAAATTCTCAAGTGCTGCTATTGAATCTTATTAAAATATAAATTTGTGGCCCGTATTTTTTCAAATATCTACATTTCTGGAAGAAGTACTGATTTTCCAAGTCAACATACATGAGTATAAAATGTTAAAAAAGAAAAAATAACTGTTAAATTCATAACCTCCTTTTATTTAAAATATATAAGACTTAAATTAATCCCAAAGGAAAAGAATTTAAATATTAATTGCATAAAACCCAACAACATCATTATCTAAACCAACTAAAAAAAAAGATCCATTAAACCCTTTAACATTTCCTTCTCAAACATTCGTGGTATTCGTACCAACTTCTGTCTTATGGAATCCGTTCCTCTTCAAAAAATCTCATGATATACTAAGTCTCTGCGAGATTTTTTCCTTATGTTTTTCAATGTTAAATATTCTCGATATGATACATTCTCTGTTTTTGTGTTAGTAATCCGAATGTCTTTCTTGACATAAACATGAAAAACATAAGGAAAAAATTAATTACTTTTAATAATATGTGGAAATTTCCGCTTATACCTGAAGACGGTCACGAGACCAGAAACACGTGTAGTAAAATTATGGAAAATAAAGCATAATATTTTTTCTAAAAAAAGCACATTACAACCAAAAACGTTTGCGGCACCTCTGTGACGTCGTCCCCTGGACGCAGCGCCAACTGTGACGTCCTATCCTGGTCTACCACGGCACCAACTGTGACGTCCTCGTCGCGGCGCCAGCTGTTCGTTCCTCGCTGCTCCGTTCAGGTGTCGCCGCTCCAAACGTGACGTCCGCCTGTCGCGTCAGTCGTGTTGTCTCGTCATGTGACGACCAACTGGCTTGGTATCGGTCGCGGCACCCAAATGTGACGTTCTAACCTTTTGGTGATTCGGGTGGGAATCTGGTTAGATTTGATATCAGCCTCTTCGTTCCCAACTCGCTTCCAACGCCTGGTTACCAAAGTAACTGCATTGATCTCCAGTCTGCCTACCCACGTTGTGAATTGATCTTAGGCAGACGAGATCAATCAGTAGTTGGGGCCGTAATGCAAATCGGGTTCAACGGGGGTGACACCACACAAATATGCATAAAAGAAAATAAAATGAAAACTCAAAAGTTCAAGGTATCAAAGAAAAAGATAACAAACTTTATGTCTAGTTGTTCGATACATAGGACTGCGTCCATCTCCCGATCCGTTCTATGGATTGGGACACGTTGTTTTCCGTTAGGCGAGTTTTAACGCTTCAAGTTGTTTGCTCTTTAAGAAATTGGTTTTTCGGTGTGTCTTCGGACGAAAGTCGAAAAAAACTTATTTTGGTGGTCTGGATCTAAGTCGCTCTTCAAAATAATTGTTCTTGGATTGAAGAGGAGTCCGGAATGTGCGTGAATCTTTCAAGTCAGCTATCTGCGAGGCGGAACCAACTTCCACTGCGAGCTTCGAACTCTCTGCTGCAACTCCACTCTGCTGAACTGAACTGAACTCATTTCTGCTCGCTGCGGCTTCGCTTATATGGACGCCGACCAAAACCAGGGTGGGTTTGTCGGCGTCGGGGGTTCCTCGATAATTCTAAATACATATCCACCTCTTTTATTTCTGGTTAGGAATTTTCCACTCTTTTCCATTTTTGGGAGCCTTTTCTTACTCCCACCTTCTCACCATACTTCAGAGGGGCGTGAGCTGCCCTCCTCACTTCTTCGTAGCAGCTTCTCATACCTATCCTCTGGATGGGCGGCGACAGCCTCCTTCGTGCGTCACGTGATCACCACTCGACCAATGATGTCCTAGTCGGGCGTGGACGAATCCGCGGCTTTGTTTCAGGAAAAAAAATATCTTGCTTAACTAAAAAAAAATTATCTTTTCTTTTCCTTTTCTTCCTCTTAATCGCAGTTATCATTTTCTCTAGCCGCAAACAGGACAATATGAACGATGGTGGTCATAACTCTTGTTCTACACCTGGGCTTCGTCAGTCATCTTATCGCTAATTATCAGAATGGGTGGTCTTTTTAACACGGCCAGACGTCGCCCCGAAAAGAAACATTTCTAAGTTCCCATTCATTTCCTTTCGGTACATATTTCTGATAACATAATTTTATTATCGCAGGCTAAAGATGTTCCGTCGAAAGAAATCGGTCAGTAGACACATCGTGTGCGGCTTTTGACACAATTAATTTTTCATATCTATCCAAAGCCCTTTAGTCCACCTGTTTTTCGTCATTTATCGAAATAACATTTTCTTTTGGATTTTTCTTTGGTCAGTCGGTCTGTGGTTGATAATCAGATGCCTTTTCGTACCAGCAGTTTGTTTACGCATCCCAGATAACACAGCAGTCGCCAAAACACACCCGATTCCTTTATCCACTCAGAATTTCCCTGTCATTGTAATGACACTCTTTCGCCATTTGTTACTTATCAAAATATCCTTTATCCATTGTCTCTTAGCCGTGGTGTTCTGCTTATCATCCACGTTTTGGGTCTCGCCTCTCTTTTGCCTTCTTTCCTTTCTTTTCTTTTTCTGCCTCGGTAAATGGTGCCACACCTCTCTTCTCTTCTTTTTAATATATATATATATATATATATATATATATATATATATATATATATATATATATATATCAGAGAGAGAGAAAATATAGAGGAGAAGGAGAAATATAAATGGAGAGATAAAATGCAATGGGTGCTTGAGAAATTAGACCTGTCTACATGCCCGTTTGCACACACACATAGCCTCAAGTATAAACCCAACCAATATCTACCTATAGAATCGAGTACAACTTCGACCATTATCTACTTATAGGATCAAGCATGGCCTCGACTCATTTCTTCCAATAGATTCAATTATAAACCTGTCCGATATCTACCTATTCTCACGAGTGTAAATCCGGCAAATGTCTGCTTATATACTCAAGTATAAATCGGGCCAATATCTATTGATAGCCTCAAGTATAAACCCAACCAACGATTACTTATAGACTCTAGTGAAATAAAACACTGATTTTTGACATTAAATACCTCACCAAGCATTGATAATTCGTAACAGACACCAACATAACCCAAACCATAAAGAAAGAAAGAAAGAAAGAAATGTTACGAAGTTTAAATATATTTGGCTGATGAATTGACAAGAACTGTCAGGAAATTTTATTTTAAGCAGAGGCATTTTTTATCCATTAGATTAATATTTTGCAAACCTGTAAATGGGCGAAATCTCTCGAGATGGCGAGAAACATTTACAACTTTCTGTCTCGGCACTCGTCGCAATGAAGGTTGGCAGCTTTTCCCGCTCTACGTGTGCATACGAGAAAGTGCGAGATAGAGAGAGAGGGGAGTGAGTGAGAGAGAGATAGTGTGTGTGTGAGAGAGAAAGAGAGGGACAGAGAGAAAGAGTGAAAGAGATGATGATGATTATGGTGACGATGATATCAGGGGATTTCAAGCACGTATCTATCATGACTGACTTGTCAAATATATATATACGTGATGAACAAGCGCTGCTTACTGATAAATGTGCCTACTTGTTTGCGCTTCAGATCCCGGGAGACATTATGACAGTTTCTTATGGTTACTTTTGCGATTATTTTCATAATTATCATAAACTGATCGGTTGTCAATAAGGCAATTTAGTGCATGGCTCGTGACTACCAGTTGTAAGGATGGCTCCAGTCTTTCCTCAAGAACTGTGACATGTGCCAGGTCAGATTTGATTTCGACCTTGTCCCTTATTCTCTCGAGTGACTACAGAATTGTTGGGACAAAATTGAAGAACTTTTTTTTTCAGAAGATAAATCTCAGGCCAAATCGATTCTTCGCTTTTACCAAGGATCGATATATCTTTTCGATCTGATATTAAAAAAAAAGCCAGCAGCCAGATGTTGAAAACATTTTGTCAATCCGATTAGACGATTCTACATTTACTCAGTCGTTTTAAGTTACGAATGAACGAAAACAAGCACATCAGATATATATATATATATATATATATATATATATATATATATATATATATATATATATAATTTGTAACTGGTAGGGATAACTCCAAGGAGGAGATTAATCTCGAGAGAGCTCGATGTAACCAATAGAGCATAATAATAATAATAATAATAATAATAATAATCAAGAAGAAAAATTACAAGGGTTATTTTGATTAAAGTGCTTGTCGACTAAGTTTTAAAAGTATCTACCAATATTTACATTAGATAGCCTACAGAAAGTGGAGGTTGAACCATGCCGTCTTTCTTTTTCTGTTTTTGGTTCTACTTGTGTTTTCAAAGGTTACAAGTAAACCAATTTTTGTTTGAAATTTATCTTGCTGGGAGCATCGTTATAAGTTGTTTTGTTCTCATTAAATTGTTGTTAGACAATAATTTATTTATTCTGTTGTTTACAGTGTAAGGGATTTGTTTAATTATTGAGTTTGCGTGATTTGAGTTTACATTAATATAAATAGGATTTTGATTTTCTTTGTTAAATGCCTTATATGAGTTGTTAGTGAGGTTGAAAGTGATATCTAAGAAACTGACTAACTTAAGGTTAATGGAATTTCAATTTTGAATCCTAGGAATTGGAAAACCCTTATAATTTCCTTCTGCATTCTAGAAGATAGAAAAAATTGTTATAATCAAATACAGAAATGTAACCAGTTGTTAAATCAAAGGACCGCACGGTTTTTCAAGTGTAGACATAAGAACAAATTTAAAATTCCCTAAAACGTTGCTTTTGGAGGATGCATAAATATATATATATACATAAAGTTGTAGCCTTTATATATATATATATATATATATATATATGTGTGTGTGTGTGTGTGTGTGTGTATGTGTGTGTATGTGTGTGTGTGTATTTATATTTCGTATCACATGTTTCTGTGTTTTTTATATGTAGTCGGATTTATGATTGTCTTGCTGATGTATACAACATCTATAATTCTAAATTAACATTTTTTGTATTATTATCGATACATTATCTTACTCAGTTTTTTTTTATTTTTATTATTTATCTTTATTTAAAATCATTCATTTATGCTTGATATTTTTATATTTATTATTTCAATTAAGGGTCTCTTTATTAGACGAACTGATCTGTAATTGTGTTGATTTGCCCTGTCAAAAATAACAGGCCATATTGGTCAATTTGTTGTATAACCCGATGCACAAAGTCCACACTTTAAGAAAGAAAATTCCTGGCCGGGTCAGTCTAATTTCCTACTATCACTTTAATCTCTTTCTTCTTCCTTTTCCTTTCTTTACCCTCTTTCTATTTCACATTTTGAAAAGAACTTTACAATCTGTCACTTTCCTTCTTTCTTCTCTTCTTTCTTTATTTCCTTTGCCCCTGTCAATCTAGCATATCAGTCCGGCGAAATTGTCTTTATTTATTTCATTGATTTCGGTCTAAAGAGATGAATATATAAAGATATCCACGAGCTAAATTACAACCGAAATGAATTTTTAAGCTTTTCTTCTTGATTACATATATATATATATATATATATATATATATATATATATATATATAGGTAGTTCACTGCTACCAGTAAGCAGAAATATTTCTTTTCCTGATGATGGCCATTTTGGCCGAAACTAGTCGAGGAATCTAAATGAAATAATAATAATAAAAAACGAAAGAATATTAATCTACAACTCAGTGTGTCTGAAGATTTTAATTTTTTAATATTTTTTATTGTTCAATATATATATATATATATATATATATATATATATATATATAATAATCGATATCACCCCATGAAGTCAGTAATGCTACCAAAATACAAGGGTGTGGAAGAAATAGGAACAGAAACAACATTGATGAGTAGAAAAAGCAGAGAATAATCAGATGGACAGCAGATAGCGATTGATTATTGCATTTAAATTTTTGCAGATTAAATTTGGCTGGAAATCATGAAGCCGGAAGGGTGTTCCATGAGCTGGAAGTTCGAGAAAAGAAACTGTTAGCAAAGAATTTACGGCTACATCTGGACAGCTTAACTGTAAATTGATGAGATCTCATCTTATTAGAAACACGGATAACTGATTAGCGTTGAATGGGTCCATACCTTTTATATTCGAGTTAAGAAAAACAGGTATTGAAAAAGTGCCCTAGTTGGGGTATAGTTCCGACTAGGCTATTTTATACTCCGAGCGGTTAAGTAAACTAGCTGCAATCATAAGTAAGCTAGCCCCATGATGTAAGCTAGTAGCCGTATAAGCTTGTAGCACAATGAAGTAAGCCAGCACCAGTCACACCCATATAATGAATAGAACACTCTGATTATGTTTTATAAAAATGCCTGCAAAGTACTTCTTTGAATTCTTTTCTTAAACAAAGATATCAACTTCAATATACGACATCCTTGTTGAAAATATAAATGTAATATATGCTGTATTAAATATAAAAATATTAGAAGCCCTTATTACCCCCCACAAAAAAAAACCTGAATGACATCAACTACAAACATGGCCATAATGTACTAACCGTTTAAGGGAATTAGAAACTCATCTATGTCTGAGAAACCTACATACCATTTTCAAAATTCATTAAAATAGCTAATATATATATATATATATATATATATATATATATATATATATATATATATATATATATTTATTTAGAAGATTTTAAAGACGTTTCCTTTAAGGATCTGCAAGTTCTTCTTTATATATATATATATATATATATATATATATATATATATATATATATATATATATAAATAAATAAATGGGTTGGGCGAAACGCTTGGAACAATAATCCCGATAGACAGTTTAGTTTCTCTCTTCGTCCCAAATAAAAGAAACGGGCAAGGATTATTTCCCAAGTCTTTTGCAGAAATTTTCTAACGTTCTTCCAGTTTTTCTTTTTATGGGGACAAATAGAGAAACCATCCATAAGAATTATTGTTCAAGCGCTTTCACCCAAATCCATTGGTCATTTTCAAGGGGGTCGATGTTAGTATATGTTTAGCAACTTTGAGCCTGGTCAGTATCTAGATGGGTGACCATTTGGGAATACCAGGTGCTTTAAGCTTGGATGTGTGGGTGTTGTAATAATACTAATAATAGCTCGATATTGTTAAATTGGAGAGCCGTGTTCCAATTTCTATTGCGTTATATTCATTTACACGCAAATACTCTTGGTGAAATGTATGAAAGCACTTTCACTCCCCCAGCTATATTTAAACTATTATTATTGACCAAAACATTCTTATAATGTAAAAATATTTTCCGGCTTTAAATAACTTAGCTGTAGAAAACGAATCAAACAATATAGAGGGTGGTCCAAAAGTCTTGTCACCCACACCTTTCTTCCAAACTGCAGGAGCTCGTGTCAGCCATCTGAAATAGAAAATTATATTATTTATGGGTGACAAGACTTTCAGACCACCCTGTAAATGTATGTATATATATATATATGTATATATATATATGCATGTGTGTATGTGTTTCCTTCCCTCCCTCTCTCTCTCTCTTTCTCTCTCTCTCTCTCTGTTACCTATTCTCAGAGAAAATTAAATTGACAATCGGGAGTATGATGGTCAAGCGAAAAAGGTGTTGATCCAATTTGAAAAATAATTCCTCTAAGGTTTCTTCCTGACAGCATGTCTAAACATGTAGAATCTGATCGGGTAATTTACTTATTGTTCTCTGGTAGCCGTCCTTATAGCAATTATCAGCAATCTATTTTCGAAATCAAGCGAATTTAGCCCTCACTGAGTGCAGACAAGACAGTCTCTTGGCGTCAGAGGAAGCTATGAGTAGAAATACAGTGAGCGTAAAACGTGTAGAAAGGTTCAATAAAGAGTATTTTTCGTGGCTATAATTAAATTTTAACATAGCATTTATAAACGAAACGCCAATATTTTGATAAATTTAATCCGAATGTGTTTCATCCAGCGACATTCTTTTAAAATTATTTAAACAAAATCCATATAATCAAACAATAAAATACTATTAAAGGCAACTCCCAAATCGTGAGATAGTTCCCAGCGTGGTGTAGATACAACACTATGGTTTCTGAATAAGTAATTTACGAAGAACAATCGATTTCCTTCCCAGGTTAAATGTATTTGTATGCGTTTAAATATTTATTGAGGAGACAAGCGAGAAGCCAAACGGTGTTAAATTGGACGTGTAAATCTCCCGTGCGGCAGTGAAATCTGCACAATCTCCTCACAGAAGAATAATAAACTTAAGGCGTAAAAGATGTGGTTCTGCCAATGAATGGGAAGAATACTATTGACGAAACATGTGAGTTATGAAGAAGTTTTAAAGCAAACAGGAACTAAAAAGAAACTTATAATAACAATCAGATAGACGCAGTTGAAACTTCTACGACGAATGATGAGAAAAGAAGGCCAGGAGAAATGAATAACCATAGGGCGAAATGTATACAAGAGAAGGAGGTGGAAACATCGATTAACTTGAGATGTTTTCTTTAAAGGAAGGTTGAACAATGACAAAGGTGGGTGACAAAGAAATAAAAAAAAATAATTGAACTATAGAAGATAGGAAGTTATGTAGAGCCATGAACAGCCGAGGTCCTGTGCATAAAAGTGTTCGTTGCATTCACTTTCGCGCAATTTCCATTGGGAAAAGAATAAATGAATTTCTTCAATCTAAATCAGACTGAGTTCACCAGTCGTGTCTGGTAACCAGCCTAGGAGAAAGTGAATTTTGTATTCAGAATCGGTATTTTAGCACTTGTCGCGTCGCATACTATGCATCCATTTCATCTCCCAGGTATGGGTTAAATAGCAGAGCAGACTGGACTTTCTAGCCGTGGTTGTCAACTAGCCTAGGAGAAAGCGAATTATGAATTCAGAACCGGTATTTTAGCCCTTCCGTGAAGCATATTATCCTACCATTTAACATATTGTATACATCAGCATTAACAGCGACTTCTGGACTCTATAATCTCGACTTAAGTTGAACAGCAAATTTTTTTTTAAATATTTAAAAATGCATAAAAAAGTTTGAGTGGGAGATCATATTTTTGAAAAATTACTGAAAACTATTTATCTGGAGAAGCAGTTATTTTGCAACAAGCATTCTTGACTTTTTTTGAAAGCTAACGAAAAAAGAGAAAGTTTATTAGTCGAGCGAGGAATATATTTCTATGCAAAACTCTTTTCAACTGCGTTATACTTTATTGTATATATTTTCTGAACTGCATCTGCATAGGGTGGCGCTTTAATAGTCATGAAATAGTAAAAGAAAAATTATATTTCACATCTCAAATCAAAACAGTATAGACTCCACTGACGTCGTTTTTGTCACCGAGGAACCTACCTGTCATAAACAACGTTGAAATGGAGACAATAGTCTAAAAGATCCCATAAATGTAAATTATTGTTTGTTTTTCGTGGATATCAGGCCAGTTTCTTTTAAAATCTGGGTTAAAACTGAATAACAAGTAATTTCTTTCTCAAAACACACATTATTTATCTATAACGAGTTTTCAATTTTTTTGTTAGTTTTTACTTTTTTACTTTTTATTTCTTGTTCTGAAGCTGATTTTTTTTTGTTTTTGTTTATTTTGTTGTATTTTTTAATTGTCTGGACTTATCTGAGTTTTTTTTTTCTCAGACACATTTTTTTTCGCTACTTTTATAAAGTGACTATGCTTTATAAGATGGTGGGGTCTGGAATGTGCGTTGTGTCTTACAATCGATTTAATGAATTGTTTATGCAGATGGAGAACTTGTCTGTGCAAGGTTTGATGGCCTCCGCGTGCACTGCAAAAGACTCAGTCTTCTCTTTTCTTCTCCTTTTTTCTCCTTCTCTTTCTAGATCTCTGTCGTTTCTTTTTTCCTTTAGATTTTATGCTTATTTTTCTTCTTTTTCTTTAGATTTTATGCTTATTTTTCTTCTTTTTCTTTCTTTTCTTTTCTCTCTCTTTTCTCTTTTTTATTTTCTCTCTATTTTCTCTTGTTTCTTCTCTTCCTTTTCTATATTTTATCTTCTTCCTTCTCTTTTACCTTGGATGACGATGGGATTTTTTCAGCACGACCGAACAACCTATCATAGATCACGTGCAATGGGGCACTTGGTCGTGGTGTAATAGTTATCAAGCTTGTCTCGCTAGATCAATTACGACTGAACAGTGAATTCGATCCTTATAGGTTCCCCATACTATCGGCCTTATGCCACACCTATGATCGCGTACAAGGTAACAGTGTCTGGCTAATGAATTTGACACCGTATTGAAAAACTGGTTAGATCAGTACTCGGATTTTAATATCATCTAGCAAATGTGGACGGGATTAAATAGAAAAGTTCTTTACAAGGAAGCGTGGTATCTTGAAGAGTTGCGAGAGTTCAGCCACAGGGATTAGCAGCTCGTGCCTGTGAGGATGGAGACAGATATGTCTGCATCTTTTGGCCAGGTGAAATGGAACAATTATTCAAGCAACATGAAATAGTAACAGTGTACAAAAACTTCTTTGGTTTTTTTTAATCGTTTCACCCTAAGCAAGGCAATAAAGCCACTAGGATGCAAGGTGGTTTCTGAGTGATAGAAAATATGACAAAAACTACTATTAAGAGAAAGAGGACAATAAAAGACAGAAGATAATCGTTGACATTGCATTTAAATTTTTGAAGGTCAAAGTTGACTGGGAAGTAAGCCGCAAGATAGTTCTACAAGCGAGAAGTGCGATAGAAGAAACTGCTAGCATAGAACTTACGGTTAATCTAACCACTTCAACTGTAAGATGATGAGACCTTACCGCCAATCTAGCACTCCGCTTAAATTTATAAATTCTAGGTACAAAAGAGAAAAGTTCATCAGAAAGATTACCATGGAAATAGAGAAGGTACATGGAATCTACTTTTGCGTGGTGGGAAAGTGACTGAACCGAGATGCCAGGTCAGGACCAGTAACATGGCATATTCTTCTTTGGATTCTATCAAGAATTTCTAGATATATAGCAAGGGAACCAGGACATATGTGGCAGCAATATTCAAACCAAGAACGAATGGTAGTCTTATAAACATGTAAAATAGATTCTGTCGAGTATAATTCTATAACTCGTCACAGTAAACCAACTTTTTTTCTCAGCAGAGAACGTCAGCCCGAGAAGGCACAATGAGTCACTCTTTAGAAAAGAAGATTATGTAATACATGTTCACTCTAGTATAGGCTTTAAAACACTGCGCTTGCTTTGGCTTATGTGAAGTTGGTGAGAAGATTTGCAAGAATCTTTTCGGGACTGTTTTGCATTTTCCCACTTTATTTAGAACCATTGTTATAAAATATGATAATCAGAGATAGAAAACTAGCTTTTTTATATTTCCTACAAAGTTAAAAATATAGGAAAAAGAAGTTGAAAATTCAAATGGAGTCTTTAAGAATAATAATTTAGAGTAAATTTACCATTTTCACAGTTCTATGATTTTCGAAAGTTAAATTTAGATTGGAAGGTGTATGACTATCACATGATGTTTCGCAACTTTCATGGCATAGCCACACTCTTTTCCATCTCAATTTAACTTTTGAAAATAACAGAACTGTAAAATTTTAAATTTACTCCAAATAAATATTCTCAAAGACACCGGTTGCATTATATATATCAGGCATAAGCTGGCAATAATTACTCAGGGTAGACAGCTTGTAGTAAATCTACAAAAAATAGAATATTTGGCATAATAATCAGAGCAACCTTCATAATTTTGTTGGATTAGGTGCAGATTGTGCCACAGAAAGTAAATGTAGCTGTTGATCTATTTTATTCAGGGTAGGCACTGCTTACCTAGACAGCGCGTCGGTGATATATATATATATATATATAAACATTTTATTAGTGGTACAAAACTTAATAACTGCCATAAATAGACAAATTTTATTCGTATTGTTAATACTACCACATATGATTATAATTTTTAAAAAAATGAAGAACGAGCTAGCTAACCGGTTTCGAACCTCACTCAACGGAGCTAAATCGAGGTTAATAAGTATGTATATATTATCAATAAATAAAAAAAGGAATGAAAATCTGAGAGAAAATAAATTAGATGAAAATCAATTGGAGGCCAAGGACAAAATCCTTCTGTTTCTAGAGGAAAGCTCCATTGACAAATTATATATGGCCTCCAATATCTTAAGGTGGTAATCTGAGTGGGGCCTACTCAAGATAGAAAATAAATCCACACTGAAAATAGCCGAACAACTGCGATTATTTATAAAGTGTTCCGCAATAGAAGACCGTATCTGATGGTGAATAAGTCGAGTTCCGGATTTTTCTAGGCACGTGTTCTTTAATCCTAGCATTCAGTTTTTGGTAGTGCATACTGCAACTACATTTAAATAAATAAGTCTGGGAACTATTATAGTGAAGTGAAAGAACGTTTTTGTGCATAATTTGTTTCCCTTAGATTTCATTCCTTTTATTAATAATATACACATATTTGTTAACTTCGATTTTGCTCCGTTCAGTGAGGTTCGAAACCGCTTCGCTAGCTCGTTCTTCATTTTTTCTTTTAATTATAATAATGTGTGGTAGTAATAAAAATACAAATAAAATGTGTCTATTTATGGCGGATATATATATATATATATATATATATATATATATATATAATATATATATATATATATATATATATGAAGACAGAAGGTTATGATATATATATATATATATATATATATATATATATATATATATGGTCTTTCTTTAATACGCATGTACTTTCAACTGAATATGACTGAATTTACAGTTGAAAGTACTTACATATTAAAGAAAAACCTTATACAGCTTTTAATTTTTAAAAACAAGGAACATAACATTCATCGATTGATTTGTAGTTACACCTTTAAAATTTTGTTTTGTGAAGGGATTTCGCCATTTTATATCATTAACTTTACTAATCTACTTTTTGTATGAATGATACATTGTTATATATATATATATATATATATATATATGCTTATATTTTTATACATTTATTTGCGTATTCATAAATGCTTCTGAATATCGTATTTGTTGATACACATATATATGGTGAAATGCTGATTTATATATACATGCCCATTCAGGGATTATGCATGTTTTTTTTTTTGTTTTTTTTATAACAAATCACTTCTTTGCATGTGTAAGTAATCTCATTTTAAAATTGCGAATGCATTTCTTTCACTACTAAGGAGTTTTTCTCTCTCTGGAAATATGAGTGCTCTTTGTCATGAGATTTCCTGCAATGATAGCGCTAAATTCCTGCCGTCGATTACGTGCTGCCTGTTCCCAGCTTGGAGACGGAAGGCATAATCAAGCTGTAATCTGATGTAAGATGCTATCACGATAGAAATACATACTTTGGTGAGTGAAAATTTAACTTCAGCCTTTATATGACAAAAAGACTACGGAAAATAATGGCCACGGTTACATACAACTGATATGACATACACGACAGAATGGAAAGACTTCACGGATATGCACTGGTAACGACTAAATAATTATACAAAAAAAGGTTATGTAAAATAAACCTCATTGGTCTCATTCCATGAGAATATCGACAAACTTCTTAATCTATGATTTACTTTGACACTAAGGATTAAGGAAATATCCTGCAAAAATATTGACATATATTGACTATGCGGATCATCTAGTTCTCATTGTAGACACCATTAGCAATGCTACATCGTCTAGAAAATTCTGCAAATGTTGGACTGTATGACAATGCATCTATAAACTGAATTTATAGGCTTCAAACAGAAAATCCCAGTGCAAACTGTCTCAGGTGAATCAATAAAATATGTCAAATGTTTTACATACTTAGGAAGCGAAATAAATTCTAGCGAAAAGGATGTGAAAATTCCCAGAACTAAAGCTTAGGTTGCCTTGAATAAAATGAATGTTTTCTGGAAATCTGATCTACCAAACAACCTCAACCGGACATACTTTCGAGATACTGTAGAGACGGGGTTAATGTATGGTGCCACTGCTTGGACATTAACACTTTCACTGCTACTCATTTGCCCAGTGCTGCCCCCATCCGGCCAGCCATTTTGAAAGAAAATGCCAAATTTCAACCTACATATTTTATTACACAGAAAACTGACACCAGTATGTTTTACAGCCTTCCATTTTCATCTATATACCTGGGAATGACTTACCAGATTAGTAATGGGTATACACATGATATCTTTTGAAGCATTGTCCTTTGTGATTTTACGAGAGATGGCGCAACGGGACACTCATACCAGCGGTATGCAAAAAACGTAGGTTTCCGTACTTAGCCAGCTGGAGCAAGATAAGAAAAATGAAGATCTCCCTAGTTAGCAGCGGAAGTGTTAACTAAAACCTTAGAGTTTAAGCGTGATAGAACCGACACTCGGAAGGTGACAGCTATACTTAACATCTCTTGGAGATCGGGGACAATATCCAAATAAATAACAGTTCCATGGATACATCCTTGATATTTCTACAATCTTAAGCGAAAGCAGAATGAGCTTTGCAGGTTACTGTTGGCGAGCAAAGCAAGAAGTCCTTAGGGATCTACTGCTCTGGACACCTAACCCTGGATCAAGACGGGTTGGTCCCGCATCAACCACATATATTGACCATCTATCTTATGATACCGAATGCTACTCTAATGACCTTCAGTCCTTAGTGCAGGATCGTAATAGCCCTATGAATGTCCGAGATAGCTCAACCGAATAAATAAATAAACTTGATCAGTTTATGAACCATTCAGCAGACCATCATATTATCGCTCTTTCTAGTATTGATCGAATAGATTTGTCTTAGAGATAATTATCGAATAGATTTGTTTTACAAATTGTATATGAAAGGAAAATATCATTAAGCGATAAGCAAACAGTGAAAAATAATATGAAATCTTCCTATAAAGTAGAAACTGGACAAGTTCCTAACCGATAAAGAGGAAACATAAGGTAACAGATATGTAGTTCTACAGGAGGATGCTGAGAATATCGGGAACGGATTATTTATACAACGAGAAAGATTCAAAGAAAATGGAAACCAAACGATACTTATACTTAGAAAGAAGCTGTTAACATTGTAGGAAGCATAATTGGGAAAGAGGACAAGGAAAATTTGACATTTGCAAGACTTATCAAAAGTAACTGAATAGGTTATATAAATATTAAATTCATATTTCATATAAAATAAAGTTTATATATTTCAAATTAATACTTTAATATATATATATATATATATATATATATATATATATATATATATATATATATATATATATAGATGCATGCTTCATTAAATAATATAGACAAGTTTTGTCTATTTCTTTCATGTAAATTCTTTTCATATCGTCTAATAAGCTTAATAACATTATCATTAAAAGAAGAAAGAAAATCACAATATTGATACATATTTTTAATCCTATCTAAACTTTCGGCTTACATAAGCCATTATCAAAGATGACAATTACATGTTAAGGGTGTTTATTTTTTCTTTGGCTATTTCAATTTGCATTTTCACAAGGCTAAATTTATAATTCCAAGTGTTGATAGTTTGGTGGGCTGCTAGATCATGTAATTTAAATTGTGTGTATTTAGGCAGCATTTTTTATATTGATGCATGTGTCATTAAATAATGTAGAGAAGCATTTTTCTTCTTTTAATGATAATACAATTAAGCTTAAGACGATATGAAAAGAATTTACATAAAATAGACAAAACTTATCTATATTATTTAATGAAACATGCGTCAATGAAAAAATGCTGCCTAAATACGCACACACAATATATATATATATATATATATATATATATATATATATATATATATATATATATATAACGACAGTATATGTATAGAGAACCGGAAGTCAAAATAGCTACAATTGAAAGATAAGAAAAAATGTGAAGGAGTGAGCATAAAGTGAAAAAAAAAACGACGAAAAGGACAAATAACCACGAAAACTTACATATACAGACATCCATATATCCATATAGACGGTCGCATGCACGCACTCGGGCACACACGCACACATAAACTATGAAAAAAAATAAAAAAAATACTTGCACCAATGAAAAGTGCATATAAAAAATTAAAAAAAACTCGAAAATTATAAGCAGTCAATCACTGATAACCCCTCAGGTGTGGACGGGGTGATTACCGGAGGGTCCGTCTATGAAACTCTGGAGTCAGGATGCTGAAGGTAAGTGACAAACCTTTTAGTTGCAATAATTCTATATTAATATTTTAAATACTGTAAAATATTAAATTTTAAATAGTATAACGTTTTTACCAAGAAAATAGTGCTGAACGGCTATATAATATCAAGCCTCCTAAATGGCAATGAAAGCTGGACAGTTTACACACAGATAAAGGGGAGACGTGAAATGTTGTTCTACAGAAGGATATTGGGAATGCCATGGATGGATCATGTAAGCACCGAAGAAGTTTTAAGAAAAGTAAAATAAAAAGCATACTTATGTTTTGAATCAGGAAGTGACACATAATGAGGAAAGAGGGTTTAAAGAATTTTAAATTCACAAGACATATTGAAGTGGGGGAAGGGAAACATGGAGGAAGCTACCTTATAACATTTTTTGTAAAGCGTTAGCAGAGCAGTGATAGGTCAGGAACACTAGAATCAAGCAGACGCGGAAGATTAAATATTTGGAAAGCGTTTTGACAGAGGACGGTAAGTGCGACACTGAGACCCGTAGACGTATTGGGATGGCCAAGGACGCATTCCAAAAGCTGGGCAGAGTATTGCGAGACAGGAGGATTTCTTTGGTAAACAAAGAAAAGCATACTGAGCTGTTACGTAACATCTGTCCGTCTTTACGCCAGATGAAAAAGAGACTCAAGACCACGGAGATGTAGTTCTACAGAAGGATGCTAAGGATATCATGAACCGAGAGTGTGAGCAACGATGAGGTCTTAGAGAGGATGCGCACAAGGAGGAGGCTTATACTTGATATCAGGAAGAGGCAGCTGAAGTTTCTGGGACACATAATGAGGAAGGAGGGCCTGGAGAATCTGATACTCACGGTTTGAATAGAGGGAAACAGAGAAAAACGCATGACTTACCTAGCGGGCTTAAGCAAGTGGATGACATAACGTGGTCTGGGGGAGGAAGCAGAGGGAAGGAACTTGTTGAGAGCAACGTCCTGAAATGACATGGCACAAAAAGAAAAGAAAGATTGGGAGGGATGATTGGCACGGATTGAGGAATAGGAGAGCCGTGTTCGAATTCCATTCGAGTTCATTATATTCACTCATCTGCTATTATCCTTGTGGAAGGTGTGAGGCTATTTCCTTTTCTCCCAGCTGTTAAAATAACAGGTTCTATAGCCTTGGGTGGCAACCAATGCAGGAGAAAAAAACTGGATTTAAACCAGATCGTACTATCCTAAAAGCATGTATACAAGGGTTCACACATGCTGTTAGCCTTGTGCCATACTTAAGTAGTGCTTAGAAAATAAATAAGAATGCGTGATTATTTTGGTATAAATTCATTTCGGATTGGCACCAGAGTTTAGTTTTTGAACCCAGAAACAAATAAAAAAAAAATACCTCGTAGCCTGTATCTGCCTATATTTCTGAGATGAGGTATTATGTACACTATTTACATTATTCGGGCTATTATCCTCATCTTTGTCGCCATAAACATAGCACGTGGAACTAGAACTCTCTACCCCAGTGAGCGAAATAAAGGGTTCAGTTCGACATCCCAACGACTTGAAGAAGGCCGGAGCGTACAATGGCCGAAACGTTGTAATAATTATGGCGACAAAGATGAGGACAATAGTCCTGGTTAAGGTGATGGAGAACTTGAAGAGGGGAATTAACAGGAGATAACTGATAACTGACATCCATTAGACATGGCACGTGGAACTAGAACAGTCTACCCCAGTGAGCGAAATAAAGGGTCTAGTTCGACATTCCAATCACCTGAAGAAGGCCGGAACGTACAACTGCCGTAATGTTGTAATAAATATGGCGACAAAGATGAGGACAATAGTCCGAATAATGTAAATAGTGTACTTCGTAGGCTGATTTGCAAGGTTGGTATAACCTAGCTATCGACAATAGGCTAGGTGCCTTAGTGTCCTAAGTAAATATAGAGATAATTGCATAAGCTTCTCTATAAAAACACAAGGCCGTATACTGCAAGAATAAAAAAAAGAAAAAAAATCGGAACTGACTTGGTGAGTTCTAACTTCCACCCACCATATCGACCCGACCTTGCACCTACCGATTATTACCATTTTTCCATCGCTGGGAAATTCTTCTCTAATAAAAAACAGATATATATCTGTGGTTTTACGTTTTAATTCCTCTATTTATTTCCGTCTGTCTCTCTTTGTTTCTGTCATTCTTTCTGTCTCTCTATTCGTCTCTCTCCTCTCTTTATTTCCGTCTCCTTCTCTTTGTTTCTGTCATTCTTTCTGTCTCTCTATTCCTCTCTCCTCTATTTATTTCTGTCTCTTTCTCTTTGTTTTTTTTCATTCTCTCTTTCTCACTATTCCTCTCTCCTCTTTTTTTCCGTCTCTTTCTCTTTGTTTCTTTTGTTCTCTCTGTTTCTCTATTCCTCTCTCTGTTTCTTCCTGCATGTTATGTCCCTCTCTTTCTCTCTATGAGGTCTAAGTCTGCATGTCTCTATCTAGCTTTGTGTTTGCCTCTGTCTGTCTCTATCTTTATCCATCATTACAAATGGCTTCAAATATTACAAAGATCTCTACCAAATAACAAACACCACATCACCAAAAGACTTATAATATAAACAGCATAATAACATGAACAACATAATAACATGAACAACATAATAACATAAACAACAAATAAAATGGATAGTACATATTACTCAAAGGAAAAATAATGACATAGTTAAGATAATGAATTTCTATACTACTTTAAAGAAAAAGTTAGGAAAGAAACTCTCATCAATACGAGAAATAGCGATAATACGATTCGTATTGGTGGGCTTGGATCCCATGAATGAAGAAACTTTAATCTTGTTGATCAAAAAGACATCAACAATAGACATGGCTTGGTTTAGTTTCCTTTGTCTTATGGCATATCAACCACAATTGTTTATTTAATGCGGACAATTTTTATTGTTGGTAATTTTCTTAAAAAATGTCTTGCTGGTAATATTTTTTTCCTTCAAAAATCTATTTCTGGTTATTTTTTTTTTTCTTGAAAAGTCTGTATCTGGTAATATTTTATCTCCAAAAATGTATCGCTGGTAATATTTTTTTCTTCCAAAAATGTATTGCTGGTAATAATTTTTATAAAGTATTTCTGGTATTAAAACTTATTTTTACTCATTCATTTTCGGGTTTTAAAACTTATTTTTTACACTTTCATAGAGTTTTTATCCCATAGCTGGGACCCTAACAGGTGTTACGACCCTGGCAACACCACGCTCCTCAAGACCTCCTGATCAGAGGCTTTGCTGCTGGATGTAGTTTATCGTCATACCCAGGACGGAGAGCAGATATGATGTCATCACTATACGATACTGGTTCCAAGCCAAGTGCTTTTTCATGTTGGGAAATTAGATGATAGTTAGATAGGGACAAATAAGGAGAACAGAAAGAGTGATCAACCAATATCTGTTTATATCTCTGAAATGAGGCATTATGATTGCTTGCAATATTTACATTAGTCGGACTATTATCCTTATCTTCATTGTCATATTCACAACGTTTCGGTCGTTGTACGCTCCGGCCTTCGTCAGGTGATTGGAATTTCGAACCGAACCCTTTACTTCGTCCACCGGGTTACATTATTCTAGTTCCATGTGCCATGCCTCTTCCGGAAGACTCGGTTATTTCCCTTTAACTCAACTCTCCAAGTTTTCGTTCACAATTGCTTTGGCCCGGTATTGAAGTCACAACTCTTTCGGTCTAGTCACTGGATCTAACCAACGTCTTTATCCACTGGGCCATGTTTCCTCGAGGCATAACACGTGGAACTAGAACGATCTACCCCGGTGGACAAAATAAAGGGTTCGGTTCGAAATTCTAATCACATGACGAAAGCCGTAACTTACAACAGCCGAAACGTCGTGAATGGATAACAGTCCGAATAATGTAAGTAATGCATGTAGCGATGAACCAGTTCAAAGCCACAATCCCGTGATGCACTATTGAAACCAAGAATGTGTGTTGGAGCATTTCGCTGATGAAACAAGACCCCTTTCATCAGTTTTCCTGTGTGTTTGGTCTTGATAGTCTTCAGTAAATGCCTCATCAAGTTGACAAGGTACTCTCCATTGATGGTGTGGCCCTTTTGAAGATAGTCAATAGACTGCCTTTTAAATCACCCAAAAATTTGAGGCTATCGCCTTTCATGCAGACAAAATGATCTTGTTTTTTTTTTGTTTTTTTTTTTACTAGGTGAGGAGGCGGTGGTTCCACTGCATGAATTGCCTCTTCGATTCTGGGACAAACTAATGGACCCAACACTCATCCTGGGTTAGTAGAAGTTCAAGGAAAGCAGCTGAATCTGTCTCAAACAATGTCAGATTTTCATGTGATTAGCCTGATGCTCTTCTGATCATGTGTAATAAGACGCAGCATTCACCGTGTCGAAACCTTTGTCATTCCAAGTTCATTGTTCAGAATATTCTCAACACTCTCACGGGATATACTAATAGCATTCGCTAGTTTACATAAAGTCATAGTTCCTGTCATCCATCAACATGTGGTGAACACGACCACTGCTTTCATCTGTGGTGGCTGTTGCAGACAGTCCAGATCTTGGGGTATCTTCAAGACTGTTCTAAATTCAGCTGCCAATTTTTGCACTGTTGATAAAGCTGGCGTTGTCATCCTTTAATATAGCAATCATGTCAGGGCGAACGTCATTGAGGGCTAAACCCTTTTTCTACAGGTACTTGATAGCACCAAGAGGCCAAATTCTGTCTATTTTTCAAGAGAAGCCACTCCTAGTTACATTTAAAGGCTTCTTTGAACAGTCAGATATCAATTCACCTGGACATTTAAAATGCTGTTAAGAAAAAGAGTTGAAATTGTAAGATTTTCCAGCATCCCTATTTCGTAGTCTGCCTTTGAAATTTTCAGCTCACCGTCGGAGTTGTTGAAATTTTAAGATCCATTTTCCCGAAAAATCGTTTCAATAGAAAGGCTTAATGAATTTCATCGATCAATGAACGCCGCATGTTTCCTTATAAGGAAACGGCCAATCTCACTCTTACTATTAACGGTTTCCCGAGAGATCTTGGCGTAAAAATCGGTTGAGTTTTACTCTCGAACAGCTGTCTGGTAAGTGGTAACAAGTCATTTCATATAAAAGTGAATATATCATTGAATAGAACGTAACTGGACTTTATTTTTTATAGAATAAAGTTGATAAAGAAAAAGGAAAATTATTTATCCAAATGTATGCCCATTGCAGAATATGTTCCATTAGACAGGACATGTGACAAAATTATTTTTTTCTGGTTGTGAATACATGTCTAGCTTTCGACTAAAGATATGTTTGTGAGTGTGTGTGTGTGCGAGCGGGCATAAGTGAAGTTGCGCATGCGCGTTCCAAATCATTCAGATGGTATTTTCGCATATTTATTTCATATTTTCACGTTTTTAACCAATTAGGATACAATATTCTGAAGATAAAAGGAACGAAAAAGACACGCTTCGCTGACAACGACGTAAAAATTTCCAGACAATCTCTACAGGTTCTTGTATTGCGATGACTAATGAAATTGTTAGAAGCTCATTAATGTTGACATTCAGCACCTCGGGAATCTGCAAGCATTCAAAAAGCGCAAAGTGATGGCTGCAAAAATTCTTCCGCGCCAAAATTATTCTGGAAAAAACTTGATATCGGCGAAAAGGATTGCGAACTAATGTCTTCGACACACAAAACGGCCATTTGTTTTTTTGTTTTTTACTATTCATACATTTCAACATCGTTTAAGGTGTCTGTCTGTGTTGGTATATGCATTCTTGTAAAGAGACTCTAAAGTCTCGCGTCTCTCTTTGTCTAACTATCAATACACACACATATATTTATATTATACAGGGTGCGATGGATAAATTGTCGCTATTTTATATTTTTAATTGTGCGTATTATTTGTTTTTGATTTTATCGACTGCGCAGTAGAATAGAGTCAGATGGGCAACGTCTGTAAGAAAACGAGCACCATAACGCATTTTGGAAACGGCATGCCGTCCTGCTGGGTATTCGTGCCATACGAACATTTCAGAATGTTTGGGTGTCAATCTGAGGACAGTGCCGTCGATTCGGAAAGTGGCTGGATGATTGTAATGGAGAATACAAAGGTACGGCAGCTCAGAAAAATCAATCTGATCGTTTTGAAGAAAACAGTTTGTTAGTGAGGTCCGCAGACTCAACACGAAATCCTACGTCAAGTGTTTTGAGATAGTACTGCCCTGGGTCAAGAGGGTGGCTGCTGAAAAACCCTATGTCTGACAATATGATTCTACACCATGCCTCACAAGCAGACGAACCCGGTCATGGCTGTCAGACAATTTTTGCGACCACATCACCCCTTACAACTGTCTACCCAAATCCTCAGATTATAACCCCCTTGATTATTATGTGTGGGGCGTAGTTGAGCGACAGACCAATAAAACTCTTTATAGCACCAAAGATGAACTGAAGGCAAGGATTATGGCAAGTTTCACCAAGACCGTCCTGAAGAATTGCAGGATACTCTGAAGCTATCTCGAGGCCGTGGTTGAAGCCAATGGCAATTTTATTGAATAAATTTACACTTTAGTGTTTCAAGATATTTTTCTGTAATTTTGTAATATTTTCATTTTTGTCTTATTTAGACGTCATTTTATCCATAGCTTCCTGTATTACATATATATATATATATATATATATATATATATATATATATATATATATATATATATATAGATAGATAGAGAGAGAGAGAGAGAGAGAGAATAGTACATAGGTAGTGATGGATCTAACTCTTTTTTTAACAATCTTTTTATTGGTCTAAACAATATGTTACCGGTCTGAAGTTCACCTGATCAATATCCACTAGCGTAAGTTTAGCGAACAAGCTAACAAGCTCGATAGGTAGATATGTACTTAATTTAGCAAAAACATATGAACACAGTGATCAAAAATCTGTAGCTTAAAACGTTGTTATGAACTGAATTTTGATCTGAAACTTCCGCGGCGTAATTTTCGCTTAATGTAATTTATAATGATATACATGATTAAATTAAGTATATTGCCAGACATGCAAAGAAATTTGCAAGAATTCCTCGTCATGTTACTAGAGGAAAGTGAGAAGATATAATTTACCATTAATTGTGAGAAAACAGAATGTGTAATCGTTAGCAAAAGGTCCAGCTCAAGTTGCGTCTTACGAATTGGAGAAAGAAGTAAAGAAATTTAACTATGTGCTAAGTGCCATAACAGATGACAGACAATGTGACACCGAAATCCGAAGGCACATCGCAATAGCGAAAGATTTCTTCCAAAAAACAGAAAAAAAGGATGAAAAAAGAAATTTCGTTAGAAAGACGTGTGGTCAACTGTTACGTAATATTAATCCTCTTATACGCCAGTGAATGCAGAAAAATTCACTCACAAATAAAAAAAAGACTTGAGGTAAAATACATCTGGTTCTACAGAAGGACATTGAAAATAACATGGGCGTAACATGCGAGCAACGATGAAGTTTTAATAAAGATGGGAACAAAAATGACACTTATACTTACATCACAGGCAAAAAAATGAGGTTTTTCTGCATTTCTTAAAAAAACACATTAAAATGAGATAATTTTGTATTTTATTTAAAGTAAAATACAAAATTTCAATAACTACTGTGTATTTGCTTTTATTTTCAGTCTTTCTTCTGACTCCACTTACTACCAAAAATTTCTAATTTGGATTCAGCTCTCCACAATACATTTTGCTAAATTATGCATAATTTATATGAGAAATATTATATTTTGTTTTCACGATTAACCACTCAGTAGATTTTTGAGATTACCAAAAGGGCTGGAGATTTCATTCACATCAAAGGAATCATGAAAAAAAAAAACAAAAACAATATCATTCGATTCTGTAAATATGTGCTATAACATCGTATAGCCATCATTGGAAAAAAAACACCTTTCAACACGACAACGATATAAAACACAATTCTAAATTATATCAAAATTACTTCAAGTTAAAAAAAAATTTAAAAAAATGAGAAATTATGAATTTTCCGCTGCGATCTCTCTGTAATTGAATCAATATGGGATAAAGTGGTTAGCTGAGTTCAAAGAGAATACGCAAAGAGTGAGAGTGAGCTTTTTTAGTGTTTGAAGAATGCTTCAGAAAGGTGTTGGTTTTACTGATGAAAACAAGATATGATGCTGTTATATGATATTTTTTTTACAGTTAAGTGCTTATTTTTGTAAATATAAAAGCAAATGCACTATAGTAACTGAAATGTTATCTCTTATTTTTAAAAAAATATCTCATTTTAAGTTGCCGTCATGGGTACGACAATAAACTATATCCACGTCCTGGGTAAGACGATAAACATTCGATAGCAAGGCCTTTGATCAGGAGGTTTTGGGAAACATGGAACCACCTCTTAATTGCTGCTGTTCCCAGATCCACCATAACCCGTCCAACGAGTCTCAAAACAGACGTCTGTTAGGGTCCCAGCTATGGGCAAATAGTTAACCCCCAAAAGGGGTCAAAGCACAATGGAAATATAAAAATATGTTTTAATACCAATAATACTTTGTTTGAAAAAAATATTACCAGCAATAAAAATCTTGCCAGCATTAAATAACTCATTAAGGTTGATATGCCGTAAAACAAAACAAACGAAACCAAAACATTTTAAAGTTGTTAAGAAATGCGGGACGACCCTAACCTTTTGCCTGTAGTGTAAAATCAAAATGACACAGATTTCATTTCTAGGAAACATCATGAGCAAAGTAGACTTGGAGAATTTGACACTCACATGGCGCATTAAATACAAGAGAGTCAGAATAACATCCCTAAGTTACTTGCGTAAATGGGTGGAAGAACAAGGACTGGGAGGAATAAGGGAGAAAGCGATGCTTAAAACGAGAAAGGATTGAAAGCTGTGGAGAGTCATGTTCGCCTACTCCCTGAAAAGACTCAACACATAAAAGAAAATATATTGACAAGAGATTACACTGAAACATAATTGTTGATTTTTCTACTAATTTACAGAACTTATATAAGAACCATATTATGACGTTGGGATAAAGATTAATAGAAACGAGGGTAAAGAACTAAAAAAAAGGTTCATCCGCACTTAGACAGCTCTTCTTTTAATCCTGCTGGATGTCTAGTCACCTTCCTCATCAGTAAATTCTGGTACAATAACCGGTTTAGTCACCGACGACTCGACCATGCGTCAAGTAGTCCTAGGTTATACGCTACTAGTATCATTCGTAGAATGACCTAGAATCAACAATTTTACACCTCCTACCAATAAAAAAGACAAATTTGTGAAAAATTGCGTAACACGATCCCTCTAATTCTAGTTACTCTGTTTGACGTCATACTGTACGAAGCCAAGCTTAGTAAATTTCAAAAGGAAATATTCAAGGCCAAATAACGACAGTAAGCAAAGATTGGCCGTAACCGTTTGAGTGCCGGTGTTTTGGAGCGGTCATTTGGGCGTAAAATGATTTGGTGCAGAATTTAAACGCTAAAAACTGTTTATTGATTCATCATCAATCAAAGATAGAATTTAAAAAGTTTTAAAACTGTAACTTTATTGAAAAAGAAAATCTGTTAATCACTAAAAGCTTTAATGTAGTTTTATTTAATTAATTTCGCAATTATGAGCAAGTACACGATAGTAGCCATGTTTTCGAAACTTAATAACAGTTTCATATATCCCTCTATTTGCATCTATAATTTCTTAGTTTCTCTGTATGGTCTCGCGCCAAAAAAAGGTTTGGCGCTAATACAACCGTGAGAAAACGTCATCACGAAAGCAGACCAAAACGTACCAACGAATTAATGAAGCTCCAGATCAAAGTGAATAGTAGAAATATATTTATTTTAAGAAGTATTCATTTAATAGCAAGAGAGCAAAAGTCAAACAATTATGTCTTGATCCCAAACAGAAGAGGTATTGAGCAAAATTTCATGGCAAAATTAGAACTGACTATAACATTAGCTATATATATAGCGAGCATAGGATATACCTAGGGGCTTACTTCGGCAATTAGTTGGAGATTCGTCTCCAGCTATGCTAGTCGAACTTTCTGCCTTCGGGCAGAGAGAAACCCAGACGAGGTTATGCCGAAAGGCAGAGTCTCGTCTGGGGTGGTAAACAGCTACCTGATCCTGTGTATACGGGGTATACGGGGAATTTTTGCCCGAGCCTACGGACTCGGATACCCCACGTTAAATTCAGCCTTGTGCCACATCTGACCGTGTGGGACGGTTGGCAAATATACTTACTTCGGCAATTAGTTGGGGATTCGTCTCCAGTTGTGCTAGACGAACTCTCTGCCTTCGGTCAGGGAGGAACCCAGATGAGGCTATGCCGAAGGATAGAGTCTCGTCTAGGGTGGTAAACAGCTACCCGACCCCGTGTATACGGGGTCTACGGGGGATTTGGGGGCGAGCCTACGGGTTCGATATCGCCCCGCATTAAAAAACGGCCTTGTGCCACACCCCGCCTCACGGGGAGGTAAGGTAAATAACTTTGCTTCGGCAATTAATTGGAGATTCGTCTCCAGCTGTGCTGGTTGAACTCTATGCCTTCGGGTAGAGAGGAATCCAGACGAGGCTATGAGGCTATACCGAAGGGCAGAGTCACGTCTGGAGTGGTAGACAGCTACCTGACCCACCCTGTTTTTACGGGTGTCTACGGGGAATTTTTGGCCGAACCTACGGGCTCGGATACCCTAAATTAAATTCGGTCTTGTGCCACATCTAACCTCGTGGGGTGGTTGGTAGATATCATTGCTTGGGGAATTACTAACCTGCCACCCGATTCCCTGTCTTTCAGTAGTGTATTCTCTTTTACAATAAACTTCTTTCATCGACGCGCATATTGCTGTTCCTTTACTCGAGTACCACCTTTTTTCTGTTTGTGACCTCTTTAAGGATACGACAATAATTGGATTTGTTTAGTTGTCATTGAGCAGATGTTTATATTCGGCTTACGAATGACACGTGAGTTTTTTTTTGTTTTTTTTTGCTTTTTCCTATTATTTTTTCTTTTTTGAAAAACGAACAAAACACTTCTTAACATACAAGCCAAACAAATAAGTGGTTGTATTTATCTTTAATTTATGTGAGAAATGGTTTCTTAAAACGTGCTATACTTCTGATTTTTTTTCAAGCTTTCTATCTCCAAGTCTTTTTTCTTTTCTTTTTTTTTTTTTTTTACCACCTTTTTCTCTTCAGTTTCTTCCATTTTTTCTTACGCCATTTTTGTTTATCAGTTGCGTTTCCCATTCTACTCCCAAGTGAAAGGTGGATGGCGTCAGTCACCGCCATAAATACAAATACTGGCTGGAAAATGGAACTGACTTCATTTTAAGTGTCTAACAATCGGTTCTATCGAAGCAGAGAAAGATTATATTGCTTACTCGATTACCGAAAACATTTTACTCCTGAGTATATTTGTCACATTTTAACAAGATCTACAACATCTTACATGACATTATCTATCTATCTATCTATCTATATATATATATATATATATATATATATATATATTTCGGTTCAGAAAAGCTTGAATTGCACACTTTCGTCGATTTTTCTTGATCTATCGTATCTGCTCTGAAACTGTAGCCTAACGTAAACAATGATAACTTATTATAAGACGCATATTTTCTATTAAATTTCCCGAAGATTCAGGCCAGTTAATGGAATTATTAGTTTAATTAAAAAATAGAGCATTTATTCAACTAAGTGTATCCATAAAAAAAAAAACGTATAAACAGAAAACGTACTAAAATATTTATCGGGTTTAACCCATTTCATATAATATATTCAAAATGTCCTCCGCTTGCTTCTACACACGCATGCACCCGTCGGATCATTGACTGGCGAACACTTTCAAATAACTAAATGGTTTCACAGGCCCGAATGATAGGTTGATAAAGCTTCTATGCATTATTAATGTTTGTTGCCCAAACCACTTTTTTTAAGTGGCTCCACAGATAAAATTCCAACGGATTGAGATCGGGGGAACGTGCAGGCCATGGAACAAGTCTTCACCTACACATCCATCTTTCATGGTTGATTCCAGCCAGTGCATCGCGAACAATTTGATTAAAACCTACTGAAGCCACATGATGCGTTTTCGTATTAGTAGGCGTACATCCTCTAGCAGGTCTGGAAGTGTGTTCGAAACAAAGTTCCTGTAAAGGACTCTTGTAAGACGTGTTGGGAGAACATACGGACCTACCAGAGAGTCACCTACACATGAATCGTAAACTGTTACTGGTGTCTACCCTTCATTGTAACATGGGGATTCCGATCCGCCCCCAAATCTTGACTGTGTAAAATTGTTATTCCATCTCTTCCAAATGTTGCCTCAAGACTGAAGAGACAAACAACGGACTGGAATTTTGTGCAATAAACCATCGGCAAGAGTTTTACGGTGGTGAATGATCAGCGGGCTAAAGATGCTACACATATTATAAATGGTACGGATAAAGGAGTTGCTCTGGAAGTACCGACTATCCGGTACTATATGTACCACTAACCTGTATATATAATCGGTCAAGCAAAAGCACAGCATATAGCCTACTGATTGCACACACACACACACACACACACACACACACACAGACATATATATATATATATATATATATATATATATATATATATATTGCAATTTATAAAGAAGTAATGGATTTTTTATTAAACTGAGGGTATGTTTGTTCATTTTCATCTGAATATTTGAGAAATTTCAGAAAAATATGTTCGAGCCTGCATTCCTCTAGAAGGAATTATCATTAGATCTGACGTGCTTTGACCTCTCGTCTACAGAGAACCTATGGCAAAGCAATATTCGAATAGTACTGTTACACACAGATTCTTCTCGATGCTCGAAATATACATCTCTGCTCAGTTTCGTATCCTAAATTAGATAAAAATAAATAAATATAGTCTTTATAAAGAAAAAGAGCGTCTACGCAACTACGAGTCTCCATTAAAATAACGTTGGAAATATGCCGGATTAATTAATAAAAAATCCATTCATAAAACTCATGAGCAGTTTGTGTTACAGGATTGTAGTTGAAATAAGTCTGTATTGCAGCAACGTCACTTGTACAAATCAAAATATCGCTGGTTCACTTCGCCGTCCTCGCATTCTGAACACGTCACTACGTATAGCCGTCGTTCCTTCCTTCTTTCACTGCTCCAGCCCTCTTATATCAGGCCAACCCCACGGGTCCCCAACCAAGCGTTCTTCGGTTTGGCACGCCTCAAATTCCTTGACAACTGCTTTTACAACTTCTGACGATACTAAAGGGTCTATCAACATAACTGAGTACATGGTCTTTTTAATGTCCGGTTTTCCGGTGGACATTAGCCACTTGGTGTGCGTCCACCTTAGTTTTTGCAGTGGCGCATACTGACTGCACTGGCTCCGTTCCCTCTTTGTGTAGGTTTAACCACCTCTTTGGCACCCTGGTCAGCTGGTCAGCCAGATTCATGTTGGATTTGACCAGTATTATATCCACCATCAAGTCATATTCACCTACAAGCTCGCGAAGTGTGTTCAAAGATCTCCGCACTAAAATTTTCCCAGACGCCTTCGTATTTATTCGAGCTTTGCCAGTTAAGGTGTTCGAAATCCATTGATGAACACATGCTGAATCAGTAAAAAGATGTACTGTCAACACCTACCATTGAAGAGCCAAATTGACATCCTTTATTGTTGCGTCTGGCTCGGCCAAATTGATATGCTTAGCATCTCCAGCCGGGTTCAGCCACGACGCATCCTCAATAAAGTTTCCATCTACCTCTAATACGACACCTGTGGCTACGGAATTCGCATCCACCCACACGTTCATTTCACGGCCACTCACACACCAGTCTCCTCCTACTGGTTCGGCCGCGCGTATTCTGGCTATGATATCGGCTAACATGCAATTAATAGAGGCATTCTCAACTTCGTCATCCCATCCTGTGGTTAGAGCGCTTGATTGTCATTTCACAAACGCAGTGGACACACGTAGCCAGTTGCAAACGGGAAAGTGGCCCACAAGTTTTCCACATAACGAGAATACGCGCCGGCGAGTTATCCTCATGGGGATATCGGGGATATCTCCACCTTGCTTCCATCGGAGAGTACCATTGTCACTCCAAACCTGTAAGCCCAACACCTTAGCTCCGTCTTCTAATCTCATCGGTTCCTTGCACACTAGTCCGTACTTGAACAGGGGCTATCTCACACGTGCCACAATAATTTAGACTCTCGTTGACATAAATGTCGTCAACATATGCCGATGTGGAATTCGCACTGGTTTTGTCTTGAGATAATACTGCGTCAATTATGGCTTTCATAATAAGAGGTGCCTCATTTAAACCGAAACCCATTCGGGTGAGGCAGTTTCTTTATCCCTTCACTATGACAGTTTGATAGGGCCACAGCGCCTTCTCCACAAGTATCTGCAGATACGACCTCCGCAAGTCCAACGAAGATACATCGGCTCCCAGTCGTCGCCATTCTCGCAACTTATGTGCCCAAACCTCTGAGTTAGCAGTATATGGTTCTACAAAACCATTCAACTCGCGGTAATCCAGTACTGGACGGATCTTCTGCTTGCTCTCTTGTATCACTGCCATTAATGGGATTAGACACCTAGGTGGACCAAGTTCGTCTGCGGGGTATGGTCGCAGCCATCTATTATCCAGCCATGGCTGAAGTTCCCTTTCATATTCGTCCCGTGCATAGTCAGGTACTGAATATTCTGCCACTCCATTCTTCAGGGTTATAGGCGGTTGTCAATTGGTCCACTTCCATGAGGCTATCCATACTTTGATGACGGTCGAACTCTACACGAAAGTCAGGTTCAATGATGGAAATAGCAGCACATTGGGACTTACTTTCTTCAGAAAATTGAACTTCTGATGAATTGATGTGCACTTCTCCTAATTCTTTAATTGTATCAATCCCAAGAAGAAGATCAAAGCCAAGTAGTGGTCTGTCCACAATTATGGCATCAATGTACATGTGTTGAGCGCGACTAACATCCAACGCAATATTGCCCTGTCCACGGCATTTTAGTACCGTCGGCAGTTAGGACTTGCGTCTTCATTGGTCGCAAATTGCGATATGCGCATTTGCTCACCAACGTCCGTGAGCAACCAGAATCAACCAGGGCCGTGCATTTCTTTCCGTCTACGGCCACCTCAATGATAGGTAGCGCCGTGTTTCTTAGTCGCTTGGAGAAAAGACCAGCGCTGACGTCTGTTCACCCGGATCCGTTTCCCTGGCACTCTGAGGAAATGTGCCCAACGTTGTTGCACCGAAAACACCGTATCTCGCGGCGGGATCTTCAGGTCTGGGTAGCTTTCTTCTCCGAGTAGCCTTTCCTGCAATCCTTTGCTAGGTGGTTGGGACCAAAACACTTAAAGCACACAATACCACCCGTCTGTTGATCTGCTGTATTCGTCTGTTGATCTGCTGCGGCAACTGACTCTTCCGGCTCTTTGCTATTGGTCATAACGGCCCGAGCGCGAGTCAGGATCTGGTCCAACGTCATAGTGTCCATTCTGGATGATGCGCAGAGAAGTTGTTTGACTTGTTGCGGCAGTCCAGAAACGAAGGCACACGTCATCCATCGTTCAGGCAGTTGGCCGCCAACCAACAAATCTAGCCGTTTCAACTCTGCTAAAAATTCGTCTACCGTTTCCCCTGGCCGAAATCGTCGTGACACAAATTGATCATACGCAGTGAATGAATCCACCGCATATGCAGTTATAAGGGCCTGCTTAATCTGCTCTGGATCTGACCTCTGCTCTTTTGTCAGCTGCCAATATACTGAGAGAGCCCTGGCTCGCAAGCGCAGTGGCAATACCCGCTCGACTTTTTTCATCTCGCAAAGTTCACAAACCAACTCCACATTTTCAATCCATTCTACAATCGGTAGCAGCTCCACTGAAATCAGGTATCAGCCTAATATCGAAACTTCTGTCCGACATGATTAGAGAAAACGCCGAAATAGCATGTAGTTTAAATAAGTCTGTATTGCCGCAACGTCACTTGTACAAATCAAAATATCGCTGGTTCACTTCGCAGTCCTCGCTTTCTAAACACGTCACTGTGTATAGCCGTCGTTCGTTCCTTCCTTTCACTGCTCCAGCCCTCTTTTATCAGGCTAACACCGCGGTTCCCCAACCAATCAGCGTTCTTGGCTTTTATTCTCGGTTACACAGGCAAATTGCCTCCTCCAGTTCGACCAATCAGCACACGACTTGCTATTGGTGGAAGAATGCCAAGCTGTACAAAAAACCCTCATCACTGCTAGAATGGCTGGACGGGACGGTAATGCCATTTTCACGGAACAAACTTGCTGATGTCACGTGCCGCACGTGAAGGTAAGACCCTTATTTTCCTGTACACCAGATGCAAGCCACTCTGGCTCGTTTGCTCCTACGGGGATGTTCACCACAAGGATTCAGGCAAAAATGATCCCTACCTAGATCATGACGTGTGAGGAATCACGAAGTTTTGAGTGCTCCCCCGATAAGTGTTATAAACTTTAATTAACCGTGAAATTTTAATTATTGTTCCCTGATAATTACTGAAGACTTTATTTCACCGTGATAAATAAACACAATCACACAGACACACAGGCACACACACACACACACACACACACACACACACACACACACACACACACACATATATATATATATTAAATATTATATATATATATATATATATATATATATATATATATATATATATATATATATATATATATATATATATATATATATATATATATTAAATAGGGCAAATATTATTTACGAATTTAAATGCCCATTCAGGAATTGTATTCCTGATCAATCAAAATTCGTAAATAATTATATAAGCCACACTACAACATGTTTGACATGCAGACTCACTCTACATCTTTCTGACCATAGCTCAATTGCATCTCATTTAAATATTCATGGGGACCTACCGGACACTATTCGTAACATACTTGTTGACAACAGTAATATAATAGCATCATCTACATGCAAAAGAAAGGCTAAAAATAATGGAAGCCTTATTAATAAAAGCAAAAAAAAGATTACACTTAATAATATCAACTATGAACATGGACACACTATCTTGACTGTTTTTTGAAAAATGAAAACATTATATAAATACATACATGCAACAAACTATTTCTTATTTAACAGTTAAAATATTTGATCCTTGAAAATGGCTAAGTGTATAGCCGAAAGCGCTCGGATAAAAAGAACATTTGGACAGTTTTTAAATAATTTCTCATCTGAAAAGAAAAAAAATATTAGGTCGCATGAGAAATTGTATAAAAATCTAAATCAATGCACCTTGTCTGTCGTATTCAATGAAATGTGCATGAAAGAAGGATTGCTGCCGAAATACACACACGCGCGCGCACACACACACACACATACATATGTATATATATATATGTGTGTGTGTGTGTGTGTGTGTGTGTGTGTGTGTGTGGTGCAATGGACAAATTACTATCTTGAAATCAAATCGCCATTGCCTCCATCTACGGCCTCCAGACGACTTCGGAACCTCCTGCATCTCTTCTGAAGGGTTTCCGTGTTCAAGTTGGTGAATGCTGCCATAATCCTTGACCAGTTCATCTTAGGAGTTATATGGAGTTTTCTTGGTCTTTCGATCAACGGCGCCCCGTGCATAATAATCAATGGTATTGCAGTCTGGTGAGTTAGGTGGTCAGATGTAAGGAGTGATGTGGTCGAAGTAATTATTTTACAGCCATTACTGGGGTCTCATGCTGCAGACTTCTGTTGCCATACATAGCGTCTTTTAGCAGCCACCCACTTGACCCAGAACATCACTACCTCCTCAAGACACTTGATAGAGGCCTCCGTGTTGTGTCTGAGTTTCTCATCAACAGACTCGGGAGTTCTTTTCTTATCAGAAAGATTTTTCCGGGGTGTTGTACCTTCGTAATCACCATTTACGTCATCCAACTCTTTCCGTATCCTCTGCACTCTCATCAGTTTGACACCCAGACACTCTGAAATTTTCGTATTGTAGCTTTCGGCGCGAATGCCAAGCATGCCGTTTCCAAATTTCTGGCGGAGTGAATTGCTTCGTGATGTTATTTTTGTCAGAGATGGTGGCCAAGTAACTCGACTGCGCAGTCGACAAAATCAAAAACAAACAACGCGCAGGCGCGAAATTAACTATATGAATCTGACTAATGAATATTTTCATTATCTTAAATTGAGGAACCGTGACACCCAAAAGTCTTCTTTTTTTTCCATGGAATAATAATGATTGAAGATCTTTTCTCGTATTGGCCTCTTCGATGGGAAGCTAAATTAAGACTGACAAATAAAAGATAAGTTGGTGTTATTCTTTTTATTTTGTTCTTGAATCTTGTAACTGTTTTCTACAGTATCATTTTATGTTCGTCTGTACTACTACCCCCCGTCTCTCTCTCTCTCTCTTTCTCTCTCTCTCTTTCTCTCTCTCTCTTTCTCGGTGTGTATCTCTCTGTTTCTCATTCTCTCTATATATACGCCTATTAATGTCGCTTTCTGTATCTCAACATACGTATCTCTCTCTATGCATCTCCCTATCTATCTGCGCACTTATCTCTCTCTCTCTCTCTCTCTCTCTCTGTATGTCTATTTATGTCGCTATTTCTCAATTTGCGTCTCTCTATATACATCTTTCTATCTATGTGTGTGTTTCTCTTTCTCTTTTTCTGTTCCTCTCTCTCTCTTTTTATGTCTCAATATGCATCTATCTATCTATCTATCTATCTATCTATCTATCTATCTATCTATCTATCTATCTATCTATCTCCGCTTCTTCATTATCTATCTATCTATCTATCTATCTATCTATCTATCTATCTATCTATCTATCTATCTATCACTCTGTATGTCTCTATGTTTCCCTCTTTTTTTCTCTCACTTACATGAAGAACAAACAGATGTGTTTCTCTACATCATGTTTGCTTTCTTCTACCAAAGGGGTTATAAAGTTTCACAATATGCGTTTTTTTTTCTTCTTTCCTTGGTGTCCCCCTTTTTTCTCGTCTCTACCCACACCCGTAGAAGTTTCTAGTCTCTAGAATGTTTCTTTCGAGAGACTCGACACTGTTCGATAACCTCAAAAGTGACAACAGTATTCCATTAGTCAAACATTACCAACAAAGCAATAACACTTTAATAAATATTGTGATAATACAATAGCCCCACAGCACTGAATTTTTATCCGTCAGAATTTAAAATTATTTCGTTGGTTCCATTTTCTGGATTCCGCTGGGCGGTAATAACATAATTTACTCGAAGAAAGACAATCATAGAATCTAGTTTAAAGGATCAGATATCAGTTTATTGGTTTTTTTTTTCTGGTGAAATTTACAGACTCTTTGCTATTACTTCTCTTGACCTTTGATAAAAAAAAACCCCAAAAAACTTCCATTCTTTCATAAAATGCATTATTCTTTTATGCTTGTGATCATAGACAGCGTACAATTAATTCTACGTAGGTAAGCACACATGCAAAAATATTACTTATTTCTACACTTATTATTTGCCGCCTATTTCGGAAATGTGCCTTATACATCGAAAAAAAAAGGAATTGCTCGCAACAGTAAAACTCTGTACTACATTTAACCCAGATCCCTAAGATATATCGATAGCATCTTCTATCTTCTTTTATTCACCGTGTTCTTTCAACATGTAGACAATAACGGTTTTTCACAACTTCCGGTCTTTTGTTTTATTGATTGATTCCTTTTCTGCGGCCATTAACCCATTGCAGGTTATTTAAAGTCAGAAAAAAATATTATTTTTAGATTGTAAGTATTTTGGTGGGGATAATAATGATTTATTCACACAAGTCTTACTGATTAACCCATAGCTGGAAGGAAAAGGGGTGGACTCCTCCCATTCCCAATGGTATTTGCAAGTGAATGTATATAACAAACCCATCGGAAGTCGGCTCTTCGATTACCAATTCCGAGCCATTATCCATCACGCCACTTTCATATACAAACTTACAGTACTTAGTATTCCCAAGCGGTCAGTCATCTAGGCACTGACCAGGCTCGACGTTGCTTAACTTCGGTGACTTTACGGGAACCGGTGTTTTAACCTCATGTAGGCATAAAGGACCGTTCTTTTAGCTCTCATTTTGAGTATTTGATATCTCTCCTAATTCCTGTTCTGCCAACCATTTACAAAAGCTCATTAGGTAAGTTATCCAATGATTTCCCCTGTTCTTCTTACCTTTAATACGCCTTGTGAGTGTCAGATTCTCTATGCCCTGTTTCCTTATTATGCTCCCTAGAAATGATATCTGCGTCTTTTTTATTTTAATTCGTTTTGTATTCATTTTCTCTAGAACTTTGTCGTTCTTCACATTTTCAGTCTATGGTACTCTCAGCATTCTTCTGTGGAAAGCAAACGTTTCTAGTGATTTTTCAAGCGTAGCTTAGATGTGGCACAAGGCTGAAAGTAGGGGGCACTCAGTGAGGATCTACTTCACTATTCGGTCGTAAATGTTCTAACGAGACAATCTTGCTAACCATTACACCGCCTCGAGGTGCCCCCAAAAAGTGATGAAAATGATTGGCACAACACTCTTCCTATCTCACATTTCGATTTGGACCTTGTTCCGGGCTATGTTCAGCTTAGTAAATATACAAAGATACCCAAGATATTTTTTTTTATCAGCTAAATGACGTACAAAATGCGGCAAGGCTTTATGGCATAACCCGTCATTATTTTTGTTATTTTTACGGCGTTTATAGCCTGAAATAGAGAGGAAATATTGGATGGCGATCAATGATTTGTACAGTGTAATCTGCCCATTACACACACATTATTTCTAGAGCATGTATACGAGAGATTATTTTAAAGCTCTCGCAAATAAATTCTGAAAGGACGAGCAATATATAACAGAAATATAATTTTTTTCTTTTATCTATAATCACTATGTTGAAGCCCAAATTATTTCAAATCGGTTTTGGAATTCTTAACGCTTTCAATTTATTCAGTGGTGAGTTGAGAAAATAGATATGCAGCGTGAATATTAAGATGTGCTTGAACGAGATGGTGCGAGACACAAAAAGTGCGTCACTGTCGCATTCAATTTGACGAAAAGTCAATAAAAGAAACCACTTAACAGCAATAAGAGATTGTATTTTTTTTTAATGTTATCCTGTGATTATTGTCCGCTTTTTTAGTATTTTTCGCTCTTTCTAGAAAATACCGCTTACAAGGCCCGAAGCAAAGGTATATGTAAATTTACAGTTATAATTTTTTTTTTAAAAATGTTCTTCAAGACAAGTATATTTAAATTAGTAAAAAAGCCTTTTGAGAAGAAATCTATATTAAACGTAATGTAAAGCAGATTCCATTAGGAAAAAGAATTAGCTTATTATCATTTGCAATGGTACCAGGATTTCACTAGTAAAACGCTAAAAATATGGTGAACCCAATGAAGAAGTTGCTCTCTACGTTAATAATACTCTATGAGACAAATTCATTAAATATTACTGCATATCTAAGCAACCAATAAACATATACTTATCTGTGTTTAGTTTGACGCAAATTCAGAGCAATAAGGCACTCAGTGAGGATCGAACCCGCTGCTAGAGTAAGGAACTATGACAATATTGTTAACCGTTATTTCCCAAAGATGTTGACATGTATTTTCTAAGCTTGCTTTAATCTGGCATATGTAATCAAAATCAATGCTGTCGTAACTTTGTAAAGGAGTAAAAAGGTTTTGATTGGTTTAGTCTGGCTTGTTTTGTTTTACAGCCTATCAACCTAAATGTGTTAATACCGACAAGATTTTTATTGCTGGAAATATGTTTTTTCAAAAATGTTTTTTTCTGGTAAATTTTTTTCTTTATCAAAAACGTACTGCTGGTAATAACGTATTGCTGGTAATTTTTTTTCCTTATCAAAAATGTACCGCTGGTAATAACGTATTGCTGGTAATTTTTTCTTCCAAAAATGTATTGCTGGTATTAAAACCCATTTGTACACATTCATAGTGTTTTGATCCCTTTTTTGTGGGCGGAGGAGGGTAACTATTTACCCATATTTGGTATCGTAATAGGTGCTACCACCCCTGGTCAGGGTGGACCCGGGAACACCAGCAATTAAGAGCTGGTTTCATGCTTCTTAAATCCCCATGACCAGAGGGTCTTCCTGTCAGATGTAGTTTATAGTAATACCCAGGACGCCTCATTGGTGAGAGGGGGCCTTACCCCTCTGCAGAGGTGCAATCGGCGTATTCTGTAGTCACAGCCGACAGGGCAGGAAGTAAAAATTAAAACCCTATTAAAGTATTGTTAGATAATTTAACGCAACAGCAATTTCTACTAATACAAGTGTGCAGCATTTGTATTGATAAAAATGATAATGACTCTAGATTGTTTTTACAGCTTATCAACCCTTTGTAGGGTATTTAAAGCCGAAACATATTTGGGATTGTGGGAGGTTACTTATTGTGGCCGCTGTTTTCCCCCATCTAAGTACTGACCGGGCTATATTCTACTTCAGTGATCGTACGTAAATCGGTGTTTTCAGCGTGATTTCTGACCGTAATCTAGTGATGTCGTCTTTTTAATGAGATGATGGCTTGAGTTATTACTTGTATTAAAATTTGAATAGATATAGATGCTGATCATTATCGTTTGAATTTAAAAAATAAATATTTAGCGAACATTTGCTATCTCGACAATTTAATTTTCTGATGGTTAAATAATAATGATAATAATAACTTCACTCAACAGGAAAATTTCAAACTCCTCATATAAGTTTAATGTAAGGTTTCAGCGCCATCTTGGAGGCATTGTTACGGAAGTCTTAGAAATATCTTTCTGGCTTGCACAATCGACCAATTTGCCAAGTACGTCGTTTACAAGCCTTAGAAAAAAAGCAGCTGATAGGAAAATGGATTCTAAATAAGCTTGCAGAAAGGAATATCAGTCAGGGTTGAAGCACTCGTCTATCCTCATGCTCCATACAGGAAAAATAACCTGCAAGTACTCTATTGCTATTACCATGGGCAATGTTCAAACGAGCAGCATTCCTTTGTACCGCCAGTTCAGACCTTCACAGCTTAGACTCACTATACTGCGTACACGGTGGCAAATCATTCTCATTCCTAGCGTAGTTTTTCCTCAAGCAATAAGTTCCACTCAGCCAGCTTCTTCTCCAGAACTGTTATTTTATAGAGCAGCTCGAGAGAATGCTTCCCCAACCACGACAGTCTTAAAAATGTCAGTTTTGGATATAAAAAAAGAATGTGCAGGTGGTGTGATGACTATCAGCTCGAAAAATGAAATCGCTGGGCCGATTTCTAATGGTGGGTGATGCTTTTGCGCTGTCTTGAAGTTAATGCCCTTGGGGAAAAATGAATTCATATCTTCTGTCTATAACAAGACAGAGTGGGATCTTTAGTTTTGATAAGGCTGTCAGTGTATGAGAAGAACAAAGCTAAATGTTAAACAGTGGAAAATGAAATGAGAAATCACTGTTATATTTCCCAAGAGGCCATTGCAGTTCATGCATAATAAAATATACAGAATTTGTGTAAAGCCATGACTATCTTCAACCTGATGGAGTATGATTTTAACTGCCAATTAAAAATTATTGCGAAAATTCAAAATTATATTTAGATTCATAGTGGTTTCACTCATTTTATCTAAATGGAATGCATTGTGAAGAAAAATTATTTTCTGTTTTTATATATCTTGCGATTTCTATTTATTACATTTTACAGGAATCCAGGCAATCTGATTTAAAAAATAATTTGGTCCTATTGAAGGATACAATGGAAGAGAAAAAAAGACCTTCCGGTGATTTTGTTGTATGAAAACACATTCACACTTCGCAGCAAGCTATCAGAGACGGGAAGCCCTTCTACATTTGGCATATTCACAAAACCTCTGGCATACATATTACCACAGTTTTTCATTCACGGATCCCTTAATCTCTCAGTGTTTCCAAAAGGTTTACTATGCCGAAATCTTCTAAGGAGAAATCGACGAATTAAAACTGGAATCGTTCTGAGTGTCTCATTAATCTAACTTCGCGTCAAACTAAACAAATATCGATAAATTTCCATAAGATGCTTAGACATGTAATGATTAGAGATTTTGTCTCATAGAGTGTTATTAACGTAGAGAGCATTTCTTCATTGGGTTTATCATATTTTTAGCGTTATACTAGTAAAATCCTGGTACCTTTGCAAATGATAATAAGTTAATTCTTTTTTGTAATGAAATCTGCTTTGCATTACGTTTAATATAGTTTTTTTTTAAGCATTCCACCCCAAGCAAGGCGCTAAACCACTAGCACACAAGGGGTTACAGAGAGTTGGAGCTAGAGCAAAGAGGAGTGATAGAGGAAAGGATGAAGAGAAGGATAGGGGATAGATCTGGGCATCTGGAGACGTCGATTGACATTACATTTGAATAGTTGGAGATTATAGCTATCAGGAAAAGAAGAAATGGGGAGGGAGTTCCACAGGCGAGAAGTTTTTTCTCAAACGGCTTTTGCTAATTAATTATACTTGTTTTGGACAATTTTTTTATTTAAATTATAACTATAAATTTACATATAACTTAGTTGAACGGTGCTGTAAAATCATAGACGTTTATGAAAAATACTTTGATGTCTTAATAATATGATAAAGTCCCACAGAACAATATTCTAGTGGGTTAAAGCATTAGTTTGTAAATTTGGTGACACAGTAATTGAAAGGTAGTGTGTACCTGGACTGAGTGAAAACAGAGCGAGCAATGATTAATCAGTACTAAAAATAAGGCCTAAACGAGATTTTGCATATAGGTCACCCAGATTGATGTAAAGCTGATGAAGGCCGGCGAATGCAACGGCCGAAACGTGATAACAGCAATAAAGATGAGGACAACAGTCCGCGTGTAAGAAATGAAAATAATGATAAAGTTATACAAAGAAAATGTTTAGTTATAAAGTTCTGGAAACTGGCATAAATTTGCAAACAGAATAATTACACAGGTTTGGTTTAGTTTATGTTGTTTTACGGCATAACAACCTCAATGGGTTATTTTATACCGGCAAGATTTTTACTGCTGGTAATATATTATTTTTCAAAAATCTATAATGCTGGTAATAATTTTTTACCAAGTATTTGCGTTATTAAAACCAATTTTTTAGACTTTCATAGTGTTTTGACCCCAGTTTGAGGGTTAACAATTTACCCATATCTGGGTCCCTAACATGTGCTACCATCCCGAATCAGGTGGACCTGTGAACACCACTAATTAAGAGGGAATGCCACGCTCCTCAAGACCTCTTGATCAGAGGCCTTGCTGTTGGACGTAGTTTATCGTCTTACCCAGGACGCAGATGTAGTTTATCGTCATACCTACGACGGTAATTAGACTGTTGCGAACATATATTTCATAACAGAATAGTTACACTGTTGCGAACATATATTTTCTATTGTAAAATACAATTTATATTGTCCATTATGAGTAAATTACATTACAATAATTTTTTTACTATTATAACTCAAAATATTCATAGATGTAGCTTAAATTTTGTTCCATAATATCTTCTAACATGTGTACACTCAATATGATTTTATTATACAAATCAATTTTTATACGATAAAATTGGTATAAAGCAATTGACTTCAGGAGAATTGTCAAAATTAAATATTTATTTAATAGTTGTCTATCTGTTCAGCAGTTCTTTTCATAGATGACATGATTGCTAATAGAAATAATTATCATAAAAAAGCCTAATTTACTAACTTTGTTTCGTACTTACAAATATGTCTATGACTGAGCAAACTATATAAAAATTGTGAATTTACGTAATAATGGCACCGGTAATAATGGCACGGTAAAATACCACTGGTAAGAATAGTACCAGTGGAAAAATAAGAAAAAAATGGCACAAGTGAAAAAATAGGAAAAGTATAAGTTTATTGAAATATTTGCAAAAAAAAGTTGATTTTGAATGAAATCTAATTTTTAAAAATATTCCAATTTTCATTTTTGCCGGTGCCATTTTTACTGTGCCATTATTATTTGTGCCATTATTAGCGGTCATCACTAATTGCAAGAACAAGAAGACTCCTTGAAAATGGCACAATAGATTAGCCGAAAGTGCTCGGAACGAACAATCGTTTGGACATTTTATACATACATTAAGCCCAAAGATGAATCTCCTTTTAAGCATACAAGAAAAATACAATGAAAAAATTTAAACGAAGTACTTTATCAGTCATTTTTAACAAATCATATTTATTTGAATATGCACGTATTTATGGTAGGATTTTCAGTCGATAATATATCCTCATTTAAAAAAGAACTGACAATAAATTGTTTTTGGCGTCAGAGGTTTTATTATGTATACTAAGTGCGTTATGTTTTTCTATTTATAAATAGATCCAAAAGATGATATACGTTGGAATTTCTAATCGAACCCTTTATTTCGTCCACCGGGGTAGATTTTTCTATTTCCAAGTACCACTTTCGGGATATTAGAGTTTCAGTTATCTCCTAAACTGAAACTATGATATCCAGAAAAGGTATATATATGACATCTAAAACATATAGAAACAATATTGACACAATAAATCCTGAATTAGTCATTTTACATGTTAATACAGACTGCTTAACATTATAGAATCTTCATTAGACATACATACTTTTATTTTGATATTCCTTCGCATTTGGTAAAGTTGCAGCAGTTTTTGGTGCTTACCAAAGATCCTTACTTGGAATACTTCGATAGATTAACACATAGATCATTTAAAGATGGCGTTCAAATTTACTATTGAGTTCATATCTGAAAAAAAATGAAACTCCATTAATTTGGTGACTTTGAAAAGGTTTGGTTGGAAGAGGAACAACTATTACAATCTCTTTCGTAAATGAATTCTTTAGATTAAATCTTTTTGGTTATAACCAGTAACGCCAAAACTGTCTTGTTCAAGAACATGCACTAATTTACTGCATTTATTTTAATATCTTTCTGCGTGTACAAAATTCTAATAAGGCTATAAAAACCGACATATTGGAAGCTATATGACAGGGAAAGGAAGAGCAAGAAAAGGAAGAAATCGGAAAAGTGTATAATTACTAGTAAGTGCGTCAAGCGGAACAGCAAAGGGAATAAAAACGTTAACGGGCGTTATAAATACGAGAGAATTACTTCAGAGCTCAAATAGAAAAATGAAAATTAAAAAAAAAAATGCTTCGATTTTCACTGTTTATATTTTAATCACAGGACACACCAGATTTATTCCTCGGCTTAAGGCTCTGAACATTGAGGAACGAGAACCGCTTTGCTTTTTTATTTTATTTTCTTATTTCACTTTACGCGCTTTATGTTAATGAATTTTTCTTCCCATTTACATTCCTTTTACTATGTCTGCTTTTATAAGATTTGTTTTAATTCCACCATCAATTTCGAAGAAACCTGTAATTTTACGACCTACAAAACGAAGCCAGTATATTTCTCTATCTTTGCACTGTTTTCTTTTAGGATATACTGACTGACATTTTCCATGAATGATCCAACACATATATCAGCATTCAGTTACTATCTAATTTAGCCCTAAAGTAATTACTAAAATATACTCTTGTGAAATCAGTTTTCATGTACTGCTTCGCCCAAATTACATATTTTTAGTGATGTTTTCTTAATAGATGTTAGTTTGATTGCTTTAGTGTCTTTAACATATGTTATTAATATTCGGCTTGTTTGTTTAGATTCGCAAAACCAGATGCATTAAATAATTTCTTGCTTGATAATCTAACTTTCATGTCATTTATCCTTTCAATTTTCTCATTTCTGATATTTTGGAGGCCATTTTTTTTTTGTTATTATTATGCACAATTGTTCAGTTCTTTCTTTGGTTGTCATCAGCCTGTTTGCAATTTGTGACATTACGTTCACGTCGCACAATAACATAATAAAATCTTTTCCTCTTTTTGGATTATATATTTCATGGCAATCTTTAGATACATGAGAATAGAAAACAATTATTAATAATTATACATTGGTATCTCTATAATCAATATGATAAACAATCCTAGTTTCATAACAAAACCTCAAACCGCCTCATTTCTTATGCCATTTAGGATGCATGTGATTATGGCTTTTTACGGTATTTCCTTTTTTCTTTTTGTTTATTTACCAAATATTCCTTCTTTTACAGTGTACACCATCAAAGCTTAGAACATCCAGTCAATGCTGCTACTTAAACAAGAACTAGAGGCAAACAAAACACGGGTTCATGCCTTTTTTCATTAGTATCTGTGTTAAACTGAGCACAATCGACTAAGCTGGAATTTGCGATGATAACCATTAAAATAACTGTACACTCGGCCGTCACATAATTTATTGTACATATTTTTAATAAAATTTTGCCAACAACGATTGGTTAATATAAATATTAATGTGAAAACATTGATTGGTCTAATATAATTTGAGATAAGATCGAAATAACTTCCTCGTTTTTACATATCACAAAAAATTGACAAAGACAGTTGTTATCGAAATAATACTACTATTACTAATAATAATAATGATAATAAAACCATATAATAATCAGTGTGTATTTATTTATATATTTCCTGCTCCATCTGAATGGGAAGGGAGGTAAAACAATTTATTTTTTTTAATTTATGAGTGATTATTCCCCTTAGTCGTTTTAATAACCTGCATTTAGAGAAAATTACTTCCCGAGAAAACTGAAACGTTTAATTAACCATTTCCTTTACTCATACGTTACTAAGTTGGTAATCTTATTTGTTCAAGCCTTTCATGTGAGGCACTCAGATACCTTGAAATAGGTCTTGAAATAAGTTTTGTCGTTCTGTTGCGAATCTTTTTCTTCCGAGGGATATTTCTATTTCACTATTATATTAAACATATATAATTATTAACGTAAAATGATTTTGAGTAAAAGGCGATTGATATAATACCAGGAGTAATTAATAAATCATTGATACTACTGGACGTCTGAAACTATAAAGAGAACGGATTAATTAAAAATGGACATATATTTTAGTTGTGAATTCTTTATCTCCGCTTTATTGAATCTCAATTGTTTCAAGACTTTTGTTTCATTGCATCTCCCTATTAAAATTTTCTAACAATTTCCGTCATTTCTGATGGTACGGGTACATCAGTAATAATAATAGCAACAACAAGCATGCGAAAGCAGTGTTAGAGGATGAATATTTGATATTTCTCCTCGTAAAAGAAAACAATCAGTAGACCAAGCATAGCTTGCTGGAAACATTAATCAAGAAGTGACAATTGAAGAGCAGAATTCTATATCTATTATAATTCCATAGTAAAGTTTACGATATCGGAACCGCATGCTTACTCAGAACAAGAAACCATAACATTCTAGAACACAACAGAGACCTGAGAAACGCCATATGATTGCACGATAGAAACACCAGTACTAAAAAACAACGAAAATAGTCAAAAACAACTACATACAATGATAGTCTCTCCTTTTTTCAATATTCTGATAAAATGGATTACCATCAACCTGGAAGTAAACGATTAATAAATATTTGCGCCAAAAATTAACTGTTTGTATTTACAATTTTTGAGGGGGGGGCAATATTCATGCAAAATAGAAATCAAATAGGGACCCCTGGCCGCGAGGTCGGTCAGTTGATAAGGATTAACTTTTACAAGCAGACTGGTTCCCAAAATAATATATGTAAAGAATGATGATAAATTTTTCGTCTACCGAAACGTGATAAAATCTTCCCAAATCAAGGAATCTTTGTCTCTTGTTAGCCAAAGATAAAGTTAACGTAGAAATAAAAAAAAATGATAAATCCCAGATGCGAAAACAACCACACACAAAAGCACGATAAGAAAGAATTTTGTACGATAATTAAAACTTGGCCGTCTGGGCTAGATCATGCCTAGCCCTTGGGAAACGGGTTTCTCATGTGACCAAGGAGGAAAGTGCTAAGGTTGAATTTCAGGGAAAGTAGAGGATTTTCCATGCCCGTCTGGTAGTGATGGTGAGAGGCATTCACACAAAGCAAGAAGCAGACGGGTTTGATCAAGTGAACAAAGGGAGATGGCCTAGGTAGAATTCCAAGGAGGGATGAGGGACCCATCCCCATATTTAGACAATTGTAGGGAGAGCATTGATTGGTTGTTTGTAGAACGTGGGCATTCTTAGAGCACATAATGCCCCAACCCAGCCCTTGCGCATGTTTCCAGAAAAAGAGAACCCCGAGTAGATGAAAACAGACTACAGCAGAGACACGGCATACAGAGACTGCGGAGACGATACTGAAAAGAAAGAGGAGCACCACCGCTTCGTCTTATGTGATTTGCCACCCTGAAGAGAAAGCTTCCGACTTAAAGCCTCGTTCCAGTAGTCTCGTTCCATTATGATAACAAGAGTATGTCACGATAATTGGGAGGGTTGATAGTTATTGCATCAAGAGTAAAGACTTGTTTGAACTGTCAACAACTGTACCATCAAACTTGTATCAAGGAATTACATATAAATATTTCTTTTACTTTTATATAATTTATTTTTTCTTCTTGTGTATGACTCTACTCTGACTGAACCAAACTAAGTCATCGATTCCAGTCGGCCATTCGGACCAAGCCAGTTTTGCGATCAACTGGGGCGGGACAAGACTTGGGCCGAAGCGATCAACTCTACGATCAGTTGAGCCGATCGAACTTGAATACGGAGCAACCGGAGTAGACGCTATAGATTGAATAGCCTGACAATGACGAAAAACTCAAATATTTTCCAAAAGCGAAATTGCACCTGCAGATGATTATGGTCACTGTCTGGTGGTTCAGCATTGGCATTATCCATTACAGCTTTCTGGAATTTAACCAGAATATCACTGCCAAAGTTTACTGCCAGCAACTGGATGAGAGGTACATCCATTTAAACAAAATGCAACCGGAACTGATTTAATAGCCCAATTCTGCTCCACGACAAGGCTCGGACACGTGTTACAAGGATGATACTGCACATGCTCACGGACGTGTCATACGAAACTTTGACACATTCAGTATATTACCCTGATCTTTCGCTCACTACCACCTTGTCAAATATGTTAATAACTTTTGAGCCAAAAGATATTACGTTGCAAATAAAATGGAGAAACTATATTCCAGGATTTAGAGTTTTATCGTAAAGGCATACCTAACCTTGAACTTCAATGGCACAAATGTATAAATGCCTAGTGTTCTTATTCTGAGTGATTTAAACACTGTTTAATTACATTAGTTCAAGAATAACCGTTGATTCTAAATTCGGACATTATCTTCCGAACAGATTAATGTATTGAGCATGTAGCCATTCATTTCGCAATTTCCTTCTGATATTATCTTCATTTTCCGCGAAGGTATTTATACATTGCAAATCATTTTTATTATTAGTCAGTATTTGTTTTCTTCCTACTTGCTATTATAACCAAGACACACACACTTGGATATACTACAGAAAATGTATGAAAGAATTAAATGTAAAATCAAGTTTTTAGGCTAATTTTGACATAAACTACCTATAAGTTTTGTTATGTATATTTTTGACATTGTAAAGTATCCGAGAAGGTTTTAGTCGCGTTAGTAAAGGTTTCAAGTATTAAATACAGTGTATGTATCAATGTGCTAATAACCTTCGGAAAGTTATGGATCATCTTCTTTTCAACCCACCAGCTATGGGTAAATAGCAGGAAAAAACCGGGTTCTATATCCTTGGATGGTAACTGGTCTACCGCAGAAGGAAATGGCTGTAATGAGTTGGTCGGTCAACTTGAAACCACAAAAGCGAGTGGGGGTGGGCAGGCACGGGAACTGTGATTGGTAGCTGGCTTGTTGGTGTTTTGCATAGGTGAGTTACCAAGCTCTGTGTAAAGGTGTGACGTCGTCCCTTGGTTGCAGCGCCAACTGTGACGTTCTATTCTGGTCTACCACGGCACCAACTGTGACGTCCCTAAACAGCACCAATTGTGACGTCCTCGCCGCGGCGCCAGCTGTTCGCTCCTCGCAGCTCCGTTCAGGTATCGCCGCTCCAAACGTGACGTCCGCCTGTCGCGTCAGTCGTGTTGTCTCGTCCTGTGACGACCAACTGGCTTGGTATCGGTCGCGGCACCCAAATGTGACGTTCTAACCTTTTGGTGATTCGGGTGGGAATCTGGTTAGATTTGATATCAGCCTCGTCGTTCCCAACTCGCTTCCAACGCCTGGTTACCAAGGTAACTGCATTGATCCCCAGTCTGCCTACCCACGTTGTGAATTGATCTTAGGCAGACGAGATCAAACAGTGGTATGGGCCGTAATGCAAACCGAGTTCAACGGGGGTGATACCACACAAATATGCATAAAATAAAATAAAATGAAAACTCAAAAAGTTCAAAGTATCAAAGAAAAAGGTAACAAAATTTATGTCTAGTTGTTCGATACATAGGACTGCATCTATCTCCCGACCCGTTCTATGGATTGTGACACGTCGTTTTCCGTTAGGCGAGTTTTAATGCTTCAAGTTGTTTGCTACCTAAGAAATTGGTTTTTTGGTGTGTTTTCGGACGAAAGTCGAAAAAAAAACTTATTTCGGTGGTCTGAATCTAAGTCGCTCTTCAAAATAATTGTTCTTGGGTTGAAGAGGAGTCCGGAATTTGCGTGAATCTTGGTCAGCTATCAACGAGGCGGCTTCAACTGGAGACTCAACTCAAACTTTTCTGGAACTGAACTCACTGGAACTGATTTCTGCTCGTTGTGGCTTCGCTTATATGGACGCCAACCAAAACCGGAGTGGGTCTGTCGGCGTCGGGGTTTCCTCGATAATTCTAAATACATATCCACCTCTCTGGTTAGAAATTTCCACTTTTTTCCATTTTTGGGAACCTTCCTCACTCCCACCTTCTCACCATACTTCAGAGGGCGTGAACTGCCCTCCCCACTTCTTCGTAGCAGCTTCTCATACCTACACTCTGGATGGGCGGCGACAGCCTGCTTCGTGCGTCACGTGATCACCACTTGACCAATGATGTCTTAGTCGGGCGTGGACGAATCCGCGGCTTTGTTTCAGAAAAAAATATCTTGCTTAACTAAAAAAAAATTATCCCTTCTTTTCCTTTTCTTCCTCTTAATCGCCGTTATCATTTCTCTAGCCGCAAACGGGACAATATGAACAATGGCGGTCATAATTCTTGTTCTACACGTGGTTTTCGTCAGGTATTTTATCGCTAATTATCCGAATGGGTGGTCTTCTTAACACGGCCAACCGTCGCCTCGAAAAGACATTTCTAAATTCCCATTCATTTCCCTTCGGTACATATTTCTGATAACATAATTTTATTATCGCAGGCCAAGGATGTTCCGTCGAAGGAAATCGGTCAGCGGACACTCGTGAGTGGCTTTTAATTTTTCATATCTGTCCAAAGTCCTTTTAGTTGCCTGTTTTTCGTCACTTATCGAAATAACATTTTCATTTGAATTTTTCTTTGGCAAGTCGGTCTGTAGTTGATAATAAGACGCCTCCCCGTACCAATAGTTTGTTTTCATATCCTTAGATAACACAGCCGTCGCCAAAACATATCTGATTCTTTCTTTCTTTCCCTTTTTTTTTACTCAGAATTTCCCTGTCATTGTAATGACACCCTTTCGCCATTTGTTACTTATCAAAATATCCCTTATCCATTGCCTCTTAGCCGTATGTGTGTTCTGCTTATCATCCACGATTCGGTCCTTAGCCTCTCCTTTTCTTCTTTTCTTTCTTTTCTTTTTCTGCCTCGTTAAATGGTGCCACAAAGGGCTGGAATGAGGAGGGTAGTTTTTCAGTCTCAGAAGTGGAGACTGCATCCGTCGCTACGACAGCAGGAGAGAAAGAGACGAAATCATTTGTTTTCGTGACACATTCCAACACAATGGCAACCTACTGCTGGAAAAAAAATCTGTCTCGTCAGTCATGTATCGAAAGATACATGATCGCCTAAGCATATATCGCGCATGGCACATAACTGACTGACGTGCTAATACCCTTGGGAAAGGTATAGATCTTCTTCTCCCCCCACCAGGTATGTGTAAATAGCAAGACAGATCGGTTTCTTTAGCTTTGAATTGCAGCTGGTCTACCGCAGTAAGAAATGACAACCTACAGCGGGAAAAAAATCTGTCTCGTCAGTCATGTATCGAAAGATAGATGATCGCCTAACCGTGTATCACGCATGGAACATAACTAACTCACTGTATGTATCCAACTTACTGCACTTTTGAATGATCAAACGGCACTTGCTAAGGATTACTCTATAACAAACTCGTAGTTAATTAATGTGTCCGGGGAACGGTCAGTGATGGGATTCAAGTTTTTTCTAAACTATTTGTTTCTTCTTTTAACCCTCGATATTTTTGTCCATAAATTTAAGAACTGGTCCCCTTTCTCGTTCTTGCACATCATTGATAGTCTTAACATATTTGGGAAGGATATTAGAATAATCCCGAATCTATACTGACAGCAAACCGCCTGCATACGGATAGGATATTAATTCAGTAAATATTCAAAAATAGAAAGGGGCGTAAGGCAAGCATGCGTCTTCTCAACCGGACTTATTCAATAAGCGAGAAGAAAAGACTAAAATCAATTCCAAGAAGAAAGGATGCTTGGTTGTTATCAAAAGGAACCGCCCAACAGACAAATTACAAATTGGAGATGCCAAATTCAAACAAGTATAATTTAAATGTCTGGAAAGTGTTTTAACTGATGACGGAAAGTGAAACACTGAAATTTGAATATGCATTATAATAGCGAAAGATACCTCCTAAAAAACAAAGGAAGTGTTAAGAAACAAGAAAATTTCCATAGAAGCAAAAAAGAAAAAAAAGAGTGCTGAACTGTTACATAATATCAGTTCTTTAATATCTCAGTGAATGTTGATCAATCTTCTCGAAGATGAAAAACTTGAATCAACGAAAATCTGGTTCTACAGGAGGATACTGAGAATAACATGGACCGAGCATGCGAGTAACGACGAACTTTTGCATAAAACGGAAACAAAAAGATCTTTATATTTAAGATGAGAAAGTGCCACTTGAATATCCTAGGGCACATATTGAAGAAAGGCGGCTTGTAAAATATGATACCGCCAGGACATATTGAAGGCAAAGGAGACAGAGAATAACAACTTATGTCCTACTTTGTGACTTTGAGTAAATTGATGACAGAACAGGGTTTAGGAGAAATAATCAAAAGATGTATTAAGCCCTATACAGTAGCGTCCAAAATTAAGGAACAAAAATTTAAAGTTCGATATCTCAAAGAATATAAATCCAATTTTTCTGAAATGTTCACTAGATGTAGGCAAATGGTAGTTCAGTTTGGCTTTAAATCTGTAGGTTATTTGGAATTCTACAGAGAGTGTTATGATTCATTTAATTCTTTACACAAATATCAAGTGTCCAAAATTAAGGAATAAATCGGGCGAATTTGTGAGAATAACGCACATAATCCGAATTTTTGATAATCGAGGTTAAGATAAAGATTGTTTATCATCACTGCATCGTTTTCCAACATGGCGAACCGATGAAAAGTTGACAAGTGTCTAAGAGCTAATGTCAAAATGCAAAAGAAAAATAACTTACAAATTTAAAGCCCAAGTGAAATACCATTTGTCTACATTTAGTAAAAATTTCAGAAATATTGGATATATATATTTTTGAGAGATCCTAGTTTTAATTTTGGACGCTACTCTAAAGTATAGGAAATTGTTGAGAGCTAAAATTTCCAAAGTCCTGAAGAGAGACTGCACATAGAAGAAGAGAATTTATAGATCCTTGATATAATGTTCACACTGAACAAGGCTCCAAGGGAGTAGAACACGAAGGAACAGTGAAGTCACTGCTGTTAAGTGCATTATAACGACATCCATTGCAATGTCAGAACTGTACCAGGAATCAATGTCATAGTCTTGGTAATAATAGTAATGATAATGATATGTGGGTTTACGACCACATCACGTCCACTTATGGCCTAGCGGATAAAAGTGTTGGTTAGATACAATGATTTGACCCAAAGAGTTGTGAGTTCAATACCCGGCTACGGCAGTAGTGAACAAACAAAACTTGGAAGAGGCGTGAATGAAATAAATGGATCAGTTCGAAATTTCAATCATTCCCGTGAGCACAATTGCTGAAACAACATCCATTGCAAGGACTGATTTTTACCAGGAATCAATGTAAGAGTCCTGGAAATAATAGTAATGAGAGTGATACGTGGCCACATCACGTCGAAACACAGTTTCCCATACGTTCATTGAGCCCCGTCAGTATCCAGATGGGTGATCTCTTGCGAATATCAGGGGCTGTAAGGATGGATGCGCGGGTGGTGTAATAGACAAAGACTTGTTAATAGGAGAGTTCCAATTCCCTTTGTGTTCTTTATATTAACTAATGCGCAAATAACCTTGGGGAAGATGTGAATCCACGTTTTCCCCCAAGCTAATAATATGAATAATGGAATAAAGATAAAGGCAACGGTCTGAACAGTGTAAATAATTACAATACCTCATCTCAGAAATATAGACGGAATGGAATTTCAAACTGAACCCTTTCAACACAAATCAAAAACAATGGGGCACCCAGTGAGGATCAGACTCACAATTCAGTCGTAAGTGATCTAGCGAGACAAACTTGCTAACCATTACACCACGTCGAAATGTTCAAGTCAATCAACTATTACACTGGTAATGTACGATGAGCGAAGTCTGTTACATACATACCGATGGGAAAAGGCATGTTTTTTTTCTTCTTCATTCTCATCTATGGCTTAAACATCAGGGTAGACTATGTCTTTTAAGATCGGTTGGCAACCAATCTAAGAGAAGGAAAAGTGAGAAAAGCAAAGGCAAAGCACACTAGTATATTTCCCAAGAATTCATGACAGATAAAGTAGAGGAATCTATGGATAGTCATAATCGCTTACGTACCGAAGGGACAGAGCATGAAAAATTGAATAGTATCATCATAACTGAATTCTTCATAGATATCATTTCACTGAGGTCGTAAATTGCCACAAAGTGCTGCTGTATATTTTTATGGCTTACATTTACTTGGCTCTTTTCTTCCTGCCCTTTTTAACTCTTAGTAATTTGTTGACTTGTTGTTATCTTTCAAATTCCCTCTGACCTCCAATATATCTTGCGAGAGTCAAATTTACCTCTTGCCTCGTCATGTACCATATCAATTTCAACAGTCTCTTTCTGATTCTAACTATAAGTTTCCATTTTCCTTAATTTGTTGTCGTTGCTCACCTGTTCTGTCCATAGTATTCTCAGCATCCTTAATCTTAATCTGTGAGGAGATTATCCACCATTCATTGCCATATAGGACTGATATTACATAATAGTTAAGTAGTCTTTCCTTTGTTTCTAATGAAATTTGCGTGTTTCTTAATACTTTGCTTATTTTTTCGAAGGCATCTTGTGCTATTCCAAAGCATCTTCAGATTTCGTTGACTTTTACTAACAGTAGATTTTATTGCCATTGGTCACATTTTTATGATAGGTAATCAAACAAGATCTCAGTGTTCCAGTGCCCTTAATCTTGTAATTATGCGAGGTTTTTTTGTTTAATGGCATATCAACTCATTATGGATCATTTAATGTCGAAATTTTATTTTCTTGTTAACTTTGGTAACTTTTTAAAAAAATGTATTACTGGTCATATTTTTATTACTTTGAAAATATATTGCTGGTAAGTTTTCTCCTAATGTATTATTATATTTTCTTGTTCTGACCTCAGTTTGGGGGTTCACTATTTGTTCCTAGCTGGGACCCTAAAACGTGCTACTAACCTCGGTCAGGGTGGCCCTTAGAACAACAACAATTATAAGGTAGTTCTACGCTCCTCACAACTTCCGGTCAGAGACCTTGTAGCCAGACATCATCTATCGGCATACCCAGGACGAATCCATTATTATAGAGCACCCAGTGAGAATCGAATTCACCACGGTGGTATTAATTTGAGAGACTAACTTGCTATCTCCATATCGCGATGGTATTTACAAAGCTTGTCTCTGTACGCCACAATGGTAATAGAAATGTTATGCTTTCTTTATAAGAAAACAATCAGCATTCATTGACCGAGGAATTTTTCAGGAAAATAGGTGTCTTAAGTTCAATAGCTCTTATCACGCTTCCCAGTATTGATTGAGGTTTACTTCCTAACTTTTTATTTGAAATAGTTGGAATGTTATCCTCATTATATCATTAGTTTCTCTTCGAGTGACATTTTAGTTGTTGCCTCTCGTTGTAGCGTCAGTTCACAAGTTTCGAAGAAGTACTGTCTTCGCAAAGAACCATAGGCTTCACTCAGTCAAAGACATTTTAACCGGTCGTATACAGCTGAGAGTTTAGATATTTCTGAACTGGTTTGGCACCATACATGACGTCCGTATAAAAGTCTCCATCTGACAAGGCTCTGAGGACCTGACAGGGCTGTTTGAGCAAAGACACGTGTGTTCAGGTTATTTTTTTGGTTTTGCGGCAACTTACGGTGTTGCAAGAAACTACCTCTAGCGCAGCCTATTCTATGTTCAATTTTCTTATCACCTATGCTCTATTTGTTACAAATGGTCCATATAACCAAATATTTAAAGCCTTTGGGATTTACTCTATCCTCATACTGAATTTTTTTGATAGATTAAAGTTAGTTCATTCCAATTCGAGATCATAGTTTCTGTTTTGGAAAAGTTTATCTTTAATCCTATTTCTTGAAACACTTATTAGATGATATTGATTTAAAAATAAAGTTTCCTGACGAGTTGATTTAAATCTGGAAACTCGGGGTAAGGACAGGTGAATATTTAATTGTATTCATTTCGCCATTTCTTGTTATTGAGCATTACAATTACAAAGTCCGCTTACCTGAAAAACATTATCTTCTAAAAACATTCAACCGTGTACTTCTTTTGTCAAAATCATTCTTATCCCATCTATGAATACTTATGTCATCAGCATAAACTCTCTCATCATCAGTACATAGTTCGCAGGAGGGAAAGCAGGATTTTTGTCTAGTATTGGTAAATTCCTTTGATATGTGATAATGGGATGCTTAAATGATTAGTGCCCTTCTCTTCACGTCCGTCATTATATGTTTGCGCATAGGGCATAGTCTCTGGTATATAGCACCCATTTTACCAACCACTATTCCACGGCGAGGAACGTATAATTATGTTATTATGCTATTAAGAGAAAAGACTTATAATGCTATTTGTACTGATTCCGTGCTACGCTAAAGAATAAAATATCCTGCAATACTGAAGAGCTGCAGTGCGTTACACAACATTGCAATCAATAAATGGAATGGGAAATTAATATGATTTAAATGATTTTAAAATTGAAGAAGGAAACTTTTGATTATGCCCGAAGGCTGAAAGGATTCTCGGTAAAACAAATTATCGGCATTTCGTTCAATATCGTTTCGTTATCTGAAATAAATTATTTTAAATAAAGTCTGTAATGAATGATAAGATGCTGCAACGGAGTGAAAGAGTTGTTGCGTTAAGATTGTTAGCGTTGCCGTTTCACTGGTTGTGGCTTGGCAGTTACCACTTGGAATAGCCTTGTGCCAATCTTGCTAATCTGAAATAAATTATTTCTTTTACACAACGCATACACAAGAAATGTGGGCTATAAAAAATTCTTCTGTAAGGTGAAAGTCAGCATGTCTCCATTTTTACTTTGCACAATGTTTCCGTAATTAGCCTTTCGGGTAATATTTTAAGCATAGATAAATATTTTTGTCCAAATGTTGACCCAATACAAGGCCCAAATTCAATCAAGGTAGAGGTTTAGTAAATCAGGTTATGTAACTAGAGATCCTTGATAACATCCAAAGAAGCATCAGCAATATTATTGACCCGGATCTGGCTGCTCGGCTTTTGTCATTTGCCCACCACCATAAGGTTGTTAATCTGTGTCTTTTCTATAAATTGTTTCATGGTAATTTTCGGATGTGCTCTTCGCTATGGTACGCTAATTGTGGATGTTTTTATTACTAACATTATTTTGTTTGTTTTCTCGTAAATAGTTTTGTTTCCATATTGTATATACACATTGGGGATAGATTTTAATTTGTTGTTTTATTCCCCCTCCGCAGACAATGAATTATACATATGGGACTACTTAGCTCTTCATGGAGATTCCGAGGTATTATGGTGGTTGAAGTGAGAATAGTTTGTTTTGGTGTAAGGAACATGTTTGCATACTTGGGTCAGTGGTTGTGGCTAGCTAAATTTAACGTTAAGACAATAGAAGACCGTCGTTTTCTCCATTCGCCATTTTTGGCCTTGTGCCACATTTCTGTATATAAGCGGAATAAATATCGCTGTTCACTGTGGTATCTAGACTTTATGAATTTAAGCACAACACTAGACTGGAGCCGAGATCTCATCAGAAAGTGTGATTAGCACACGGCGCTTCGTGGGATTCGTTACTAATTTATCCTCTTGAAAATACAAAAAATAAATACAAAAAATAACTATATATATTTCTTCTTCAAATAAAATAATATTATTATGAACGTTTTTTGTCTCAAAAGCAAAAGATATTCACACATTTGATCTTCTTCGAAAATCGTTTAAAATGGTTTAAAATGATGAAAACGTTGCCTTCGACGCAAGTTTAAACATTCAAGAAACCTTGTACTTAATCAGTGATTATGTTTGTAGTTACGTACACGAGAATGTTTTGAGTGTACTAGTGAGAACGAAACAAAACAAAACAAATTTTAAGAACTGTTATTTTCCACATGAAATTAAGCGGGCTGTTCATAAAGTCAAATGGTGTGGATGTGGCCCGAGGTACGCCACCTCCCGAACATCAACGGCAAAGAAAAGATAAATATTCTCTTTCCTGTCAATTTGACATTCCTCCACCAAAAGAATATATAGAATCCGAAACAACCGTCTGCTGTTGTATGCACACTAATCTTTAATCACCTAACGACATTCTAAAGGTGGGATTTTTGTTAAGGTATATTTCCTTTTTGCTTACAACAATCTAACCCAAAGGGAACGACGCTCCTTATCGGTGCGGTGGAAGAGAATAGCGGGGGAGGTGGAATGATTGAAAGACAATCGAAGATTTAAAAAGAGTTTCAAAAAATTCATATGCGAAAAATAAATATGATTTCAAAATTTAAAATTTTATTATCGACTTATTATCATGGCCCGGCGTTGCCCGTGCTTGATTCAAAAATCGTACGACAACTCATACAGCAATCGCTATCACTCGACTAATATTTTTATCCTTCCTTGCTTTTAAAGTAGTGCCCTTTGCTGTGCTGATGTTGCTAGATCTCACACTGCGAATTTTTTCTAAGCTCTATACTAAACATTAAATCTGTTACGAAAAAAGACCTAAACAAACGATCAGCTTTAAAAAAGGTCTCGTAACTGGAAGAACCGAATGAAAAAAGAATGTTAACAACAAATACTTTTTCACACCCAACCCAGTTCTGCGGAATCAGAATCAACGTTAAGTTTAAGCAAGCGAATGAGCCAATTGGAGTAAAGTGCCATGCAGATTTAAATTTTTCCCATTTGTGACGAATGCAGCTATCGATTTTTTTTTTGCATGCTAGCATACTACTTAACATTCGTGTCAGTCAGCTGTTGGCTCTCACGCTGGCCAATCGAATCTTCCTGCCTATTTGTGGCAGCCAGCTATAGGCTTTCACTCTGGCCAGTAGAAAATGGCCGCAAACTACATGAAAACTGCCGTAGAAGCATGAAAAAATCGTTTATTTCCACTATCGATGGGAGTTGGGAAATGCAAAGTCGTTCTTGGCCTTTCCACTAACTTGGAGCATGGGCATGTAAATTTTGGTGCAAATGAGTCGAAAATTGCGGCCGTGCATTCGTTACACACGCACACACACACACACACACACACACACACACATCCTGCTTTTATAGATAGAGATTACTTGCAATTGCATATATGAGTCCCAGTATAAATAGTTATAATTAATTTTTGACCGATTTTATCACTTTGATATATTTGCATGATATCAAATATTAAGAATATAATAACTAGGGTCCGCAAATTGGAGGAGAGAATTATCAATGATAATGTTCTGAGTTCTAATCCGCAGTTATCTTCCTTTGACCCTCTATCGGTTCTTTTCAATGTACTTTTTATCACATAAAATTTGCTGAGGCGCGAGCAAATGTTCATTCCAAAAATGCAGCCCAGAAAAAAAAATATTTTCGAACACTAAAAAAAAAAAAAATATCTCGCTTACGATAACGGCTGTTACCAAATTTGCCCCATTTAAGAACTGAGCAAGCTCATAGCTGCTTAACTTGCGCGTTCAAATGAATACCAGTACTTTCCACAGGATTTTACCGTAAACCCTAAAATTAGCTGTGGTTAAAGCCCAGTTTGTTGACCTAGCTATGAATTTTTTTTAAAATATATTTTAGAGTTTTAGAAACATCTGGAAACGTCTATCTGTCAGTGTTTAACACGTTCACTGCTCACAACGCACATGTGGTGTTGTTTCCATCAATAATTTATATATTACTACTATCCTTCTGTTACAAATGTCTAAAAAGACACCCTACAGTAACTGCCACCAAGGAGATTTAATTCCGTATTTTTTTTTTATTTTTACATTCCTTCCGTGGACAAAAGCTGTGAAATCTTGTCTGCGTCCTGTACTTAACACAGCTACACTACCTTTTTACCTATTATTTTACATATGCGTCATACGGCAATCATTTACTTCACAATTGTCTCTAGTTCTTTGACACGTTACATTTTTGCGAGAAATAAAATAATTTTTCATGCCGCAGATTGTAGAGAATTCAGCATACGAAAAGATATCAGGAATATATTATTATGGAAATCTCTCATTATCCTGTTCCATCCATTTAATACATGCGGTGCATCGTAGAATTTTATTTTAAACATCGTTTTAGGAATCCCATTTGCACACACCACCAGTAAAATAGCAGTTTACGACAAATCATGAAAACGGACATTTTCTTTTCTTTCTTTCTTTTCTGGCATAAAAAAATATTGAATTTTCGATAAAATTATCCTATGAAACAGATGTGAAGAAAGGGTCTGGAAAATTGTAGGGTATATAAAAAACAATATTTCTTTATTTGAAATACTATAAGAGAGGCTTTCAGAAAAATGATGAGACATGGCGCATTTTCAATCGATGGTGAGATAAGAAAAGTTGTTTATTGATTATAACGCCTTTCACATAGCATCCATCCATATTTATAAAATTCTACTTTGCTTCAACGCACTTGCTGAGAGCTATCTTGTAAATGCTATCAGTGCGCCGTCATCAGAGGAGTGTCTGCCTCCCATTTTTAACTACATCGAGAGGAAGCAATACAAATCATATGATACTAGGTCAGGAAAAGGCATAGGAAATCATCTAGTAAACAAAAGAAACTGTTTCTGTTGATTTAACCTGGAAGTTAACGTATTTAACGGCATATAAGACGCACAAGTGTATAAGACGCACCCAAAATTCAGCAGAAAAAATAGTAATTAGTGAAATGTGTAAAACTATTAGTAAATGGTAAGCTTAGGCTATATTTATGAGGTATTATTTTAGTTAAACATGCCATAACTACAATTAAATAAATAAAAGGAAAGAACACAGGCCTATAAAAAACTTTATTATATCCAAAGGTACAAAAACAAAATAAAAATCACGCAATTATTACAATTGAGCAAAACAGTAAAGTTACCATTAAAATTTTATTCATCTTCAAATCCGTAAAATTCATCGTCTTCGTTATCAAAAAATCTGATACTCATTTTCAATACTGCAATCATCGACGTGAAATAATGCGTCATCTTCCGGTCTATTAAGAAAATTGCTAATCCCACACTTTTTAAAAGATTTCACAATTTCTGGTTAATATTATCCCAATCTTGCTTCACCCATTCGCAGACTTGTGCAACGGTGGGTCTTTTTATTCTTCCTGTAAGTGTAAGGTCGTAATCAGGCATTGCCATCCATGCGTTCCATTGTTCCTTCATATTTAAGTCTAAGCTAATAGGAGTTGCCAGGTAGCTAATTTCGGCCGACTATCGCGAATTTTAAAACTACATGTGGCATTTAAGACGCAGGGGAATTTTAAAAGATATTTTTAGTAAAAAAAAAAGTGCGCCTTAAATGCTGTCAAATACGATAATTCATTGGCTTTGTCCGCACACCTTTGTCGAATATAAAACGTCTTATAGGATCTTAGTTGTTTTCTATTGTTTCAAAAGTAAAGATGCGTACAGTATATTAGATTTGATTATACAATGCAATGTTTTATTTACATTATTTATACGCGGATTATTGCCCCCATCTTTTTTGTTTTTATTACGTTTTGGCCGTTGTACCCCCCGGCCTTCATCAATGTTTTCACGGTAAGATTGGTATTAATCGATTGATGTTAGTAAAAAATCATTCGGGATATATTTATATGATAAATGGATAATGTGAATATATAAATTCCTACAAAGAAAACTTAGAATCAGAAAGAGAGCTCTTGAAGGAACATAAGGAAAGAGAACTTGGAGAATATAACAATCACAAGGCATACAAGAAGAGAAGTGGAAAACAGCTAATAACATACTTCAAGTGGCAGTTGAGGTTTCTGGGGCACGTAATGAGGAAGGAGGGCATGGAAAATCTGATACTCACAGGGCAGACTGCGGGAAAGAAAAACAGAGGAAAGCAGCGCGTAACTTACTTGATTGGCTTGAGAAAATGGATACAGAACTGGACTTGTGAGAAATAAGAAAACGACAAAACTTATTAAGAGCTACAAAAGACAGGAAGATCTAGTGGACCATGATCGCATACGTCATGAAGGGAGACGGCACAGAAGAACAAGTTTGTGTACATGGATGGCAGCGCGGGTGCAAAGATGGTGAGATAAAGAATTCAAATTTGCTTAAGGCTAAAAGAAACAGGAAGTTGACAGCCATGTTCACATCGTGCCTGGAGGCAGACGACATATAAGAGTAAATAATCTTATGTGGTGTATGTTTGCTTAGATTTGTAAAAATGAAAGCATTTATTGTTTTATTTTTTAGATCAAATTTATAAATAGTACCTTTTCTATATTCTTACATTATCGTTGCTGTTTTAATATTTCGTTGATGCTAGTATTACTTGTTTCATCGTAGAAATAAGTACCTCTAATCGCTTACTGATAACACCCGTATCAACAACCTGGTATTTAAGAACTTCTTCATATTATATAAACAACTTATATGCGAGTAAAAGAAAGTCAAGTGGTGAAACGGGCTTTCAACGTTTTTAGAATAACGGGTGGTCTAAAAGCAGAATAAAAAAAGCAAATACATTTAATTTATAAACAGAATTAGTTTTGTTTATACACGCATGCGCGTTTATAGACTTGTATTTGATCCTCCGTCATGTTTGTCAAGAGACATACTCAATCTTTTTTTTTTTTTTAACGTAATATAATATTTACATTCATTCAGCTTTTTTTCTTTTTTTGGTTTTTGTTTTTGACTCTCGCACAAATGAACTATTTTTCTCTATTTGTTTATTCATCGACTGGAATTCATTCCAGCCTTTGTGAGATAGAGTTTTTACTTTCGACTTGCTTTAAAATGAGTCGGAAAAGAAAGCGTTCCTATTGCAAGGTTATTAAGAGTAAAAAGACCAGCTGCGATGCTTTTCCTTCTCAGAGCGAATAATATAATGGTGCAAAAAAAGGAGAATTTAGTATGATTTATTGTTTTATGCTAACCTGTCAAACATTTAAGAAGGTTGTTCTATTTGAAGTACAATTGAACAAAAATATCCATTGTTAACAGACACATCTTATACGAGTAAAATACCCCCAAAACGTATTTATTTTTCACTAATAATAAAAATATAAATTCTTTGCTATATATCAATTTTTTTCTCGAAAAGTCTATCCTTGTCCGTGTACGATCTGAACTAGTTTATGTTAAAATTTCTGAGATGAAGCTTTGTTAGCTTAATCAATGATTATTTCATACTATGATTGATTTATTCGTTTTCTACGTTTTTTCAACCCTTTGCATGTTATTTAAAGACAGAAAATATACTTAGATAGCAAGATGTTTTTTTAGAGATAATAATGGCTTAGTGATGCAAATCTTATTAATTAACCCATAACTGGGGAAGAAGAGATGGATTCATACACTTCTTAAGGGTATTTGCGAGTAAGAGAATATAACGAACCCAACGAGAATTGGAACTCGGTAATCCGATTAACAATTCCATGCCATTATCCATTACACCACCCGCACATCCAAACTTACAGCACCTGGTATTCCCAAGCAGTTATACATCAAGGCACTGACCAGGTTTCACGTTGCTTAACTTCGGTGATCGCATGGGAATCTGTGTTCCAACCTGATGTGGTCGTAAGCCATTTTATCGGACTATATTCCTATGTTGACTTTATCAGAACGCTTCATATTTTTTTTATTTTTGAGATCAAGTGTTGTTATCTTATACAGTTATCCTTTCAGACTAGTTTTATCGTCTAATCTCAAGTCCAGAATAGAAGTGTAGATTGGAATAAAAGCGTAGATTGGAAAATTTCTTAAAATTTATGTTTTTGAAACAAAAACAAAAAAAACACGGAGGAAAACGTGTTTGCAATAAACTGACAGGTTGAAATGAATAGAAAAATTTGGGAAAGAAAGTAGAAAATAAAATAAAGTTGGTGTCTGAAATAACAGTGGGTAAGTTAGAAAAAAAAAATTTCAAATACCCGGACATGCCCTTCCATTGTGGACGTGCGAGTGTATCGTCTTCCTCACGACGCTTCGATCGCTGTACCATCACGCCTTCTTCTTAATTGTATTTTGAGACGATGTGACGTTGTTACAAGAATACAGTCATTCGTTCACGAAAGGCTCTACGACTATCTTATCTTTATGACAAGTGCCTTGTCACGCCTTTCCAGTGTCAGTCGTATTTGGTGGCCTTCAAGAAATGCTGAACTGAATCCTTTAATTTTCCTTGTCCAGTTTCCCTACGAGATTATTACTGAATTAGTAAACGTCATTTATACAGTACACAATCGTATGAATAATAATAATAATAATAATTCTGTGTGTGCCTTCGTTTATTAATTAGCACATATACTACACATTGTTAATAGGCTGCCCATCGTCTACGCACAAATTTAGCTTGCCCGTCTCCTGCTCTCAAATACTTGGTATGTCAATAACGAAAATATTAAATTTCAAATCCTTTTTTTTTTTTTTGTTTCTGCTAACTCGCATTCTGGGTTGCGTTACAGCTGTATATATTTTTAAAGAAATCGAAGATAGAATCTGCGATAACGTCCTCGTGCTTTTAATATCTGCTATGGAAAGTTATAATAATAATGAAACATACCAACCAGAAATGATTATTTTCCGTAATAAAAATTAGCAAAATCCGTGTAATTTCCCCAGCTCCGGCTCCACATGAATGAATTAAAGTGATACCATAAAAACATATATGAAAAAGTGTAATAACGTGATATATACTACACCTTTGACTACACACAATGAAACATGACTCATTGAACATGTTAGTATTTCATATGTCCATTCCACAAAGTCTTTCCTTGCAGACTGACCACAAATTCTCGATTGGATTTAAATCAGGAGAGTTTCCGAGCCAGTCGATAGTACTTTGATTTGCTCACTGGTAAGGATTGTCATTGTGTTCGTACAGCGTTATTTTTCCTTGGAGTAATGTCCATCGCAGACAATGGCCATAGGACAACTAATCGACAGTCGAGATAATAGTGTCTGGGCGTGATGAAATTCTGATGAAGTAAGAAATATTCATGACATCCTACATATCTGTTCATATACAGCACATGTACGGGCGTACACACATACATAAGAACGCACAGACAATTAAGAAGAAAACATTTTAAAAATCAACCTGACACCAATAAACAGCGTGTAGATTTTTTTTAAGTTAATATAAAAAAAAGAATATATGTAACAATTGCTGATAACTCTTAACAAGTGGACCGAATGATTACACAATCGTTCATCTACGATTCTCTGGCCTCGGAGTGCTGAATATAACATCAATCAGCTCAATGACAAATTTATATTTGTATTAATATATATATATATATATATATATATATATATATATATATATATATATATATATATATATATTCTCATTCACAGGGATTCAAAAATAAAATGTCAAACATTAAGGTGTTTGTGCAAATATAAAATGAGGCAAATATTACTGCGACAACTGAATTGTACGAAAGATAATTAAGTATTCGTTGCTGAGGTTCCGTTTTCGAACCCGGGTAAAAACCAGTATTTCAAAAGCCTCTTTTGAAAAGTAGAAGCACGGTGGAGTATGGGTTAGCGGCTCGGATTGAGAAATCGAAGAGTCGAGTTCGAATTCCAGTTGAATCCTTTACAATCACTTACGTTCTAATACCGCTGGGAAAGGTATGAATCACCTTCTTCTCCCCTCTATGGGTAAATAGCAGGACAGATTCTATAGCAACTGGTCAACCGCAGAAAGAAATGGCAACTTACTGCGTTAAAAAGTCTGCCTCGTTGGTCATTTATCGAAAGATACATAATCGCCTATGCGTGTACCGCGCATGGCATATACACTTATTTTGAAAGCATGCTAGCCATTAAAAGATTGGCTAAACACAGTCTTCTCATCACCAGTTCCCATTTATTCCCACATCTCGACCTCTGCTGCGCGTGTTTTAGCTAACATCCAGAATATACAAATAGTGCTGAAATGTTCTCTGCCTAAAAAATACGTTTCTCCAAAAAGAATTATGAATTTTCGCAATTTTGGTGATAAATGGGTCGAACCTAATTATGTTTTCACTTCTCTCCCCCTGTATGTTTAGTGTCTTAATCCTGAGTGTTATATGTTTCCCATGGCTGCCAGAATGCAATATTTGAATGATGATTTTTTTCTGAATATAGCAAAAAGATATTTCTACCTTTCAACCCGTATTTCCTACTCGCCATGTTGGCAATTTTAATACGGACAAGATGAATATGTGAATGACTATGAAGACGAAGATGATAATAAGATGTAACTGAAGAGAAATAACGATATAAAAATTAATTTCTACGTCGGCAATTACTCGAATACGCCTGTTTGAAAGCCTTCCTTGGAAGAAGTAATAACAAAGAATGATTTCTGTGCAGCAAAAAATGTAACAAATAGAATGTTTACTTTCTGAAGCAAACGTTTCTATTCATGAAGGTATGAGCGATCTGTGGGTAAGAATGCGCAAAAAGAATTCATTTTCTTGTTCGTGCAAATGTTTAGCGTCCTTGCGTGAAACGAGTAAAAACTCGTGCGGCATGTTTAAAAGCAAAAACAAAAAATAAAATAAAACGAATTATCAACAACAATTGAGAGAAAGACGATATATTGTTTCATTTTCTTTATATTCTTTTTTTATTCTTATTTTGTTTCTTTAGGGCCAAAATCCTATGAAAATAGTTTGTTGTTAAATACGAGGGAGTAAAGACAAGTTCTGAGAATGGAAATAAAATAAAAAAGGAAAGTAGAAGAAAAAAAATGCGTATTTGCTTTGCAACAATCTATGCAGGAATTTCTTGAAGCTGGAGAATTGTCTTGGAAATAAGACACATGGTTACCAAACGCCTTTGGGAATGTACCTCTCACTGCAATTCATTCAAGCCACGTATTTTTTTCCTTTAGATATCTTTAGCAAACGGTACCCGAGTCATAAAAATACATCATACTGAACACAGTTTTTGTTTTAATATTCGCCTTATGTGTCGGGAAATGTAATTACACTGATGTTTTTCATCTGTAATAATCTGTTGAAAAGAAAACTCCATTGCAGATGGAGTAAGATAAGCTCCTAAATGAACCACCTTGTTGGTATATACCGACCCAGGATAACTCCTCCCAGTGTTTACATGTGGACTAGGATATAAACTCAACAATTATTTACCTACAGGCTCAAGAATAAACTCGACTAATAGTTACCTAGAGTCTCAAGTATAAACCCGTCCATGGTTTATATATAGATTGTATTATTATAAAAAAAACAACTGATTTCGATATGAAATTGCTCATGAAGTGTTGGTATGTCGTAAAATCCACTTGTAATATTACCGTACGGAACTAATGAAAACACGAAACGCGATCTCAACGTAATATTGCACTATTAATCTCCGTCAATTATCGCCGGCTTGTTTGTGCGTGTACACCCCCGCCTCCGAACCTCTCCGAACATACACTACATTCTTGTGTGGAGATGTAAGAGACCATTTTCCGATCGTAGAAGTGTGTATACACACACACACACATGTATATATATATATATATATATATATATATATATATATAGAGAGAGAGAGAGAGAGAGAGAAGTGTTAATATAAACTAAATAAGGAGATATTATCAACTGTATATGCGTGCGATACCGTGCATACACATATAAGCAAATAAATACTTAATTTAATGTGCAAGCAAAACAGAGCTCAATGTTGCTAAACAGAGCTATGAAGTATATATTAATAAATACACACACACATATATATATATATATATATATATATATGTGTGTGTGTGAAAAAATGTATATAAATATAAATAAATATATATATGTATAATTATTTATATATTATATACGCGGTACTTATTAAAAGCGCTCAATATCAGAGATATTTAATATATATATATATATATATATATATATATATATATATAGAGAGAGAGAGAGAGAGAGAGAGAGAGAGAGAGTTATCGCAATTTTCCCGATGGGTGCACATCCTAGACACAGCTGGGTCGATCACGTCTTTAGTTGTTGAACTCGGCCACAGACAATGAAGTACGGATCAGCACTTGGTGGTTATGAGGAGATTTCTCACGTCAAATTGAAGATACTGTTAGCTCAAGGCTGTTAACCGCGAGCACAGACAACTTATGTGCTGCGTATCAGCACTTGGTAGCGATGAGGTCATATCACAGGTCAAACTACTGATGCTCATAAATCATAGCTGTTGAACTCGGTCACAGAAATCCTATGAGGTGTGGATCAGCACTTGGTGGCTATGGTCATTTCTCAGCTCAAACTGCTGATGCTCCTATCTCCTCTGCTTCTGAGTGCGGATCAGCACTTTGTGTCTATGGTCATTTTTCATTTCAAAACGCCAATGTATCTACTTTCTAAACTCACGAAGTACAATGTTGTTACTGGCACCATCTGTGGTCAGTCGCATGCTTCATAACAACGTACCTTTCCCGTGGTTTTCAGTTAATCCATCTATTACTTCCATCTATTTATGCAATCTTGTCAAGTCGGCTACTAGTTTCATTTCTCTGTTTGCTTACGATGAGCTCTGTGAGCGATAAATTCTCCAGGCGCCCCTACTTCATCATGAAACCCAAAACATACAACTATCTCATTCTGATTGTTAACAACAGTAGCTGCTTTGTACTTTCTATTCTCCTTAAAGCATCCTCGTTTGTCACAGACTCTTACCATGACAATATCAGCATCCCTAGGTAATCTGTTATTCACTTCAAGTTTATTACTCCTGTCCTGAAACTGTCTAGAATTTACCAGTAGTGCATCTACTATGAATCTAATAAAACTTACGTTCCCGGGCCCATAATCCCAGAGAGTCCCCTGAAGCAACATTTCTTAACGCGTGAATTTTTCAACAAAATCCATGTTTTTTTTAAGTGTTCATAATTAAAGGGACGCCATTTTTTTTGATTGAATCATTGCCCAATGGCTTGAAGTAGCTATGTTGCATAACCTCCTAGTAGGGTGGTCCCATCCCGTCCTCTCTTGGCCGGCGTTCGCTAGTTGCTTTTGGACAGCAATGAATGACATCAACACGGACAATTTTAACATATCTATTTTTATGAACGTTCATATGTTGACATATCCAGTGGGGATCATTCTCCCTCGCCGGGGAGACGTTTTAGACAAGAAAGTGAACACGTCTAAATTGCTTGACGTGTAACAACCAACTCACTGAAAAAAATTCTCAATCTCCCACGCTAGTTCAGCCAATCAAAATTGACTACATTATTTTGGCTTGCATCTGACCTCGAAGGTCAACCTCAGGAAGTTGCAGCTGAGATACAATTCCCCTTAAAAATAATCGTCTGCTAAACTTATTTAACAGCTAGTGTTGGCCAATGAATATGCTCTTCATACCCACTTCATATGGGCTCAAAATTGCCCTGTAATTTGTCAAATTTAAATTTTTTCTCAGGGAGCAAGCAGCGCCCGAATCACCAACTGCATGGGATAGTCGAGCACGCCAAAATGGATTCATGGCCTACATTTTGGCAGTTGGATTCTCGCATCTATTGTTGCTGGTTGCAAAGGGGCCCCCATATCTGTTCAAGCTTCTGGGTCGCCAAAAATGTATGTCCACCACTTGCATTCACTGTTATAAGAAGAATAGACATTCACCGGCAAATGAATTACAACTTTCGGTTGAGGAGAGAGTTGTTGCTCACTTTGCTCTAATGCCATTAAGGTAGCCATGATTCTACTTCCTTCATTATTTAATGTCGACAACTATTTTTTTTATTATAGTTGAATCTACATATTAAAGTTTGGTGGCTAAACACTTGAATCTATCTTTATACTTGAGTCTATAAGTATATATTGGTTGAGTTTATGTCCGCGTCCACAGGTAAACATCGGTCGAATTTAAACTGGGTCTGCAAGAATACACCTAGAAGTGGTTACAGACGTAGTATTCTAAACCCCACTAACGGATTAGCAGAGATAAGGAAAGCCATTGTTTATTATATTTACCGGTATACAGAGCGAATATTAAATGTAAAAAAAAAAAAAAGGAAAAGAAAAAGGAAAACAACTATACAAATATTAAAACCTGTTCAATATGAGACAGCCCTGGGAAATATTATAAAGTAGGTACCTCCACTATTTGGGCATAAATGTCGCTACCTATGATTTAAAATAAATGAGTTTTAAAAATCTGTCAAAAATGAAATATATATTTGTTAAACATTATTTGAGAAATATTAACTAATTTAAAGTTTAATTAAGCCGATTTGAAAAAAAAGTATTACTTACTTTAAGTTTAAAATAACAAAAAATGGACTTTTAAAACAAACAGTAGCGCGATAAGTGCTTATTGACACCTCGTAAATCACTTAACGTAGTGTTGACGGGTTCATTGTTGTTGTATGTTTATCTGTTAAAACATAATTCAAGAAAATGATGGGTGAGCGCCTTTTTTTAATATAATTTTTAAGTACCCATTAATCTTAAAAATGGAAAATGTTCTTCGTATTATGATTTTAAGAACACTGAATTTAAATTTACTATACTCATCGCTCTTATTTTCCGATTATGGCGTGTATGGTCGACTATATTTTCAAACAGGAGCACATTACGTATACATAAAAAGATATTTCTAAAAAAATAAAATATTGCGGTAAAAAGACTTTTAATGAACTTTTCAATTTTAGATTCATTTATGTAGTTTTCACTTAATAACAATATTAACTAAACTCCTTGAAGAATTTTAAACGATTTAAATTATTTAATTAATTTTTTTAAACATGAAAACAATTCCTGTAAAAATTAATTATTCACCGAAAGAAAATTTCTTCAGACAATAATGTCCTTAATAAATCTCATTTATAAAATCAATTAAAGGCTTTTCTAATTAAACAACGTCACAGTTTTATTGCATTTTTTATTTTACGATTCAGGGCAGATTTTTGGTGACTGGTGTAACTGTTTCAAAAAAACAAAAAACAAAAAAAAACTGATGATTTACATTCTCCAAGGAGTCTTGCTTTTAACTAATTTGAATTTTGAAACAACTTTTCTCCTTGAAATTTAATTACTCGGAATTTCATGAAATTAAGTAAGTGGGGGCAATATATGTAAAAAAATATTTTTACTATGATTTTCTAAAACAAAAGATTTCAAAAATAATTTCATTAATTTGTGAAAAAGATATGAAAATTTTATTACAATCCGATTATTATTTGATTTTTGCAAGAATTTCAAAATCATTTGAACACGTTATTTGAGTAAAGGTCGAGGTAACTATTATGTAGACTCCATCTTGCTAATCCGACGATTAATGCAGATGTTCTGATTTAATTTCTAATTACATTTTATTTATAGAGATCAACATAAAGACAAGCATTCATCAAAATAAAGATTCGAAATTTGGCATCATTTATCGAAAGGAATTTATAAAGTACCGTTTCGTCGGTTATATAAGAAAATTATTAGGTCTGACCAGAAGCCAAACATTAACAAGAATGGCGGCCATTAATGAAGTAAGCAATAACTTCCTTTGATTGGTTGATTATTAACCAATCATATATTTCATTGCAAATCATATAAACGCAATTCTTTTGTGTTGTGGGTGGTGTTGATTTCGACAAACTTATAAATACGAGCATAAGGCTTTACCCGGGCATATGTACATAAGTTGTTTCCTTCAATTTCAAAACTGGTTTATGCAACAAAAGAAACGTGCAGCCTGAGATCATAACTGACAGAATAAGAAACGTATAGAATGGAAAGAGTAACGTTTGCAATTATATATTATTTATTTTTATTCTGAAAATAAATATTTTGATTATTATTTTTTGGTTCGTTTTTATTTTATTTTTCCGTTTCATCACAAGTTCCTCGATCCCAATTGCTCCAATCCTATCGTTAAAATACGTACCGTGAATTATAAATAATGAACACAGCTACCAAACAAGCGGGTATTAGTATCCGATATTCTAGCTCTTCTTTCATAAATAAATTAACCAATTCATCTACGGAATCCTATGGATGTTAGTTCTAAATTTTACTATGAAATAGTTTCCCACAATGTTGGTAATGGCATTTCATATTCTGTAAGTTCTCGGAAAAATTTAATCAATTTAACGACGGACACCAACGGTTTGATGAACCCAAATTTATTATAAAATAACATTCAACAAGGCTTGTAGCGTCTTCCTATATGCTTGGTGCTCTTCTCACATAAACAAACCAATCTGATCACGTAACACTAAAGAGCGATTCATCTAGATTTATTATGAAATTGCTTCCAGTGAGGCTGCTGTTATGAATAATCAAGAGTGGTCTCCCCCTGTTTCGTTACTCTCCTCTTTGAAAAACCTATTTCGGTTTACTGGGACTATAAAAGGACATTATACGCAAACCTTGTATTCTCAGTTGAATAAAACTTTCTTAAAGCCTCTACCTGTGTACTTTTGTCATTACAGCTGGTACCAGCTTCTCACATTTTGCGAGATCTTTCACATATAATTCAACGAATTTCCCAAAACACTATGGCTCGATTCACCTTAATTTACTATAAAATATCTTCCAGTTAATCTGGTAGTAGCATCTGATATTCTATTTCCACTGGAAATTTAAACAGTACGATCCCAGATCCCTACAGATCAATGAATTTACATTTAATAAAGAATAATTTTCAAAGTGCCTTGTATCGGCTTCCCATTTACTTCATAATGATTTAAATTTAACTACTGATGGACCTAAATTCGATGAACACAAAGTTTATACTTATTTTGCCAGATCAATGTTATTTTTAATAGGGTTAATAGCTTCGGCCACCGCAAGGAAAGTTGGCTCCCTGTGCCGCGCCAGGAAATCTTTCTTGCCGTAGTCGATCCTTCAAATCTACAAATCAACCATTCACCTTTGCCTGGAGTATTACTGCCATATTTGGTCTGGAGCCCCTCCTGTTTGTCTGAAGGTCCTTGATAAAATCCAGAGATGGATATGCAATGTAACTGGCCCTGATCTGGCATCTCGTCTGCAGTCGCTCTCTCACAGACGAGGCGTCGCCTCCCTCTGTCTTTTTTACAAATACTTTCATGGTAACTGCTCCGACGAGCTGCTTTCGTTGGTTCCCAGTCTCCATGAATTTAAGCGTTCAACTAGTCTGGCATCTCGCTCTCACTCCTTCACTGTCGAAACTTAAATGTAGCCGTCTCTTCTACTCCAGTAGCTTCATGTCTCGCAGTTCTCGCCTGTGGAACGCCCTCCCCTTTTCCTGTTTCCCTGATAGCTTTAATCTCCAACTATTCAAATGTAATGTCAATCGACGTCTCCAGATGCCTTGATCTATCCACTATCCTATCTTCATCCTTTCCTCTATCATTCCTATTTGCTCTCGCTTCAACTCTCTGTAACTTCTTGCGTGCTAGTGGCTTCCCGCCTTGCTTGGGGAGAAAAACTTAAGAAAAAACAAAATAAAAACAAACTTAAATGAGCTCATATTTGAGGTTATGTATTTGCCTTACTATATATTTGGTTATAAGTTTCTTGTTATTATTGCTTTTGACCGAGTTGCATTGAATAAAATCCTACCCGAAAATCGGTAATTCTAAGGCGTTTGCTTGTTTAATGATCCCTGCTTTTTCGACATTTTTACCTTTTTTTTAGTTATAAGTATTCGAAATCACGTACCGTTACGTCACTGCTTTATGTGATGCATACCAAGCGTTCAAGACGACAATCAGTGCCTATATAAAAGCTACTTCATTAAGACAGATCAAAGTCAGCAATAAATAAATCAGTGTTATTGGTGAAAATTTATTTATTTCTCAACTGGTTCATGTTATTTAAGTGTGAAAAATAATATCAACCAAATGTCCGCCAAGGCTTCGGCGGCACACCTCCACTCGATGGTCAAAATATTTGATGACGTCTCTGCATAGTTGCTCCTCAATTTCACCAATATGTCTTATTATCTCATCCTTGAGCTGTTGAATTGTTGTTGTCTTGTTGGCATAGACCTTACTTTTGAGATGACCCCAAAGGAAGAAATCTAAAGGCGTCAAGTCGCACGATCGTGGTGGCCAATTGACTTTGCTGTTTCGAGAGATGATACGACCTGGGAATTCTCATTGCATTTCTGTCTGAACGTCCATATTCGTAATAGGCTTCGATATGTTTAACAGGTTGCTTCCTTGTTAATCTTTCCATGGTTGAAATTGCCAAAGACTTGAGTTCTTAAATCTGAAAGAAAAAGTAAAAGTCATTAGACTCTTAAACTTAATTCACATTTCAAATTTATAACTATCCTTAATCACAGAAATCTCGTTTGGACAGATTCCAAAAGAAGATCACATCTTAATCATTTCTGAAATCAACAAAACAGATGCAATACATAATTTAAATGCAAATACAATTAATATGATAAATATAAATGATTTGGCTACTATTTAACGGACCAAAGATGGACTATGACTTAGTAAAATAGACTAAATAAAATTAAAAAACATAGTTACAGTGCTGATAATTACGGTGGTGAAGAATGAATTCAAAGAAAATCAAGAAATAGCAACAAATAACTTAAATGTTATAACCTTGCCTTTTATTGTAATAGATCTAGCTCCAATAAGCAATTATATTTACTATTTACATTATTCAGACTATTGTCCTCATCTTTGTCGCCATGTTTATTACAACGTTTCGGCCGTTATACGCTCCGGTTTTCTTCAGTTGTTTGAAATGTCGAACTGAACCCATTATTTCACTCACTGGGGTTGACTGCTCTAGCTCCACATACCATGTCTAATGGATGTCAGTTATCTCCTGTTGATTCCTCTCTCAATTATATTCAACTTAATTACAATTAACAGTAGACAAAGTAGGAACAATAGTTCAATTATTGCGATCCGATTGTTCAATGTGGCTTGAGCTGTACTTGGCAAAATATTGTTCTCTTTCCCCAACTATGAATTAAGTTGTAGGACCTGTAGGTGGAGAAATCATTGTTATTTGCAAAAACTTGTTAATTCAAAATTCACTTATAAAAAAAAAAGAATTATTCTCACATTCCCAAATAAGTTTCCGCTTAAAAAAAAAAAACTCACACAGTGTTACTAAAAGTAAAAGAAAAAAAACAAACAAAAAATCAAAACATTGTGATAAGATTGTAACACTATTTTAGTTAATTAGGCGTGTTCCATTTAGTCAAGTGTTTTATTCAAGTCGGTTTTTCCTCTAGGTCTGTGGGACCGGTAAACCTTGTTCATTATAACATTTAGGCGTGTATGTTTTGCTACAGAAACATTTTATATACTTCCCTTCATTTACCTATGGGGATTCTCTAAGCATTGCTTAGATGTGGCACAAGGCCGAAAGTATGAGGGATCCAGTGAGGATAGAGCTCACTATTAAGTCGTAATTGATCTAGCAAGACAAGCTTGTTAAACACCACACCAGGTCGGTCTGCCTGTTTTAACGCAGAGAGATGGAGAGAGAGAGAGAGAGAGATGGAGAGAGAGGGAGAGAGAGAGAGTGAGAGAGAGAGAGGCTCATATGCATGTGCTTGCCCACGTATGCAGAAGTGTACGCATGTCCAATCAGCCGCTGATGTGTTTGGCATCACGTGATAAGTGTCTCTATCCAAGTGTCACTGACGTCAACAATCGTTGCGTTGCTATCTTCACGATAAACAACAATCTCAAACGGCGCGAATAATGAAAGATGAGTGGGCAGATGTATTAAAATAACGTCCATGTCTATTTCTGGATCGCTCAGCAGTGGGATAACAAACCCTACGTTTGAGTGGAAATCAAATGTTTAAGAAATATTTATTCATTTTTTTTCGGTCGTTTTTTATGATTCACACCTCTTCTTTCCACCCACGATAATTTCAACCAGTTTATTTTTAAAGCACGGAGTTTCTAATTTTTCTCTCTTGTGATATGTTTTCTTTGGAGTGATGTGTCAGCAATATTTTTGCTTTATAGTTTGTTTCCAAGAGGACCTCATGTGGAAAATAATAAAGGAAGGAATAATTGTATCCAAACTCCAATTATGAATCACCAGCGTGTAAGGCCACTCCTTCTATTTCGCTTACATTGTTCGAACACAGATAATGGTAGGTGCCTCCAGGTTTTTCGCGGGAAAACTGCATAGCGTAATGAAAAAGGCTACAAATTTAATAAAAATAAAGTATTGTCGTCAAAATTTTTATGTTATTATTAAGATGAAAGACCAAAGTATTTTTTGTATTGTTTTGAAAATTTGAATCCTTTTTAAACATTCAAAATATTAGTTAAAACCTTGTTTTTTTTACGTCATCGCGGTGGCATAATAATAACATTGACTTTTTTGCGTTTTTTTTTTTTTTCGTTAGACACATTGATTTGGAAATTCTTGTAAAAATCAAATAATTGTCCGATGTTAATGAAATTTTCAGGACTTATTCAGAAATAAATGAAATTATTTTTGAATTTTTTTTATTTTAGAAAGTTTTGGTAAAAAATATTATTTTTATATGTTACCTCCCACTTACTTAATTTCATGAAATTTCGCGAAAAAAAACTATTTCCTGAATTTGTTTTATTCGTTAAAAGTAGGACTGCTTGGAGAATCTAAATCACCTAATCTTTTCTTGCACTATTCTAACTGAAAATCTGTTCTGAATTGAATTTTATTTGAAGAATAAAATTTTGCTGATGAAAAATGAATTTTTATAAGAATTTTTCATTTTTCTAAAAATTTTAATAGTTAAAATCTTGTAAAATTCTGTATTGGGCTATTTCCTGGATGTGAAATAGTAATTAAGTAGAAACGAAGTTTACGAATCTAATACTGAAAAGATTAATAAACGTAGTTACGCTATTCCGTTTTTAAAATAGTTTTCTATTTCTTTTTTTTTTTACTTAATTTGTTCCCTATTTTCATCTATGAAAGTCTAAACGTGACATTATTATGAAACGGTCACGTTATTTAAGAATTGTGTCTCTTTACAGAGAAATTGATTTAAGAAAATCTTATAGTATTTTAATTTCTTTTATTTTTGCATAAAGCACCTTTGAAAAGTCAATAAATTATTAGATAATTCTGAAAAATATGTTCTAGGTAGTTAAAAACAACAAAAAAATGGGTTCACTTAGATTTCGTAAATATTATATCAATTCTAGCCAGCCATATAAGCTGTCATCGCTTCGTCACTCAATCGGAAATCCATTATCGTCTCAGATATGATAAGCAGGACCAATCATTAAATAAATGGTTGTATATTACTTTTTATGCTATAAGTAAGTAATATTTATTTCAAATAAGATAAATTTAACTTTAAATGTTCTAATTTTACTCAAATAACGCGTTAGAAATATATATATATATTGGAAGAATTTTAAAATCGATAAATTTTGTTTTGTTTACAAATTTATTAAAATAAATAAATGGCCGCTTTTAAGAAAATTTTAAGAAATTGAAATTAAATTTGACATTCCAATCTATATAATTTTTTATCTGAAATACGTCAGAATATTTTACTTTCTGGAAATAATAAATTTAATCATTTAGCTTTCAGTTAAAGCTAAAATGAAATCTCCAAGAATTTATTTTGTTCATTTTTAAAAATTCATTTTAAATTTTAGGTATCGAAAATTTATGTGGAGGTACCTAGATAATGGCTTCGAATAAGTAGAAAATACAACTGTATACATCGGTGACTCCTAAATTGTTAATTCTGATTCTATCCTCCTTACAATTGGAATACAAGATAATGAGGGTAGTTTGGCTACGTGGAGGAAACGCCTGAACTAGTGGAACTTAGAGTAGTGTTCCGCTCTTCTGTTCATTTTCATCATAACTGAGGAACTATTTTTTCATGACTTTTCCCTTTGTGTCGTAGCGTCTCACTACTCCGTGAAATCTTTTAACAGTTATTTAAATTTAATAATTCACTACGTCATTTTAAAGACATTTGATTATTGTTACATAATATAAATATTACTTTTGACCTTGTCGTATAGTTTGTAATCTCGAGTAATTTGATATATTTTTTTATTATGACTGGAAGTTATTAGTTCTGTAAGATGTCAACTGACTGAGTTTTCTCTTCTTCAAACATCGAACGTACCAGTACTCTTTTGGAGTAATTTGTACACGTTTACTTATCATCTCTCATTTGTTTCTTTGGACAGAGAGCGATCAGTGGCTTCTCTGTCAATAGACAGAGGAGGAACTGAGGAAAATAATACTGAAGAGGTGCCCAGCCCTAGGGAACAGCTGCCCGAGGCCGCGCCCATTCATTGCCCCAGAGGGAGGGATCGGTGTTCGCACTAAGGCCAGCGTAAACGACGGTTGCGGGGTCTGAGGGGAATTTTTGTTCCTGTCCCATGCTCCGTCCGCCACCTAAAAATAGACCTTGTGTCACATCTCGTCCGTGTGGGGAGGGGCATAGTAAATACCGCATGTTAACTGACTCAGTTTACCTTTTTTTTTCCCAACATGGACTGTTCCGGTTACTATCGACATATATCAACTGATTCGGTATATTCCTCTGCTCATCATATTTCCGGTTGGTTACTTTATTTTTATCAGCTCTTCCGGTCAGTATTCTACACATATAATTCCCATCAGTTTATCTCCTGTGTGCACAATACTGACTTTGTGTAATATACCTGCTGTTATGCTTTTCTCGTCAGCGGCGTTACGTAAACTTTAGAACATTTCTCATTGCTAAATGTTGAGTTCCGAACCGCTTCCTTTTATTGGCTTTTTCCGAAACTCTTTTCAACATCTACATTTCGTATTTTCATTTCTTGGACTGGTATTGTTATTTGCCAATAATAAATGTTGGCATATTTATATTAATTCTTCGTTATTTGTTGTCCTTGTCTTTGACCTGTCCGAGCATTGAGTTTTATTTTTAAATTGTTAGCGGGCACGTCTGATTACGACAACCCAGGCCCGTGTTTCCGTTGCAAACTAAAGAATGGATCTCATCTGAATATTGGCCATGGAAAAAGTGAAAGTGTAACCAAAGCTTGCAACTTTGTGGCCGTAGGAAATAAGCTACAGAATGGAAAATAAGTGTACCATACACATCTATTCAAGAAGAGTTACCAGAATATGGAAAAAAAACCGCTACAAACCTTGCTGGAAGTTATTTTATAGAAAATTTAGGTTCATTGAATCCTAGGATAATGAGGTCGAATTGGGTAAATTTGTTGAAAACTATTTTATACAAAATTGAGGATTAACAATTATAGGATTACGTACTCGAATTTGCTAAATTATATATGAATATTGGATGCTTGTACCAACCTTGGTGGAAAAATTTTGATTATTCATAATTGACTGTGTGTATTTTAGCGAGAATACTGGAGAGAGTGATAGAACACAAAAGTAGAATAAAATAAAAACTAACCAAAAACTGATAATTAAAAAAAGTTGTTTTCAGAATAAAAACAAATGAAAATATAACTGCAAGCATTATTCTTTTCAGCTTATATATTGTTGATCCTTCGGATAAACCAGTTATTTCTGAGATTGCAAAACCTAGTTGAACACAGCCAAAGTGAAGTGACAGTATTCAGAAATTAATAATATGTCTACTTTTCTGTAACTTTCAGATTATATCCAATACTACTTACAGATCATTATACGAGCATAACTTAAATCATTGAAAAGGGGAAGAGTATTAGCTGTAAACGTAATAAAAATACTTGTTATGTACATACATCGGTGTCTCTTAAATTGTTAATTCTAATTCTATCCTCCTTAGAATTGGAATACAAAGGAATGAGGGTAGTTCGGCTCACTGACATGTGTTTGTGTAGATGAGACATTTTCCAGTAGAAATCTCGAATTATCAGCAAAAACCAGATCTCTGTCTAATTCCTCAATGTGCGAAACTTTTTATGACAATAAACTTAAATTTAAAAAATTTTCCTCTAATCCGTTCCACGGTCCATTGATGAAGTACACAGGCGAACATAAAACCTTTTTCTCGGTGTTTCAATTCTGTCACATTATTAATATTTAATAAATACTGATTATATTGGTATCCTTTCGTTTGTCCTTGTTTTATTAACCAACCTATTTATTGTGCATTTATAAGAAGCACAAGTAGACCACTTTTTGTTATAAGATATATATATATATATATTATATATATATATATATATATATATATATATATATGATAGCTGGCCACTCGTATTCGAGTATACCCGTCAGTTAGGTAGATTTGTGTTTGTTCAAAACAGAGCCAACCTGTGGTTTATACTGCAACTATGCTGAGCAGACATTAGTTACAGTTTCTGGGAGAGAGCGTGTTATCTATCATGGTCAACAATTTGAACAAGGCCAGCACCCTCAAAGCGTCGCAATGAATTGTGACTTCGTGCTAGCACAGCTATCGACGGCCCCCAATTGTTCCTTCTAACCAATTTCACTCACAAGGCTTGGTTCGACACGGGATATGCTTCCCCCCCACTTTGACAAATCAACCGTGCTGAGATACGAACCAGGGTGTCATGGCCAGAAAGAAAACGTTCTACCCACCGCAATATATATATATATATATATATATATATATATATATATATATATATATATATATATATATATATATATATATATATATATATATATATATAAATCGCGAACAATGGGACGAGGTACCATCCATGCGGTACTATGAGATCTACGAGATGCTCGTGCCACTTAAATATATATATATATATATATATATATATATATATATATATATATGTGTGTATATATATATATATATGTATATATATATATATATATATATATATATATTGACAACTATATATATATATATATATATATATATATATATATATATATATATATATATATATATATATATATATATATATATATATATATTTTCAAGTGGCAATATATCTCGTAGATCTCATAATACCTCATGGATGGTACCTCGTCACATTGTTCGCGATTCAGTGGCTAACATCTAACATGAAAGATGGATAGGTAGCGGAGGACCAGTTCAATAGCCTGCACTTTCCCACGACGTCAATCTTTCTGTGGGACCACCTAAAACAATTGGTTTGTGCAGCAGGCATTAACAATAAAAAGAGACGGCTTATCAACGTGTCTTGGGGTCTGCGGAAACCATTCGACATCATCTGAGAATATTTGAAACGGTCCGCCAGTCGATGATCCGACGGGTGCATGCATATGTAGAAGCAATCGAAGGACATTATGAACATTTGTTGTGAGATTCTGTATTGAGGTGTAACGATGGACTTTCGGGCATATGTTTATATGGACATTTTACCTTGTGTCAGGAAGTCCCCAAAGTAAAAGCATTTTGATACACACACTCTCTCTCTCTCTCTCTCTCTCTATATATATATATATATATATATATATATATATATATTTATATATATATATGTGTGTGTGTGCGTGCGTGTGTGAGTTCCTCTGTGTGTGTGTGTGTGTGTAAATATGCATATATATTAATTGAAAACAATTGACAAGCCATTGTAATAAAGTTTTTTATTGTATTTTCCTTGAATTCGAAGAAATGATATTTTTCTGGATATAGAGTGTATAAAATTGTTCAAATGAAAGATGAACTCTATCACTTTCGGCTAATATATTAGCCGTTATAAATGCTGATTTTTTCTTTATCTGAATACGTGTATAATTTTATAGCGATAAATGAGTCCTACTGAAACTATGATCCGAAAAATGCAAAGTAAGTCTTCTTGATATAGGCATAGTTGTATATTCACAGTAATTATTATTCCTGAATTTGTTTTCGTCCGAAAGAGACGGAGACATCCAAACCTCCATCCTCAACATTTGGACAGGTCGTACACAGTCTATGTCCAGAAAAGTAATCACTTATTCAAATGCAAGGAAAACAGGATAAAACAACTTAATCGCAATGCCTTGTTCGTCGTCTTTAATGAAACCTGTATAAAATAGGGACTGCTTACCTAAATGCACAATTATATATATATATATATATATATATATATATATATATATATATATATATATATATAATCACAATAGTTAGGAGGAGTATACACGATAGGCAACAATAAACTATAGAAGAACTCAAAACTGATTGCTGTATCTAAATATTGCATGAATATTTCAGTGTACTTTTTCTAATTTCAACGATAATTCTTCTGTCGCCACATAAGACAGTTTGATATACGCAGGGCCTTGCTTTCTGTACAAACAATTATTGTTATTTCGTGGGTGACTTTCATTGGATTTCGTAATTACTTTTGACTCATTCCAATTTTTTTTCCAAGTTTAAAAAATTGGTATCGTACAAAAAATTCGTCGCAAAAAAATCACGTAAAATTTGCCGAAAACAATCGCATTAATGAAATCCTTGTGAATGCAAAACTTCAGGATTGCTGGTTTGGATCCGGCCCGGAATATTTTTACTTTGCTCAGGGAGTTGGTCTGATTCCAAAATATGTTGGGCTACGACCTCTGGGAGTAAAGTTGAAAATGTGTGACACAGTGATACACTGCCGTTCGTATTTATTTATATATATATATATATATATATATATATATATATATATATATATATATATATCATTAAAAAGGGTTTCCTTTTGATGGACTTTATCAAGACAAATGTTCATCAGAGAACGAAACGCGTCGAGAAAGATAAATTTTCCTTTACTCCTTATTTGTACATATCTCCCTCTCTCTCTCTTTCTCTCTCTCTCTCTCTCTCTCTATATATATATATATATATATATATATATATATATATATATATATGCACACACACATACATATATATTCTTATATATATATATATATATATATATATATATATTCGCAAATATATATATATATGTATATATAAGTGTGTATATATATATATTCGTATATATATATATATATATATATATGTTCAGTCGTATACACACATATATATACATATTCGTATATATATGTATGTATATACATACACACAAACAGCACCAATACACACACACACACACACACACACACACACATATATATATATATCTTTAGATGAATGATCGATACCTTTGTCAGTCCGGATTAACTTCAGTCGTGAGAATTCTGTCGTTTTTCCAAATGAGAAAATTTCCTATCCCGCCAAACAATCACTTTCACTGGCAAATGAATGTTGCTATTTGTTCTGTCCCTAATGCTGACGTTGATTTGATAGTTTTCCAGTGTATCTCTCACATTTCCTACCAGAATGATGCTGAAGAACGTTGCCAAGAACATCTTTCAATGGAATCGGTGAGAAGAACTAGACTGGGAGCCTCCCACTTCTCACAGTTGTTCGATAACTCTCACATGTTAGCGACTGATATCGAACTTGCTCATATTTGCCCACAAAGGCAGCCGTTCATACGCTGTTACCATTACAGGTATCAATTAAAAATCTCTTTTGTGGTACTTCCTACTTCCAGATGATCTTTGGTAGGACTTGATTCATGAGATTGGTAAAACTGAAGGTTGGCTTTCTTAAAAGTGATTATTAAAGAGATAATCTCACGTGTAAGCTATTTTACCTGCTTAACAGTTCTTGTTGCAGAGGGTTATAAGGATATTAAAAATATTTTCCCTCCATAACTTTATATATTCTGTGGAAACATTATCCACGTTAAACAGTATTCTATCAATTTGACAAAGATCTGTTGTTCTGTGAGGCGGTTCTATATCATATCCTGTTATATGATCCATATATACTGGAACTTAGTCCCTGATCTTGTAACCCCCGTTGCTTGTAAGTGCATAATATCTACTACAATCGTAACAGCAGTGCGTGTGACGCGAGCCAAATAATCTGGCGGATCCATCCCCTTCTACTAGTTTAATTCATAGTTGTTCTTCTCTTTGACTTGTTACAATGCAAGGCTAGAAGCGTCCTGGATGTGACGATAAACTACATCCGGCAGCAAGACCTCTGATCAGGCGATTGAAGGTTTTGAGTAGCGTGGAATCATCTCTTAATTGCTATTCTTTCCAGGTCCACACTGACTTGGGATGGTGGCATCTGTTAGGGCCCCAGCTATACCCCAAATTTGTGTCAAAACATTATGAATGTATAAAATACATTTTTATAGTAAAAATACCAACAATATTAGCATCAGTACATTTGACTGTCGACAAAAGCCTTTAAAAAGTCAATGAAACAAGATCTACAAACTGATTCCATACAAAGAATTGATATTCTATTCATACGAGCCTATCCTAACAATCTTTTCGCTATTAAATAACCCATTGATAGCGATATGACGTAAAACAAATTCCCTCAATGACACATGACACAGTGGATAAAGGCGTTAGTTAGATCAAGTGACAGGCCCAAAGAGTGTGAGTTCAATACCTAGTTAAGGCGGTGGAGAACTTTGAGAGGGAAATTAACAGGAGATAACTGACATCCATTAGGCATGGCACAGGGAACTAGAACAGTCTACCCCAGTGAGCGAAATAAAGGGTTCAGTTCGACATTCCAACCATCCGAAGAAGGCCGGAGTGTACAGCGGCCGAAACGTTGTGATAAACATGGCGACAAAGATGAGGACAATAGTTCGAATAATGTAAATAGTGTAGATAATATTAGATTCGTAATGTAATAAATAAGATGCGTAAAGCTTTGTCAAAAAATGTTCCACCGTAGTGTTTATTTCTTGCCAAGGTGACAAGTGGCAGATACTGAAAATCAGATAGAAGCAGTTGAAATGTCTTTGAAACATAATGAATAAAAAGAACTTAGAGCATTCACCGGGTATAGCGATAATAAAAGGGAAACACTGTATGACTTAGCAATATTGTGTAAATGGATGGCAGAAATGGTGACAGAGCGGGATATTAAGGAAACAAAAATTGCTTAGGGCTAATGTGAACAGGAAGTTTTGGGGAGATATTTTTGCCTTAATCTATAAGTTTTATATACACACCGTATATAATGAAACAAGCCTGCACTAAAGACCGATTTTCCAGAATCTAATTGCTGTACTGTTTGCTTGGCTGTTTTTTTTTTTTTTTTTTTTTTTTACCGACATATCAGCCGCTATGGTTTATTTAATCTCGAAGTATAATTATTTTGGACGCAATATTATGGCTTCAGCTAAACATATTTTGAACACAACTGCGTGCCTTCATCTACAAATAAAATGCATTGCTGGTCATTTTGCTTTAAAATTGTACTGTTGGTAATTTTACTATAAATAGGTATTCTTGGTAATTTTACTATAAATATGTATTCTTAGTAATCTCTATCTATAAAAGGCAGGATGTGTATGTGTGCGTGTGTGTGTGTAACGAATGCACGGCCGCTATCTTCGACGGATTTGCACCAAAATTTACATGCACACGCTCCAAGTTAGCGGGAAGGCCAAGACCGACTTTGCATTCCCCAACTCCCATCGATAGTGGAAATAATCGATATTTCATGCTTCTACGGCAGTTTTCATGTAGTTTGCATCCATTTTCTACTGCCCAGAGTGAGAACCTATAGCTGACTGCCACGAATAGGCAGGAAGATTCTATTGGCCAGCCTGAGAGCTGACTGCTAGTATGCAAAAAAATCGATAGCTGCATTCGTCACAAGTGGGAAAAATTTAAATCTGCATGGCACTTTACTCCAATTGGCTCATTCGCTTGCTTAAACTCAACGTTGATTCTGATTCCGCAGAACTGGGTTGGATGTGAAAAAGTATTTATTGTTAACATTCTTTTTTCATTCGGTTTTTCCAGTTACGAGTCTTTTTTTTAAAGCTGATCGTTTTGTGTTCATTTTGTTTAGTTCTTTTTCGTAACAGATTTCATATTTTGTATAGAGCTTAAAAAAACTCGCAGTGTGAGATAGGCAAAAAGTAAGGCATGTAGCAACATCAACACGACAAAGGGACTCCTTTAATGTCAAGGGAGGGCAAAAATATTTTAAGTCAAGTGATAGCGATTGCTGTATGAGTCGTACGATTTTTAAATCAAACACGGGCAACGCCGGGCCAGGCTGCTAGTTTATCTATAAATATGTATTCTTGGTAATTTTACTATAAATGTTATATTCTTTGTAATTTTTTTTATAACTTTTCATGTCTTTTTATAATTTTTAGTGTTTCGTTTTTGCTTGGAAGGTTCACTATGTCTCACAGTCAAGACCCTAACAGGTGCTACTACCCCTGAAAACATCAGCTATTAAGAGGTGGTTTCACACTCCTCAAAATCTCCAATCTCCATATCAGTTATCTTTGCTGCCAGATGTAGTTTACCGTCATACCCAGGACTGCAGTACTAGTAAGCACCAACGTTGATAAGTGTTGTCAAATAAACTATTTCTGGTAGGAAACTTGCGAATATTAATACCGAATTGGATAAATAAAAAGCATAAACCATACAGTCTATGTATATATGAATAAAATAGTAAATAAAATGAGTAAAGCAGACCAACATATATATATATATATATATATATATATATATATACTAGCGCAATTTAAGTCATATATGCTGGTACTTATGGTGCAGTTCTCATAGTGGAAAAATTGCAAAACAAGACAAAATGAATGGGAGGATTGCCGAGACACAAACGAATTAACATCAGATAAAAATAGATCATGTCGAACTAGGATTTGGCATCAAACAGGAAATTTGGTATGCTGACGACATCTGAAAAAAAAGTCCAGTTTGCGATAATTATCTATCTTTAGAAAAAGCAGTGAAAACAGTGAACTTATCTAAAATTCTTCATGCAAGAGAATATATATATATATATATATATATATATATATATATATATATATATATATATATATTCATGAATTATTCATACAAAAACAAATACAAAGGTTAATGATTTAATTGGCGAGAAATCCATCGTCGCAAACAATTCAAATAATATACAAAAAACCTCCGAACCTGTTATGAATGAAAAGATCCTTGTTTCTATAAATTTCTGTTGCATTAGTTCTTATTTTACTACAAGCGTTCGTATGTTCCTACAGACATCTTCAGGTATGGAATAGATGTTGTTCTTGTTTTTTCTCTCAGTAATAAGAGGACAACGAAAATATATGTATTGTTGTATCCGAAAAATGCTATAGATGTTGTAACTCATTTCCAATAGCATTTTTCGGATACAACAATACATATATATATACATGAATCGTTCATACAAAAAACAGATATAGAAATTGATATAAATGGCGAGAATACATCTTTGCAAACAAATTTAATAAAGTGCATTAACCCTGAACCTGTAGATGAATGTTATGATCCCTGTTTATAAATTCCAGTTGCATAAGGTATTTTTTGTATTTTTTTACAAGCTTTCATCTGTTATACAGACATCATCAGGTATGGAAATAGATTTGTTTTTGTTTTTTATTTCCCGGTAATAACAGGACAAATAAAATATAGATGTAATCTGAAAAATGTTTTTAGAAATGTGTTGTTAATTGTAAGAAATTTTTTGGGAGCGTGGGGTCGCAACGCTGAGGTTGAATTTTTAAATTTTAAGATTGTGCGTTTTTGTACTAATATGGTAATTGGAGAATTCTGTTGTACTGGTAGTTTTTTCAGTCAATGTGGCATGAACTAAATTGTTCAATAAATAGAGGAATGTCACAGTTATTATCCAAAAGTTGCACGTCCGATTATTTAATTTAATATCAAGTATGTAGTGCAGTTCAATTTACATTACATGAATCATTCATACAAAAAACAGATATAGAAGTTAATGATATAAATGGTGAGAATCCATCTTCGCAAACAAATTTAATAAAGTGCATTAACCCTGAACCTGTAGATGAATGTTATGATCCCTGTTTATAAATTCCAGTGGCATAAGGTCTTTTCTTATTTTTTTACAAACTTTCATCTGTTTATACAGACATCATCAGACTTGTTTTTTACTCCCCAGTAATATATATATATATATATATATATATGAAAATATATAGAAAATAGGAAAGAACTGGTTAGGTCAGTAATCCAAAGTTCCTTAGTATTTTAGCTATTATTTTTAAAAAATAGTGCTCGATACAAAAGTGGAGCATAAATATAATTATTTATTTAAAAATATGATTCTAACTAGCGACATAAGAGGTCTCATGTTTCAAAACAAGGGCCGAAAACTTCAATATAATTATTTGAATTAAATTGAGTTAAAGTGAGCTCTGTTCCAACTTCAAGCGAATTTTATATATATATATATATGTGTGTTTGTGTGTGTGTGTGTCTGTGTATATATATATATATATATATATATATATATATATATATATATATAAAAATAAAAAACACAAATAATATCTAAGCTTCTACAGTGTCGACACAGTTCAATGACATTTTTGAAAGTCATATTTTGTATTTTCTTGAATGAGGAGGTCCCATTATTTACATTACTTACATTCGGAGTAATGCTTTCAATTTTTTTCTTGTTGTTGTCATCAAAAAGTTTTGGTCGTTGTGCTCGCGTACTTCTTTTGATGGAAGTTCATACGGGTAACCTTCAGGAAATTTCAAACTGAACCCCTTATTTAAGCTGCTTGAGTAGATTGTCATAGCTCGATTGTCCATGACGAGGGATATCTCGCCGACTTCTTATTTCCCATCCGGTTTTCCTCGACTCAGTACTACTCGGCACAACAGTTGAATTCACATTTTTTTTTTATTATTTACATTGTTCAGTATGTTGTCCTCGTCTTTATTGTCATATTCATGACGTTTCAGCCGATGTACGCTCAAGCTTTCTTCAGGTGATTGCAATTTCGAACTGAACCGTTTATTTCGCCCACCGGGGTAGAGTGCTCTAGTTCCAAGTGCCGTCATTCTTCCTGATGGCTCAGTTATCTCCCTTTAACTCAACTCTCCAAGATGAGGACACTAGTCTGAACAATGTAAATAATGTAAATAATTACAATACTTTTTCTCAGAAATATAGACAGACACAATTACTTTGTTACCAAATCCACGAACCAACGCTTTACTTCACCAGGTGTTTTTTTTTTTCTTCTGGCACAATCAGGAGTCTATCAGTTGAAACCATAAACCTAATTATTTACACTATTTACATTCAGACTGCTGTACCCACATTTGTTGATGAGGACAATAGTCGGATATAGAGAGTGCAAGTAATTATAACTACTCATCCCAGAAATTCAGACTTCAAACCTGATGTTCTACATTCCTGTCTGCTGCTGTTACTTCTGTGGCTTTCACATTGGAACGAATTCACAGAGGCGCATCTCTCTCTCGATTTCGCTCTTTCTCTCTCTCGCTTTCTCTCTCTCTCCTTTCTCTCTCTCTTTCTCTCTCTCGTTCGTTTAAGGCTCCAAGTTCTCAATTCAGAAGCATCTGCATCGTTCGGTGAAGTAAGGGTTAATCTCGAAATTCCCTGAAGGTTACTCAGATCAGCATGCACAGGAAGATTGCCGAAAATCAGAACCAGCGAAAAGGACATTAGTTCCAATCTAAATGCTAATACTCTTGGGAAAGGTATAAATCCATCCTTTCTCCCTGAACGATAAATAAATAGCAGGACAGACTAGTTCTTATAGCCTTGACTGGCAACCACTCTAGAAGGAGGAAAACTTTGAATTTAAATCAGCCTGGGGAGGGTTTGGTTTTCACAGTCTACTTTGCCCAAGAAACACTATGGATGCTGTGGCTGCAGTGCACGTGGTACCCCTACGACACTAATAGGTTACTGGACTTGAAATAAGATAAGTGATCACAAATCGGAACACACTATTCAATCGTATTTAATCATTCAGTACTGACACCTGATCTCACCTTTTGTTTAGTATAAGAAACGTAATGTTACTAATGGAAAAAAGGGGTCTGAATATACGTGGAATGTCATGTATTCTTTGAAGCCTTTTATTATATAATTGGTAACAATTAGCTAGTGGGCTATAACTGTTTTAAATTATCTTCACATTTCTGGGAAAAAGAGTATGGAGGCTCTGATAACATTAAATCATAAAATAACATAATAACCCTGTGTTTGTCAGATGCATGTTAAAATAACACGTTTTTCTTTACAGTAAAAATATAACGTGATCTCCATATTCTTATCACACTCCTCTGGCTACAAAGCATGTGTGTACGAAATTTGAATTTAATCAGTTCTGTAGTTTTGCTTTCGATGCTGTCTGAACAGTTATTCACATGGACTGTGAATTTCATACACAGAGACTTCTATATCCCTGAGATCATAATTTCAGATTAAAATTTTTCTGTTAATAAGCAAATTTAGACATTCCGCAACAATTTCCATGTTCTGCAAGATACTGTGGCGGCAAAATACTTTCATACACTACCTAAATCGTAAACGCTACAACAATAATGACAATAGCTGAAATCGTGAATTACAGATATTTCCTAATCATGAAACGATGTTTAACACTGTATCCATTTTATAATTTATATATATATATATATATATATATATATATATATATAATGGACTCTCCCGTCGGTTTCGACGTATGAGGAGCTGACAGCTTATTGATTCAGTTATGAAAGTTTATGCGCTAATCTTAAGTGGCATTTAAGACCCGCTAGTGATTTACAAACGAGACCACATATGGAGCAAGTGTGAGGATTGTGAGATGATCTCACTGTTAGATTGGTTGACCTTTTAGATCGTACTCTCGCTTCTTGAAGATGATTCAGACAAGCAGATTGAAAATTGCTGAGTCCACTAAAACATGTTGATCTCCATTCTACCCGCTCCAAAGCTAAGCGCTCAAGGGTGTTATGTGGTATATTGACTGCTAACAATTTGCTTTTCAGCTTGTCTTTGTATCTTAGCCATGGGCGTCCTAACATTCCTGTAGCCCTGATCTAACTGGCTGTACATTATATATATATATATATATATATATATATATATATGTGTGTGTGTGTGTGTGTGTGTGTGTGTGTGTGTGTGTGTGTGTGTGTGTGTCCTGGAAAGGGATATATTTGAACGAAGTAGCCAAGTGGTTTTGGGTACTATAACCAAGTAAAATACGGTAGCAGTAATCGACTAGTACGCGTCGTAGTCGCAGGTAAGAAGTGTAGATCAATGGCGCAGTCCAATGGGTGTCGTTATAGACTTAGCTCTCAGACTAATGCTTTTGACTCTCCTACATGTCCGTCGGTATTTATGACGGACACCAACCAATCATATTCTAGTGAGGGGGAACACAGGTGTACGCATATTTCATTATATCAATATATATATATATATATATATATATATATATATATATATATATATATATATATAAAGTGAGCATAAAGTCAACATTAGAGGCGACAGTCTGTTTCATGCTAGTATATCTAGCATGAAACAGACAGTCGCCTCTAAGTGTTGACTTCTATGTTCACTTTTTATATTTACACACGCTCTAACTCTGATATTGAGCACTTTATCCCATAAATATAGCACATCTTAAGATTATATTTCTTCATATATATATATATATATATATATATATATATATATATATATATATATATATATACGGATATAAAAATACATGTGAATTTCAAGGAAAAATCCCTTCCATTCAAAAGTATCTTATTTCTATATCGATTTAATTACGTTGGCATAATTCCATCCAATCACTTGAAAAATGAAGAGAGAAAATTTATTGCGGAATATACGTCTGTCCAAGAACATACATTTCAGTTAAGTTTAATATGTATTCATTTTATTGTCAAATCATCAAAGATCTTTACATCACCACACAAACCTATATAGATATCTAAAACAATAAAAGTGTAACTTGACCTGAAAGTTTTCTGACACATAAGAAATGAATAATATTTCATATCATTCTCACTTTATTGAATAGAAGACCTGCGAAATTTAATTTACCCCAAAACAATTACATACGACAGAAATCTCATAAAACTTCCTTAGATTTAGATCATAATCAGCATTATCGTTGGTTGCCGATTAACAAACCTGAAGAAAATGTATGCGATTTAATCCAACAATTATGCATTGGTAGATTTCAAGAGCCTGGTGAAGTATATACTTTTAAACAGTTAAGTGTTTTAGTAGTGTTTTACTATGAACAAATTTACGCTTAAAATAATAAAAGCAACAGCAACAATCATGCAATTATACTGTCTCTATGAATGAATCTCGAATTTTTTTATCTATACAATTAACTCTATTATATAGTTTTAATCGATTCACGCTAAGCAAGGTGATAATGCCACTAAGTCACGATGGCTTACTGGGAGTGAATGTAAATGCGAAGCCATTAGTGAAGAGAAAGGACAATAAAAGAACAGAGTTTAAGAAGTAAGAGAAAAAAATTGAGACTTGTTCTTAGAAAAACAGAAGATGGTGATTAGCGTTGCATTTAGAATTTTGAAGATTGTAGTCGGCAAGGAAGCATAAAATCGGAAGTGAGTTTCACGGGCGTGAGGCGCCAGAAAAGAAGTTTTAGAATTAGAAAATACGGCTGCATCTCGCTAGCTCGACAGCAAAACGGTGAGACCTAATTGCCAAACTAGTAGTGCGCTTACTTTCATCCAATCGGGGCACGTAGCTTTAAAACTCGTCAGACAGAATTGTCATGAAAATATTTATAGAAAAGACAGTGGGAAGCCACGTTATGGTGGCGGATAAGTGACTGAAATCGATATGCTAGGTCAGGATCGATTACATCACAGGCCGTTCTTTTAAGTTTTTCAAGAATTTCGTGATATAGACAGATCACCAGATTAGATATGGCAGCACTATTCAATGCACAGACGAATTGTAGATTTATAAATATGCAAGATGGTATTTATCAATTCACCCACAGGAATTGAATGTGGCACAAGGCCTTTTTAATGTGGGTATGTCCGAGCCCGTAGGCCCAGCCAAAAATAAAACCCATCTAAACCCGTCCAAGCGGGCAAGTTCCGTCAACCTCCCCGAACGAAACCCCACCCTTCGGCGGAGCTTCGTCCGGGTTCCCCTCTGCAAGCAGAGAGTTCGACAGACATCCGACCCGGCAGCTCACAAAGCGCAGATACTACACTTTGATCCTAGCCACCGGGCCGAGCGGGTATTCTTTTTATAGATAAAATATGCAAGATGGATTCTGACAAGGAGATGTGTCTGAGACGACACAGCGAACCGATTTTTCTAAAATAATTTCGCTTATTTAATTATAAAGATACCTAAAGAAATTTAACACGAGATTTACTGTTTAAAAATGGTGGTCATATCCAAGTAAGTTTGCAATTACTTTGGTTGTATTTTCTGCATATGTAATATAGAATTTTATCAATAACATTAACTAATTCTTTTGTCGGACGTCAGAATAAGGCTTCGGTTTCTTCCCTATAACACTCTATAATATCTTCATGGTAATTTTTCTGGTGAGTTTTCCTGTTTCATAGACTTTATGAATTTACTTGAGTGATTACTTGTATTGTAATAGTGTTGACATAAATTGCCAATGAAAACATGGGACCCAGTTTCTCGTACGTAGCATTCCATGTTATTGAAATTCGCTAATCAATATTGGCCTTCTCCGAAAAAAAGAACCTACATTCTTGTGACGAAGTAAATAACTATCCTCTCTGGAATGCTTGACACAAACACTCACACACACATGCATATATATATATATATATATATATATATATATATATATATATATATATATATATATATTATTCACCCTAAACAAGGCGGGAGTGACACAGTAAAGAGGCGTGTTTGAGTAAAGGATACAGAGAAGGACGGGGAACAGGCTCGGGGTGTCAAATGTCGATTGACATTACACTTGACAATTTGAAGATTATAGTCATCAGGGAAGAAAGTAAGGGGAAGACAGTTCCACAGACGGGAAGTGAGGGAGAAGAAGCTGTTTGAGAAGAAGTGACAGTTACATTTAATCGTTTTGACAGTGAAAGGGTGGGGCCGAGATGCCAGCCTGGTAGCTCGTTTAAATTAATGTAGTCCGGAAGCCAGCGAAAGTACCTCGTCGTAACAGTTACCGTGAGGGAGGCCACACACGTCTGTGGAATAGCAATTGTAGATTAGATGCCAGATCAGGACCTATCATCTTGCATATTCGTCAGTGGAGACGTACAGCGAGGGCACCCGACCATATATGACAGCAATATTCCATGCAAGGACGGATGGTTGATTTATAGATTTGAAGGATGGACTCAGACAAGAAGAACTTTCTGGTGTGACACAGAGAACCAACTTTCCTTGCGGTAGATGAAGCTATTGATTCAATGTATTTATTCCACCTAATATCAGTATATATATATATATATATATATATATATATATATATATGGTGAACTCTCCCGTTGTATTCGACGTATGATGGTCCAAGGACCCGACAGACAGACACAAGCATATATTATTTAATTTGGTGAAAGTTTTATGCACTTTGTGAAGGGCTGAATACAGAGACCTGGTGCACTACGTGCCACAAGGTCCCCAAACAATATTCCGCATGATTTGAATTCATATATATATATATATATATATATATATATATATATATATATATAAGAGTGAGAGAGATGTGTATGATAAAAACATATACATGCACGAAAAATTTTACGTACACATATTTGATATTACTATATTTTTGAAAAAAAAATGAGAGTTAACCCCTTGATATTTTTTTATTTTATTGCCTTGAGAAATTATGAATATAAATGATATAAATTACTATTAATTAATTCTAATATTTTAGGCAGCAATAATTAAATAATCAAGTTTTAACACAAATTTTTCAATCATCGCGAGTTAACAGTCAGATTGTATTTGCACCTGAAGATTGCAGCAACTGCATGAAACATTATGTATATTCAGTAATATATATATATATATATATATATATATATATATATATATATATATATATATATATTCGTAAATGAGGAGATCAGATGAATCCGTTACCTTGGTTTCAACCTTACGATTTTTATCGATTGAACTCTCAACATTTTTTTTAAAATCTAATGGAAGCTATATTATTTTAGAATAATGTTGGGTGTGATAAAAATGGAGGATGCGAATGTGAAGAAGAAGAAGAAGAAGAAGAAGAAGAAGAAGAAGAAGAAGAAGAAGAAGAAAAACGAAGAAGAAGAAAAGCAAAAGTATTATAAATGTATTGGATAAAAGCTTTTATACGTTATTTTTTACTTTTATTTTTCACACGTGTATTGAGCACTTTTTAATTCCACTATTTCCTGGTAATAGTCAACTCTGACCATTAACCTTTTCTTGTATTATATATATATATATATATATATATATATATATATATATATATATATATATATATATATATATATATATATATATATATATATGTCATAGGGTCATTTCCTACGTGTCCTCTAAAAGATATTGCCCTCTAATGGGAAATCAGGTCAACGTGTTCGAATTCCAGTCGAGTTCATTACATTCCCTTACGCACAAATGCTCTTTGGAAGTCTAAAAATCCATTTCCCCTAATTATGGGTTGAATAGTTGGACTTGTGTCTGGAAAAACATTGCTATTCTCAAAAATTTCACTTACAAAAAGACACATTCTTAAAATACAAAATATGGAATGTGTTGACAAGCCGTAAAAAACAAATCAATCAATCGCACGCCTGCATATGGCAGGCGCATCTAGGTCGATCTCGTTTTCATCTGTCGGAACGCACAGTGACATCGGGGAAAGCCCGTTTATTCTCCCACACCTGTCAGGGAGTGATTCCTATAATCAAACTTGTACATCATCTTTGGTCGACACTGAGTGTAAAATCAATTCTAGCATCACCTGAGGCAAGTCAATTACTAGACTATTATAGAATATATTATTATTATTATTATTATTATTATTATTATTATTATTATTATTTCCTTTGGCTTTTCTGATATATACTCATTTCTTTCCGGGTCCCGACCAGAAACCTAAGGTCAGATATGGCATCATGTTATTTTCCACTGAGCAGTTTTGAAGACAAAGATCTCACATATTTTACATAGATTAAGCCCGTAAAAGTATGGGCTGTACTTATACAATGTTTTGTATTTCTTTAAAGCATGGGTCACCAGGGATTCCTTTAATGAGTCTATTGGAATCTTTTCCAATGAATCCGAGGACTCCAACTACAAATAGAATTATTAATGTCCTCATGCGCCACATTTTTTAAATTTAGATTTCAAGGCAAGTCAATTACTAGACTATTATAGAATATATTATTATTATTATTATTATCATTATTATTATTATCATTATTATTATTATTTTATTTCCTTTGGCTCTTCTGGTGTATACTCATACTTGCCTATTTTGAAGATCTTCACAGATACATTGCAGTCTGCAGCGACTGCTCTGTCAATAAGGAGGCACATTTTGTTTTTGCGGTCTCTAATCACAATTTCAGGGCGATTAGCTTTGATTATTATTATTAATAGTAGTAGTAGTAGTAGTAGTATTTATCAATGCTAAAAAATTTAAGAACATAAAATTTTATGTTAAAAAATATCAACGGCCATTGCACTATGAACTGTTTTTGAAAACGGCCCTTCGCCATCTCCAAAATACATATGATTTTGAACTTCTACATCTATAGACTGATGAATACATGACGAAGATACACACCTGCCATTCTCCGAGCTAAATCCAATCCACCGATACACATCAATCTTTTATTTTATCATCAATATTGTGTATGTCTCATATTCATCGATGACGTGGGTGAGATGAATGCTCTCTACAACATCCTGCCCCTTGTAGCTAAGTAGCGTTTGCCTCTTTACCTTCTATGTCCTGCTCTCCCACCCATTCAAATGTTTATCTCTATAATTCTATCCGTCAGTATGTCTTGTGAGTATTACATTTTCTAAGTCGTCCTTCCTCATGTGACATCCAAGAAATTTCAACGGCCACTTTTTGATTTTAAGTGGGAGTGTTTTTCTAGGCCCAATTTTCTTTAAAACATCCTATTTGCTCACATATTTTGACCATGTTATTCTCATGATCGCCCTGTAGAACTAAATCTCTGTCATTTCGAGTCTCTTCTTCAATTGTAATGAAATTACCCAGCAATAATAAATTTAATAATTTAATAGTATTAAATAGCAATTTAATAGTAGTCGATAGGTTTGCCTATCGTCCGGTTCAAACTCCTCCCTGGTATCCATTTATCCCTTGCTTCCTGTTTAGGATTGGGTTTCCGGTTTCTTCTAATGTCTAGTTGAATTCTATCCTTCTAACATCTCTGTCTAAATTCTGAAATTTTGTTTAATATCTATTTATTTATTGCTCCTCAGTCGGGGTAGATAGGATCGCTTATCGTCCAATGTGCACTGCTCATTGTCTTTTGAACAGGTGTAGAGGTTTTGTTTCGCTTGTTTTCTTTATAGGGTGTTTTTCTACTTCTTTTTCACTCCCAATAGCCCCATAAATGACTTGCTTGGGGGGAATTGATTAAAAAATAACAATGGCTATGCGGAAGGATAAATATCAAGTAGAACTATTTTTCTAACCAAATCACTACACTACGCACATTGAAGCGGTCCCCACTTTATTTCATTTGTGAGATGTAAGTTCCACCGGAGCAGGGTCATCCCCCGAACCAACTCCCAAGAAGGTGTTTTCCCGATCATTACAATCTTAACATGTTTAAGTCTCAGATTAACCCTTAATTTTGCTACATTAAACTGTTTCTCTTACTAAGTAACCCTCTAACTCTAGTGGCCTCTAGGTTTTTACAGGATGAATATCACTGTAAAGAAAGTCCTGTATCCTGGAAGGTTTCTTTCGCTATCCCGAAGCCCCTGGAATTTCAATTTGAACAAAATTGTCAACTTCTAGGGAGGAATAGGATTTTTCTAGATGCTGAGACCACAATTCCCTCTGGGCTAAACACTAAAGCTTGGCTGAGAGCCACATTTAAACATTTTGATTTGGGTCTCGCACAGGTTGTTCATATATAATGTTGATAGCCGAACATAGGACCAACGTATGAGTAAAATTTATTCTCTCGTCGGAGACTCATCACTAGTTCAGAAACGATGGGAACCTCCCCCCACCAGCGGATAAATGGAGACTCTTCATCTTACAGGCTTTAGAAATGTATATAAAGTCCTATAAATAAACTTGTACGTTATTACTTATGTTATCGCTTGTGTACCTTTGGTCTGTGCACACAAACAAAATGTATTTGTTAGTAAATGCCTTGTCTGTTCAGGTTTGATTAGCTTGGGCTATGACGGACACAAACAAAAACATATGTCTGCATAGAGCTAAGTATAATGACTCCATCGCAAACAGATATCTAAAGCCAGTTTCATTCGATAAATGCATTCTATTCTGTCAAGGTTGTTTAGCCCCAGGCTATGCCAGGCATGAATCACAGTGTACCCTGAGATATTTCAGTTTATATTATTTACCTCTATTTGGAATATTGATAATAATATTAGGTGGGATGTCACGATTTATTATGAAAGAAACTAAGTTCAACATAATTTTTAATAAATAAATCTAATTAATATAGGCAAGGAGTAATAGGTAGCAGCTCGGATTGAGGAATCAGAGAGCAGAGTTCGAATTCTAGTCGAATCCATTACATTCACTTACGTGCTAATACCCTTGGGAAACGAATGAATCCTCGTTCCCCCCCCCCCAGCTATGGGTAAATAGAAGGACAGGCCGGGTTCAATAGCCGTGGATGGCAACCGATCTACCGCGGAAATAAATGGCATCCTACTGCGGGAAAAATCTACCTCGTCAATCATGTATTGAAAGATACATGATCGCCTAAACGTAAATCACGCATGGCACATAACTGACTGGCTGAATATTATAGGTCACAGAAACCTATATTTGGATAATATCTCCCTATGCACATTTTTTTCACTTTAACTCCCTGCAACCCACTGTGTACTAGTGGCATTCCCGCCTTGCTTAGGGCGAAATGATTAAAAAATACAATATCACATATGTCATGGGTCCTTACCTAGATCAACAGAATGAACTCTTCCTAACGCTATGTATACTACGCCTCTCAAGAGAGACGAACGGTATTGAAACGAGTCGAGCTGACAGTAGTTCACTCCAAACCAGTCTGACAGTCATACTAACATCTTCCACTTCTTTGTATTATTTTTCGTGTAATATATTCTTTGTTATTTCTACTCTTGTGTTCCCTGTTGTTCTTCCATGGTCCTAACCTTGGACCATAACAACATATTCATGAATTAGTAAGTATTATTCTTTGAAATGTTAATATGGTTACCTTGACATTATATAACCTTCATCAGTCTTTCAACCTTTTTAACCTTTTTACTTTTTTGATTTTACCATTACTTGCAGCAATTTTTTTTTCCATTGCTTCCCAGTGATTTTCTTTGCCGAAATACGGTTTTCCATTCTCGTATCCATTTCTTCAAATGATGGACCAGGAGTCTTTTATTGGCTTAATGTCTTGGAAGGCTCGAACTCATTCTGCTCTTTTAGTATCATTAAACTCTTATTTGAAAGAGAGCACTGAAGAAGGTGAAGAAACGTTGTCATGAATGAATATGATTGTTTCTGAAGAACTTACAATAATTCTATGCATTTTAGGACATGATCATCTCTGAATGAATTAACAATGTTACAGCTAACATCACTTTACTATAACATTAGCATAGAAACCGTGTGATATCTTGAAAGCTGGTTTGATTGTCTGACTCCAAGAAGAATTCCAGATATAGCTTAGCTATCAAATCTACACATGGTAGCAGTATATTCTTCACTAAAAGTTAATGTTGAGAAGTCAGTTTTCATGTACTTTTTCACCCAACTTACATGTTTCCCTTTGTGATGTTTTCTTAAAACTGTTGGTTTTGTTTATTTCGTGCTTTTAACCAATGGTTTTAATATTCACGATCAATCCACTTTTATTGCTTTTACCTCTGTATCTTTTCTCCCGATGTCTTTTTGTAACATACTTACTTTTCTATTGTTCTTATCTTGTTAATAATTTCTTTTTACATTGTTCTGCGTCACCATTCAAATTTTTCCAACGTTCTTTCCTCACGATATTATCGACTTTCTCTTACTACATATGCCAATCTTTATATATCTGAAATATAAAATATAATTATATATCAATAACTACATTATATATAATATGTTTGAAATAGGATATACTACGTTTTACGTTTTGTTCATTTACAACAGGATAACTGTACTATTATATATATATATATATATATATATTGTATTTCATTTTTAGCTTTTGCTGTTAGTCGTAAAGTTTTGTTCTGAATATTGTAGTGTTACTTTCCTTGTTAGCTGCCGGGTCATGTATTTTAATAACTGTGTATTCGCGCAGAAGTGCATAATTAAAGTTGAGGAAGTAACTATTTTTTAGAATGTAGTTTTTAGATTATCAATTCTTTTTTGTCTTCAAAAGCCAAAATAAAAAGAATAAATTTCGAGTTCATTTTTTTGCAATTATTATTTGTCGTCAAAAGCTAAAAATGAAAATCAACATTTACATTTTTATTTTAGGTAAAGACAACGTAATTGCTAATCTAAAAACTACATTCGAAAAAGATTCCAATCTCAACTTTACCGACGCACTTCTGCGCAAATACACAATTATTAAATTACATGACCCGACAGCCAACAAGGAAAGTGACACTACAACATTCAGAAAAAAAAAACTTGTTTTATGATATATATATATATATATATATATATATATATATATATATATATAATTATTTATTAAAGAATATGATTCCATCGCTACATAAGAGTTCTCATGTTTTTTAAAACAAGAGCCAAAAACTTCAATATAATTATTTGAATTAAAATGAATTAAAGTACCAACCTTGTTACTTTAATTCAATTTAATTCAAATAATTATATTTAAGTTTTCGGCTCTTGTTTTGAAACATGAGAAATATTATGTAGCGATGGAATCATATTTTTAAATAAATAATTATATTTAGGCTCTACTTTTGTATCGAGCACTGTTTTTTTTAAATAATAACAAAAATGCTAAAGAACTTTCGATTACATACCTAACGAGTTCTTTCCTATTTTCTATATATTTTCACACACACCGTAGCTTGACGATTGCATCTTGCATGAAACAGACTGTCGCCTCTAAGTGTTGACTTCTATGTTCACTTTTATATTTACACACGCTCTATCTCTGATATTGAGAAATTTATCCCATACATGTAGCACATCTTAAGATTATAGTTCTTCATATATATATATATATATATATATATATATATATATATATATATATATATATATATATTTATTTTAGGATATAAAACATGTTATTAAAAATCACTGCACAATTACAATTATGTTTCAACATAAATTGTTTATCTTCAGGCGAAGTTAAACTAGTGGCGAGTGAAAGCAGAATACTTTAAAAAATCATACTACATTTGTTGATTTTATCTAGATATATACTCGACTCTCCCGTCGAATTCGACATATGAGGGTCAAGCAGATCAGTTCCTCGTGACCAACAGCCCGAAAACAGCACATGACAATTAATTATAGTGTTTAATCTTGTGTGCAGAAGTACCCACAACTTTTGAAGTGCCGAATTCAGAGAACTGGTGCACTACGTGCCACAAGGTGAGCAAACGACCCTCCGCAGATTTTGAATTCAGACTTCTCCTTCTCCTAGGCCAGTTGCAATTGCATTAACGTATGTGTTAATAACCTTGGAAAAGGTATGAATGCACTTCTTCTCTCTGTAGCTATGGGTATATAGCAGGACACACACACACACACACACACACAAACACACACACACACACATACACACACACACACACTCACATATATATATATTAACCTTTGCATTAGTTTTTGTGTGAATAATTCATGTATTTGTAAATTGATTGCACGTTTATCGTAATTTAAATAACTGATCCAAGTGCGACTTTTGGATAATAAGTGCGACATTACTGTAATTATTGAACAATATGGTTCATGCCACTTTGACAGAAAAATTTACCAGTAAAAAATTTGTTCATCACCATATTTTATATGAACGCACAACCTTTAAAAATTTAAAATCAAACTCAGCGTTGCTTTTGCGCGTTCAAAAACAATAACTCATTTTCAATAGCATTTTCGGATACAACAATACATATATTTTCGTTGTCCTCTTATTACTAAGAGAAAAAACAAGAACAACATCTATTCTATACCTGAAGATATCTGTAGGAACAGACGAAAGCTTGTAGTAAAATAAGAACTAATACGGCGGAAATTTATATAAACAAGGATCATTTCATTCATAACGGATACGGAGGTTTTTGTATATTATTTGAATTGTTTGCGATGATGGATGTCTCGCCATTTAAATCATTAACCTTTGCATTAGTTTTTGTGTGAATAATTCATGTATATATATATATATATATATATATATATATATATTGAACAATAAAATTATTAAAAAATTAAAATCTTCAGACACACTGGGTTGTATATTAATATTCTTTCGTTTTTATTATTTCATTTAGATTCTTCGACTAGTTTCGGCCAACATGGCCATCATTAGTTCTGGTTGTGAACTACAGAAATGAATGTCCTGATGGAGAAAATGAACTTTTGCCTGTAATTTTCATTTGTTTTTTTTTGTTTTTTAACATGAATTTTAGTCAGTCCTTGTGTTGGTCAAACAGTCTCATTAAGTTGTTATTTCAGATAAGTGCTGGATTGATCCATGCTGCTCTGAATTCCTTTGGTCATTTTGACAGTTTTATTGGTTCCTGGAAAGGGGATGTGTCTCTGTTAAGTGTGTGTGTGTTATTTAGTTATTAATGAGTGAGTATGATGTGTGTAAGCGTGGATATTACTATGGGTGTGTGTTATCACTTGGCTCATTAGGGAGTGAGTGAGTGTGATGTGTGTATATTCGTGTGGGTGTGTGTATATAACACCCCCGTAAGCATGTCTGTCTTGTGTGGGTGAGAAATGTAGGTAGGTCCTGGTTTGTGGGGTTATATATTAATACTATCTATATTGTTAAATTTCTGATTGAGCCCGGCTGGATAGTGCATTTTTAAACGTTGTATTCACTTATTTTCATGGAACTCTAAAATCTTTCTAATGTTATCTGCTCTGAACTTTTCTATTCTCTCATTTATAACGAATTTGGCATGGTTTTTAAAATCGTATTTTTCTAGACGGAAATGTTGTTCTACAGGTAATTATGTTTCATATATATATATATATATATATATATATATATATATATATATATATATATATGTTTGTGTGTGTGTGCGTACCTGTAGAGCACTGAATACTATCAAATAAATTACTGTATATAAACACGGATATGTTAAGCTAAAATTATTATTATGATTATCTTATTTCCTTTGATATCTGGCGTTTACACATTTCTTTCCCAGGGACCTAAGGTTAGAAATGGTATCATGACACTTTCCACTGCAAAAAAAAAAAAAAAAAAAAAAAACACAGATAAAGCCCTTCGTAAAGTGTGGGCTGTACTTGTGAGAACAATTTTTTGTATCCCTTTGAGGCATGGACTTCCAGGAATCCCTTCAATTAGTCTACTGGAATCTTTTCCAATCAATCCTAGGGCTCCAACTACAACAGGAATTGTTGATGTTCCTATGTGCCACATTTTTGAGATTTCTATTTCAAGGTCCTTGTATTTTGACAGCTTTCAAAGATACATTGCAGTCTGAAGGGACTGCCATACCAATAAGGAGGCACTTATTATTATTATTATTATTATTATTATTATTATTATCATTTTTTTTTCATTTTTTTGTACAATGGGGTGTGTTCCAAGAAGCAGGAACAATAAAACTTTACAAGACAGAATCAATAATCTGGAATTGGAATGAAGGTATTAATGGCACACTCACTGAATCCATCAGAATGTTTAGTACCTTAAATTGATTTTTAAGGTGCTAAACATTTAAACTACATCGATGTATACATCATTTGTAAGAAAAATAAAATATAAACAAAATACCATTGATAGTACGCTACATCAGTGGTTCGCAACCATTTTGTACCCATGGACCACTTTTACCCTTAATTCATTTTAGTGGACCACCATAACCATTCGATAATGAAATATTTTATTTTGTACTGATAGATAAGCTTAGGAATTGTATTATAGAAATAGAAAATGAAAATGCTTCCTTTATACACTTTATACATTAAATTAATTTTATTATTAATATTTTATTGTTTAAATATCTTATATTAATTAATTTATATCAATAGATTAATATTTTATTTTATTAATATTTAAGATTAAAATATATATTATTAATATATTAAATTAATTTATATAATAAATTATAATATTAAAAATAATTTTCCTTTATATATATATATATATATATATATATATATGTATAATCCTTCTTTTATATATCTTTCTTTGTTTTTATTCAACTTTTACAATCAAAACATCCGGCAGATTAAAGGGTCGCTAATTTAAATTGATTGATCAGGTTTTCTGCTACTTTTAGCATTGTTCTTTCGAATTTTAGTATTTTAATATGGCGTAGATTTTTGTAGAAAATTCCAAATCTCATTTTTGACAATTACTCCGAAATTTCTCTATGGACCACTAAAATATTACGGTGAACCCCCAATCTTCTATGATTTTGTATGAAACCCCAATAATATTACATGGAAACCTTGGGTGTATATAGGCCCCTGTTGTGAACTAACGCAGTAGACGAAAGCGATCACATATATAGAACATTTGGACAGTTTTTACACGCTTTATTTCAAGAAAATAAAACACTTGCACGAATGCAATAAAATAAAATAAAAGAATTGTATAAAAAGCTTACACGCCCCGTACTTTGCCAATCGTCTTTAATGAAACTCATATATATATATATATATATATATATATATATATATATATATATATATATATATAGTTGGAATGATGTGAGTTTGTGACCCTGGGTTTCACGCCAGGTCTCAAACTCACATCAATCCAACTAAATATGTTAGCTCTATCACTGATATTGCTCGAGTCTCTTCTTCATCTTTGAAGAAATCGTTCAATATATGCTGCCGTAAAGATAGACAGATGTCACGTAAACGGCTCAGTATTCTTTTCTTCGTTATCAAAGAAATCCTCCTGTTTAGCTACATTCTGCCCATATTTTGGAATGCGTCCTTGGCCATCCCAATATGTCTAAGGATCTCACAGTCGCATTTGCCGTCCTCTGTCAGAACACTTCCCAGATATCTGCCTCACTAGCACTTTAAACTGAGATATGTATTGATGAGCTATTTCCTAAAACTATACTGTTGTTAGTTTTTCTTTAGATTCATTTGTATCAATAACGATCGGTGCTTAAGTTATTCAAGACAATTTGCAAGCCGATAGGAATAAAAGTGGGCGTGTTTCTACACTACGATAGCCAATCGAAATCCTAACGAGTACCACGTGATTTATTTCTGTAATTCACTTTCTAACTCCTCGACGAAGAGAGTACATTTTCGGTTTCCATGCTGATGTCTTAACCTATCAGTTTTCTTCCTGAAGTGCTGCAATTAGTGTCAAATCCTAATGTCTTTGATGACTGCACTGGTTTTATCGACATTCTTAGAAGCTGGACCTTAAACAAAGAAAGAAATAACTCTCTCTCTCTCTCTCTCTGGGCAGAGGCGCCAGATGCAGATGTTATTAATCTGTTACCTTACAATAAAAAAAATGGGTCACAAGTTTTAATGTGGGTTATCCGTATCCCCCTCCGTTAAAGATCCTGATAATATGGTTGAATTTTTATGGTTGTGAAATGGAAAAGTACTGGCTTCAGGGCGGTTCGTTTGATACAAACAAGATTTTCATATTTAGAGAGTTAGTATGTTTTGTTTTGTTTTATTTACGGCATATGAGTTATTTAATGCCGACAGTGTTTATTGCTGTTATGTTTTTTTTTTTTTCCAAAAATGTATTGCTTCTATTAAAACCATTTTTACACGTCCATAGTGTTTTGACCCCGTTTGGGGGTTAACAATTTGCCCATTGCTGGGACCTTAACAGGTGCTACCGCCCAGGGCAGGGTTGAACCTGGGAACACCAGCAATTAAGAGGTTATTTCACGCTCCTCAAAAGCTCCTGATCAGAGACCTTGCTGCCGGATAGAGTTTATTTTCATGCCCAGGAACTGAGATTTAGTATAATTCTCATTAGTTGCTACTAATATTGTGACTATCATGCAATGCTAAACTTTACTGTCACATTCGAAAATTTTGCTGCTCTCACGTAAGGAATTGACCCATGAATCTTTGCATGCAATATGGCTTGTATATATCGCTTTGGATACTACTGAAACATAGCCTATCTGTGTCCACATGCACCCATCACTTCAAAGTCTCTACTACACAATATGATAATTGCTAATAGAAATTATTTTAAAATGTTTCATCTGTAGAAAATGCGATCTAAAAACTGGCAATAATTAAAGTTATACAAAGACATCTAGATAAATATGCGATTGTCTCACAATCTTCAGGTGGTATAAAGGGCGAGATACTCAATTTCATATTGCCCACTCGGAGAATGTTTTTTTCTGTAAATAATAAATAAAAAAAACGTCTTACATAGGATATACCTCAATCACACATTCACGGAAACTCAGTTGCCAGCTATCGGAAATTAGTGCCATCAGAAAATACATTAATATGCAGCATAAGAGTCATATTAACGATAGAAACATATTCACGAACAATAATAAAATGACAGAAAAATCAAATAGTAAGAAAAGATTTACGATACTTGAATCAATACTCATACAACAAAAGCAATAATCAATAAATGAATAAAAAATAGAGTTTAAGAACTCGATTCTTTAAATGTATAAAAAAATATACCTCAAGTCTTGCTGACGTCACACCAATCTTTGGTTATATCACAACAGTCAGTATACAGGAAAATACTCGTTGACAACACCAATATACTACACCACGAAAATAATAAACAAAAAATACAGATTCGCAAAAGCAACCAACAGTGAACAAAAGTTATTACGATTGTAATAGCAACGTTTTGAATTGGATTTAAAATTAACATTTAATGACATTTTAAATATCTACCAATTTTACCATATATATGCTTCTAATGCTCTGGATGGAGTGGCTTCGGGATATTAGTCATGGCTCGTGGGGGCAGAGTCCTATGAGTAAAAGAGAAACTCGGATGAGTTCCACCACGGTATATGTGATGCCAACCAAGTGAACAATAGTTATTACGATTGTACGTTTTGAATTGCATTTAACTAACATTTGATGCCATATAATATATCTACCAATTTTATCATTGTTGAGGCGCACCCACCTTCTGACTGATAATGGACTTGTCCCTCTACGATATAAGTCAGTGCTAGAGATAGTAGTGTGTAGTGTGAAGGATCCGGTTACCATTACATAGTAGACTTTTGACTGTAGACTTTTGCTATTGTTACTTACTAACCGGCGTTCCTTATTACTAATCACTCTGTTGTTAATTACCTCTTACAAATATACCAGTATTTATCCCTACAACTGTGTTTGTCTTTATTCGAATACACACACGCGGGGAACACTCCCAACAACTCAACAATCATATATATGCTTCGAATGCTCTGGCTGGAGCGGCTTGGGGATAGAAGTTATGGCTCGTGGGGCACAGTCATACGAGTAAAAGAGAAGAGTTCCACCGCGAATTATGTGATCAAGCAGCGAAATATGTGATCAAGCAGCGTTATATCGAGTCTCGATTCGTTACCTCTTCGTCAACGAGGCTCATTGGAACAGTTAGTATGACGTTTGCCTGATAACGTAACTGTCTGATTTTCAATTCTCGGTAGTGGATGCGCACTGCTGATGAGTCCCAAATATAGGACGAAACGGATGTCCATTGCTTTCTATTGATGATTCTTACAGACTCAATGAATTACTTAATTATAATTATCTCAACTCCTCCTGATTTCCATCAATTATATATAATATTTTACTGGTTAGCTCCCTTACATAAGGACGCTTGTTTACAAAAAATCCATAACTACAAAGGATAAATATAATATTTTAAAATAATTATAACAGAGCCCTTTTACGCGTGTTTTTAAAAATCACCATCACAATGAACACAGTTACAATAAGTTTGTCTTTGTAATTCAACCCTGAGAACGGTCTCGGAGGTGATCGAAAGTACTTGTCTATATTATTCAGTGAAACATATTTGAATATATATATATATATATATATATATATATATATATATATATATATATATATATGTTTCATTGAATAATATAGACATATTTTTATATTGATCCTTTCCACTTGTCGATTCAGTGTCTTGATGATAAGATGAAATTCACCAAGGAAGGTGCCGTACCTTTTTCTAACCCAAATATTTTTGATCTTCAGGAGTATATATATATAGATTTTGACATGTGGACAAAAACAATTACCCACAACAAAAATGCATTCTTGTTTCGATGCTTTATTTACATCTCGGCTAGTGGGAACTAAAATGGTTATGGACAATTCTCGAAGTTCTAACACCGGAAACTCATTTTTGTATAAAGCCGGATCACACAGAAATTAACTCATTTTTGTACACAGACCCGCTCTAAATTTTTAATTTTCATATTCATATATATTAACCAATCAGCAACATCAGATGAGACCCACGGCTTTCATTTAATTTGCCGGTGATCAAGATTTTTTATTAGCTATTAGTTATTTTGTTTTTATCTATCTATCTATCTATCTATCTATATGAAAATAAGAGAGACCGTAAACGTTTTTGGTTGTAATGTGGATGTTTGTTTTTTAATATTACGTTTTATTTTTCATATTTTTGCTACATGGGTTTCCTGTCTCGCGACTCTCATCAGGCAAAAGGTGGAGATTTCTACATATTATTAAAAATAATTAATTTTTTCTCATGTTTTTCGATGTTAAATATTCTCGATATGAGACATTCTCTTTCTTGTGTGTTAGATCCACAATTATTTCCACTCTGTAGCCCCTAAACTAATTTGGAGCTCAGCCGTTACCTCGCCTCAAAATCATCATTGGAATAATACTATTAGACAACCAACAAGTCATTACTGACCTGTGTATGTGTTGTAGCACACCCACATTCCTATAAATACATTAATGAATACTGTATGTGTTGGTCTGCCGGCCCGCAGTTGGAGATTCATCTTCAACTCTCTGCTTCGAAGGACAGAAACATCTACACGACCCCGTTTTATACGCAGTCTACGGGGAATTTTTAGCTGAGCCTACGGGCTCAGGAACCCCACATTAAATTAGACCTTGTGCCACATCTGACTGCGTGGGGCAGTTGGTAGATACCGTCTGCCAGCCCGCAGTTGGAGATTGTGGGATTCACTTGACTCATTTCTAACAGTTGACTACTTGAAACAGACTGTAGTATGTTGACTACAATGTCGACTTTTGATGAATAAAAGTGATCAATATAGGGGACAGAGATTATTTAAATATAAATATAAATGTAGACACTACAGTCAACACTAAGTAGCTACAATATGTTTCATATTAAGGTATGGTAAAGTGTAGTTTTGTTCTCTTTCGTTGGTGAAATTCAATCCAGTTTTGTTCTCTTTCGTTGGTGAAATTCAATCTAGTTTTGTTCTCTTTCGTTGGTGAAATTCAATCCAGTTTTGTTCTCTTTCGTTGGTGTATTCAATCTAGTTTTGTCTGTCAACAATTTCTGTCAGTGGGGCGTCATTTGGGTGTATTAATACGGCATGGCATTGGCAAAATGTCGGAAATATGTAGCGTTTTCTGTGGAATACGCAAATTCCAAAATATCTAGGAAAAATCATGTCAGTCCTCGTGCATTTGACTTGCTAAGCATTAACATAATTTATATCCATATATATTTAATTGTATATAATTAATTTATGTAGCCCAGAATACTTAGGTGAAGAAGAGAAATACATTGAAAAAACATATAGACGTATTCGCTACCTGACGATAATGGGTATGTCCCCATTCACATAAATACAGTAGTAAATACTGTATGTTGGTCTGCACTTGGAGATTCAGTATGGAATTCATTTACTTCTAGCAATTTATTACTTCTTCTACGCGCCGCTGGCGAATCTTATGTGTTGTTCTTGTCCTAAGTATTATCGTTCATTACCAACATTCGTGTGATTATTCTGTTCAGTAGCCTTCCTTAGATTACAGCACTACCCAAATCAGTTCATCCTGAACGTGAGAAAACGAACGTATCAAAACCCACAAATCCCAAATCTGAACACCGACAATAGCACTTTTAACATCGACAACACAAAATTTATAGTCGTACCCTCTAGCACTCTAGAAAATAATTTAATTATCCCCGATACCAGGGTCTTTACTATATCCTCTAAGACAATCGGAGATCTAATTAGTAAGAAAAATAAACCAACATCACTTCAGATACCCGGATTTATCTAATAAAGTTCTTGCTATGTAAAAACTCTGATGATGATGAGACATCTTGAAATCTAAAAGCCAGGGATTTATGTTTGGACAACTCTTTAAACTTGATCAGAAGAATAAAACTGGCTTTTGATTTTACAAAAACCACTTTAATTAAAAAAAAAAAAACGTACAATCTTTTACGTCGAAACTACAACGAGGAAATCCTGATGAATATTTTATCTACAGGGTGGTCCGAAAGTCTTGTCATCCCCTACCAACGACGAATAATGGCTTAAACGATTTCAAATCAAGATCCCTTTTTCACGCGTGTTAAGACTGTGCTTTTGTGAATTCGGAAGACCGTTTTCGTATTAACTTCTTGGGTAATCGTAGCACAGATGCCTCCTCCTTTGTACATGTGTCCCTTCGCGTTGAGGTTCGTCCTGTCCTCTGTTTGTCCTTAACTGATTCTGTGAGAAACAGTTTATGTTCCCATCGCCGTATCGTACTCCTCTTCTGAGGAGCTGGTTTGCTGAATCTTGCAGTGAAGTCAATCGCACATCTTCAATGCTCTTTCCAGAATGCATACGATCATGTGTCCATACACTTGCATGCAGCCTCTCTTCCAAACTGTAGGAGATCATGTCAGCCATCTGGTGTGTAAAATTATATTATGTTGGAGTGACAAAACTTTCGGTTCACCCTGTACAATGTACTGAGTGTAGATTTTCAAAATGGTGGACTTTAGCTTCCAGACATTTATTAATACGGCGAAATGTACTGGATTCAGTTTATTCACTTCACTGACGAATTATGGTTTAAGAGATTTTAAATCAATATCTTTTGTCATGTGTGTTAACATTCTGCTTTTGAGAATTCCTTGTTCGGAGGACCGTTTTCGTAGTAACTTCTTTGGGTAATCGTAGCACAGATGCCTCCTCCTTTGTCTATGTGTCCCTTCGCGTTGATGTTCGTCCTGTCCTCGGTTTGTCCTTCATTAATCCGATGAGAAGTACCATTTATTCCGGTCTCAATAGTAAATTCGGCATTGCTGACAAAGTTAACCTGGCCGTTGGTCTCGAAAACGACCTCCAACCTGTGGTTGACTGGTGCAGAAATGGTTCTGAATTTGAATGCATCCAAGACGAAATTGCTGTCATTTACTCACCATAGAGAAATGTCTCTGCCTTCTATCAACATCGTTGATGCTCAACTTCACAAGAACGGCTCACTACGCCTTCTTAGTCTGACCTGAGCGGAGAACGTTAGACTCAATTCGTTGATTCAATTGCTCCATTTCTGCTAGGAAAGTTGGCTCTCTGTCACACCAGAAGATTTTTCTCGTCTGAGTCCATCCTTCACATCTACAAATTTAACATTCGTTCTTGTATGAAATAATGTTGCCATATATGGTCTGGTGCCCCCGCTGTTCATTTCGTGGTTCTTGACAAAATCCAAAGAAGGATATGCAATGTGATCGGTCCTGACTTGGAGTCTCGACTCCAGTCACTTTCTCACCGACCTAATGTGGCTTCCCTCTGTGGTTTCTATAAATATTTTCATGGTATTTACTCTGACGAGCTATTTTCACTGATGCCCGACTGCCTGAATTTAAGCGTACTACAAGTTTGGCGCCTCAGTCCCACCCCTTCTACTTCAACAGCTTCTTCTCTGGCACTTCCCGACAGTGGAACTCCCTTCCTCTTTCTTGCTTCCCTGATAACTATAATCTTCAAAAATTTAAATGTAATGTCAATCGACAACTTCTGATGCCTTGATTCTCGTTCTTGCTTTTCTTTTCCTCCGTTTTTTTTCTATCCTTTCCTCAAATACTCCCCCACCCCACAAATACCCAGTATTTTCCCTTACTTATACTCCCAGTAGCCACCTGTTTCCTAGTGGTACTCCCGCCTTACTTGGAGTGAAAAAAGAAAAGAAAAAAGAAACAGTTTATGTCCCCCATCGCAGTATCGTCCTCTTCTGAGGAGCTGGTTTGCCAAATCTTGCAGTGAAGTAATGTCGCACATCCTCACTGCTATTGCCAGAATGCAAACGATCTTGTGTCCATACACTTACAAGCTGACTCTGTTCCAAACTGTAGGAGCTCGTGTCAGCCATATGAAATAGAAAATTATATTATCTAGGGGTGACAAGACATCCACTAACTTGTCTATACACACGTCAAAAAAACACTATATTTCATCACCAATCTTTATTAAATCCGTTCTTAAAGTATCTAACGCATGTTTATTTATCATAACCGGTGTTTACGTAAAATGTCCTCAAATAAACATGCAGACAACCACCAAACATACTAATGCATACTAAACACACACGCGCGCGCGCACACGTGCACACGCGCGCGCGCGCACACACACACACACACGCACGCGCGCGCGCAATTGGATATACATTCTCAGCCGAATCTCGGACAGACAAACTAGAATTCTAATACACTCAGATACAAAAAGCAATATTAACTTTTTTTTTACCGCTGGGCTTGGAATCCAGTAAATTTTGGAGCTTTGAAAGGACACGTCATCTCGGCTTGAGTTCTGTACGCAACAAATTAAACTGGCGCTGCTTAACAAGTCAACTGCACACGAAGCATGCTTAGTTAAGGAAAATCAAACCCCACAAAATTAAAACTATCACAATTTATTCTCTATATGAATCATTAATAAGAGTGAAACATATTAGATTAATTAACGTTTCCTATTTATCCCAACCTTCTCTCGGATTTAGATGCATTTTTGATCCCAAAATATTTTTGTCCTTTTTTGTTGTGAGGAACCCGCCGCCAAAGTTTGTAAATGAATTTTGATACATCCTGTATGCATCCTGTATATATATGTAATCGGTCGGGTTTCGGTCCCGGCTTGAAGCAATCGGACGTCTAGCGACACTGAAGAGCTGTGATACAACGAAACAGTCTGTCTGTGAATGACAATATATATATACGCTCTCGAGAGAAAGGGTGTTTAAAAACAGCTGCTCCTACTGCTATTAATGTTTTCCTCTTCAAGTACGAATTAAGTTCTTCAGGAGACTGGCGTATTTCGTATTAAAAACAAAAGTTGAATTTTCCCTTTCTCTCTGCAGTGCGACGATAGCCTAGGGGTAGGGTCTCTGATGTTTCGATCCCGGCTTGAAGCAAACGGATGTCTAGCGATATTGAAGAGCTATGATACAGCGAAATAGTCTGTCTGTGGATGAAAATATATATATATATATATATATATATATATATATATATATATATATGTGTGTGTGTGTGTGTGTGTGTGTGTGTGCGCGCGCGCTTTTGGTTGATTGTTGGTGCGTATGTGTGTGTGTGTAATATGTTATGATCTGTGCGTGTGTGCCAACTAGTCCTTAAAACTGTGGAAAAATAAGTAAAATTACCTGCGTGTGTGGGGTTTTCGATCAGACGTTGGAGGCGGAGTGTTTTTGACATGCTGGTTTTCCAAAGCAAACTCTGGTTTTTGTAATCGTTTTACCGGAAGGTGTAAGATGGGCAGGTGTGCCACCTTGTTACTTAAGGCCTGCTTTCCCTCCCTTCTCCACTTTTCCTTTGTGAGAAAGATTTATGAGAAGAGAGTCGTTCCGTGATTCTCCCCACATAGTTAACTGATCCCTATTTGGATTTGGGTCGCGAGATAGGCAGTGTTTCGCAACACTTACTGTACCGGATCGGCTTCTAGTTACCTTTAGAGTCGAAAGGAATTTTCGACTAAACTGTCATCTTTTTCCCACCGAAGTATTATCGAAATCTGACAAAGCATTATTCTTGTCCCGATTCCCTACTGGCAACATAGAACTTTTGTATTCCACCTTGTTAATTAAAACTGTCACCATACTTATGTCAGCAAGGAATACCTTAAATGCAAACGCTTTGCTGAAAGGGATCGGCCTGTAAACTCTCCACATTGCAATAACTATTGAGAACTACTAAGGCCTCTTTTTATGACATGTCTATGAACAAGGAAGGCAATTTGAAAAAAAAAGCAACGATTTAATCACATGCATAACGTGTTGCTCTGAGGAAATTCCTATTGAACCAGTGGAATATTTTACGTCACCAGTGCAAAACAGGTGTATTCGGTTTTTACAGGCATGTAGAAAACCTTATAATTACATTTCTTTTTATGTTTCATTTAGAATATTTCATGGTATTTCCATCTTTGGAACGGGCATTGAAGGCGATGTGCTAAAATATTGATTTTAAAATCAATTCTTCATCCAGCTTTTACATAAAGAGGGTTACGCACACTGAACAATATTTTATATTTGCAAACTATGTATGCTGGCGGCCTTATAATTATTTTCAGCTCTTCCCACATCCACACACAAGCACCCACACAAAGACACACACACACACACACACACATATATATATATATATATATATATATATATATATATATATATATATATATATATGATTGAATTTCCCCTAATATTATCAATGTATGTGCTTATAAAAGTCAGTAAATTTCAAAATAAGTTATTCTAAAATTCGCTTCAAAATGAAACAGAACAAGGGACTTTAATTTAATCTAATTCTATAATTGAATTTGAAGTTTTTAGCTTCTGTTTTTGAAATATGGTAATTCCTGTGTAGCGATGGAACCATATTTTTAAATAAGTAAATCTATAATATTTATGCTCTATAGATTTGCATTGAGAACTGTTTTGTAAAACTAAAAATAAATAATCAGAACACCGGTATATATCTCTTATTGTTCTTTCTCTTTTATTTATATATATATATATATATATATATATATATATATATATAACAAGAGAGAGAGAGAGAGAGGTGTATATAAGTGTTTGTGAGTCTGTAATTATATTTTCTTTGTCATTAATTTTATGCACAATATAAAATAAATTTTCCAAAAAAATGAGGATTAAATATCCGAGTATAAAATTGAAAATATCTACGTGTACTCGCGTATCCTGCTTATTTGACCCCAGTAAATGAATGCATAGTTTGATCAAATGTGTCACCAGGGTCAACAATACATACACTAATTTTATATCTCGTGTATGATGCGACCCCCTTAAAATTAGCTACAAAATTAGGTCTTCAAAAGTCGCATGATACGCGAGTATATACGGTCATTAAATGTATTGCATTTATGTTGATTTATGTTTTATGAAAACCTTAAGGCAACTTTTTTTAAAAAACGAAGTAAAAAAAAATACTGTAACAAACTGTAAAAAACTTAAATTGCTATTACTATAAGCAAATATTCTTAGAAATAATCGTTTATAAAAAAATAATTTCCAAGTGTTATGATTTGGGATTAAGAAGCTTTTTAAGTAATTGTTGTGGATTCTGGGTTGAAATCCGGTACCGCCAGGAATGAATATATGAAAATAATGTATTAACGTAATAATACAAACTGGTAAAGCAGGTTAGTAGTTCCAGGAATACGTGTTAGTAGCAAAATATATATACAGTCTTTGGTATTGAAGTATCACTGTATGACTTCTTACTACGTGCTTGCTCACTGTGACTCCTTCAACGCTGTTACCTCACCCCTCACTCTTCCGGTTACCTACAACCTTTTACTCTGTCACTCTGGACTCGACTCGATTCGACTCATCGGTCTTGCTCTCTTTTACTCTCGTCTCGCTCGTGCAGTAGTATATGTATATACTGGGTGAGTTCATTTGTATAAAAAGGGGTGGACCCCTCAACAATAATGTTTAGCAAATTTTCTACCATTAAAAATTTAAAAAAAAATTTCTATTACTTATAGACTTATAAAATTAATATTACTACGTTTCACATTAATTAATGGGTTTTAAAAACTTATGTTTAATTCGATTAAACTGCGATCCCACTTCGTATGATGTCTCATCGTGTTTCCTTCTATATGTGACGACTTATACTGATGTCTTCCTGTGCAATTTTGTTTTTCACGACTTAAAACATTTTCTGTGATTTTGCTTCTTTTAATATATATATATATATATATATATATATATATATATATATATATATATATATATAAACTTTGCTTTAATTCTCTCATATAAAAGTCTTCGAGGATTTTTTTGCTTATTATTATTTTGGTGTAATATAAATGCATTTTAGCTAATATCTGTCTAAACCGTGAATGTGGACATCAGTGTGACTTTAAATGCTATAAGTTTGAACTATACTCATCTAAGTTATATGTAAGTCTTCTCGAAAACATCGTCGTTCTAAAACCAACATACGTATTAACATATTTATTAGAAATGCACTCTTATAAAGGACCTCCTTCTCACTTAGCTTACCAGACTGAGAGGTATGAGCTTTCCTTAAAAAGGAGAAAATGTGAGGTTTCTTTCGTTGACGTTTATCGTGGCTGAGCAGAAAAGTATACTGATATCAAATGATTGTTTTCCCCTACGATTTCCATTTTTATTTCCCGAGCGAATTAGTTAAATAGTAGAGTAGACTTAGTTATTTTGCTTTGATGGGGTAAGCAATCTATGGAAAGAAATTATCTGCACTAATGAATGAGCCTGGTATGGGATAGGACTCGTCAAGCCATCTTGCCCTAGCTGCAATGCCCCTTCAACACTAATTGCTTAAGAGATTCGCAACGTGTCTTTGTGATGTGCTCACATATCTATAACTTTACCAAAGGCGTTATACTATGGATTTCTGACGAGTTTCTCATAGCATTATTTTCTAGAACGTTCGATTCTTGCTGGGTGCGACATGCGTGTGGTTTTATATTTCGTAAATAGTTCTAATAATTCAGGTCCATGTCATATTTTCAAAATTTTTATATACAGTTTTTTGCATATTTTTTTTCAAACCTTAGACGTCAAAATCAGCTTTTGATTTATACGATAAAGTACAAGACTGACCTTTTATGTTTAAAAGTCAATTGAAACGAGCAAATGTCGGTTTTGTTTATCCGGTGTCAGAAAGGAATTTGTAATGAGTCTCAAATTCTTCAAACATTTGGGAGATTGAGAAATGGAGATGAAGAAGGTATGGAACGTGCAAAGGACCTTTTTTTTTTCTTTTAAAAATTCGAAAAAATGGTTTTTGCCTTTTGATATTCAAAATTCGAATCGTGAAGCGTTAGTGCTTTCTGACATTTTTACGATGACGAAAAGTGCATTTTGAAATAAAAAATGCACCTTTGTTATGCATCTCTAATTTTTCTGTTTTTGTTGTGGTTGCTTTCTTTGTTTTCATTCTATTCTTTTCTTTTCTTTATACTAACATATCTATCTATCTCATTTTGCGTTTTCTTCTTTTCCTATGATTCCTTCTTTCTCTCTTTCTTATTTCTTTATTTCTGATTTTCTACCTCTCTCACTTTTTTCATTCTCTCTTTCGATGTATGGATTCCTTGTCTTTCTTTTTTTCTTTCACTTGGTTTCTCTTTTTGATATTCTTTTACTTTTTCTTATTTTTCTTTTTTCTCTTTCGTCTTTCTACATCCTCCTCTCTCTCTCTCTCTCTCTCTCTCTCTCTCTCTCTCTCTCACATACAATTTTTCTTTCTCCTTGCAAGCCCTCCTCTTTGTTTTTCTTTTGAAATTATTTATTTTTCTTTCTGTTTTTCTCCTTTTATTTCTCTAATTTTCTTTCTTTTTCTTTCTCATTTCATGAGAAATATTTATTTCTCTTTCTGTTCCTTTCTCTTTTCTAATGCTTACACATTCCTCTCTTTCTCATTTCTCGTAATTTTTTCTCGCTTTCCCAGATTTCTTTTTTTCAGTTCATTTTTTTCTTTTACTCTTTTATTCTTTTCTTATCTGCCACATTTCTTTCTCTACAACTCCTTTTCTTTCTTTCCGATTCTCTTTTTCTCACTACCTTATTTTCTTTTTGACTTTTCCCTCTTTTTTTTCCCTTCTTTCTTCGTCTCTTCTATCTTTTTATCTCTCTTTTTTCTCTTTCAAACTTTCGTCTTTCTCTCTATTATTTTTCTTGTATTTATTGCAATGCTCACATACAAACCTTTTCCCTTGAATGCATAAATGCAGAATTGTGCCACACCCATTCCAGTAATTTCTTTCGTTATTTTTTCTTACTCTTTTCCCGCTGTCAGGTTCAGAGGAACACGGATTGATCATTAAGATCGATAAACGTATCAATTGGCGTTCGGGAACTGTCACTGGCTTCCCAGCATATTCAGACTCTTCACCACCACCTCTTAAAGACATATATAATTAATGAGATCGAATATCGATAATTCCCAACTTGTCCTGGTCCAGTTTAAGAGAGAAAGTGAAAGTGAAAGTGAAACAAAATGGTCGCCTTGTCGTGGATCAGTGGTTTGCAAACTAGTCGCACAAAACTCTTGCAAGTTTTTGTTTTTGCACCAAACAAAGATAAGCTTAATAAATATTAGGAACGACAGCGTGTCTTCTGTAAAGCAATGATTAGAAAGCGAATCTAGTTAAATCATAACCGCAGCTGCTATGAGTTCAGTCTTAACTGAGGCTTTACTTTTGTAGCCATATGCCAGACTAATGCAAGTTTAGTAAATATTAAGAACGAAAGATAAAGCATAGAGATCAAGTTGAATAAAGACAGAAAGTAAGTACAAAGGAAAGTTGTAAGAAAGAAAGTAAGAAAGAAAGAAAAAAAGAAAGAAAGAAGACAATAGGAAATTAAACCAACCAATAAGAAAGAAAAGAAGGAAAGAAAAGGAATAAGTAATAAAGGAAGGGATGAATTGATGATAAAAAAAAATAAAGTAGACAGTTTCAAATGAAAGAAATCAAAAAGAAAGGAAAAACAAAGAATAAACAGCGACACATGAAAGTTATCAAGAAGGAAGGAAGGAAGGAAGGAAGGAAGGAAGGAAGGAAGGAAGGAAAATTAAAGGAACCAATAAAAGCTACCAATATGAAATAAAAGGAACAAAAAGACGGGAGTAGGAAGGAATAAAAATAGTGATAAATAAAGTGATCCAAAAGTATAAAAGAAAGCAGTTGCAAATGAAAGCAAAAAAAGAAAAGACGGGAGAAAGAAAAAGTAAGCAGTAATAAATGAAAGCGATCAATACGAAGAAAAGAAAGAAACAATGGAAAGAAAAGAAGAAGAAATGAATGAAACTGCGATAAAGAAAAACAACCCAAAAGAAAAAGATTGAATGAAAAAAGAAAGCTAAATACATATGTATATGAAGAAAGAAAAATCGGTCAGAAATGTATCGATTAATGTTCACTTGCTTCCAAGTGGGACCGGATATCTATTTATTCGCTTCATTCATTGAGTGGACAGCATTTCCAAATCAAATATGCTCCATTGTCGACAACCATGGGTCGATCATTGGGAATTGATTGCATTCAAAATGTTTTTTTTAATGCTCTCTCTTGACCGACTTTCCGGCTATAACTCTCTCTCCAGCTGTCTATATTTCCATAACTGTTGCCCTTCTTACTATGATGGGTTCGATCTCAGGTTTCTGTTACTCTGATAATCGCCAGAATAAAGAATGGTGCAGGGACGTTAAAATCTTTCTTTTTCGTCTGGCAAGTAATAAATTCTTCTTCGGGTTTTATAAGACATGTCCCTTCAGGACGTGGGCAATCATTGGTCTCTACAACTTCCAATCCTTAATAGCTATTAGCACTGTTTGTCTCTTTACTATCCCTTTCATTCACTGTTCGGCAAGACATTTACACAAGTAGTTTACTCGCTGTTTTCCTTTGCCCCGCTAACCTTTATTATATCTTATGCGCGTTAAATTCGCTAAGCTTCTTTTCCTCATTAGGTGACCTCGAAATATCAACTCTTTCTGATTTTAGGAATATTGTTTTTGTTTCCATTTTTCCTCTAAACATCCTCCTTCATTACATTGAGGTTGAAACCCGTATAGAGAATAAGGTAAATATCTTTTTCTTTTTTATGGTATAATCCTTTCTATACACGTTCTATTCTGAACTGTATATTGAGCACATTTTTAGATATCTGTGTTTGATCTGAATTGTTCCTGCTTAACTACATATTTCATATATATATATATATATATATATATATATATATATATATAAAGTGGATATGAAGTCAACACTCAGAGGCGACATGCTGTTTCATGCTAGACGCAATCATCCTGACGATTGCGTCTAGCATGAAAACAGCCTGTCGTCTCTGAGTGTTGACTTCAATGTTCACTTTTATATTTATATTTACATACGCTCTATCTCTGATATTGAGCACTTTATCCCGTAAATATAACATACATTAAAACCTAATATATATATATATATATATATATATATATATATATATTATAGTTGGAACCATATTTTTAAATAAATAATTATATATATATATATATATATATATATATATATATATATATATATATATAGCCTTCCTTGAGGTGAATCATCGCACTTTTCTTTTAATAATATCACACTATGCAAAGCAGTACAGCCGCTAAGACACGGGGCGTTGGGCACCTCGAGGCGGTGTAATGTTTAGCAAACATGTCTCGCTAGAACAATTGACGACTGAGTAGTTCGATCCTCACTGGGTGCCCGTTACTTGTGCTATATCTAAGCTACGGTTGGAAAATCACTAAGACACGGGGTGGGGTACTGAGTGTGAAAGATTAAAAAAAAATCAAACATTATTAACAAGCGGGAACGATAGAGCAGTAATAAAAAAAGACAGTAGATAACGATTGAAATTGCATTTAAACTTGTCAATTTCAATGTTGGCTGGAAAGCATGGAGCCAGAAGAAAGTTCCACAAGGGAGAGGTGCTAGAAAATAAATTGTTAGCTTAGAATTAATGGTTACGTCTAGCTAATTCGACTGTGAACTGATGAGGTCTTCCCACCGACCTATTACTGCGCTTAAATTCTAGGTACTACGGCGAAGAGTAATGCAAAAATATATCCATGAAAACTGTCTGACACACTAGCAATATCTAGTCCTTGAGAATGACTGAAATAGTCGAATATACTAAAAAGAAATCGGAAAAAAACCATTAACTTCTGACCGTTTATCTATATTTTTCATCCAGATATATAACATCCTATTTGATAACTGGAAATATCAAAGTAAATATTAAATGCATTGACCTTGCTGGTTGAACTTAACGATTTTTTAAGGAATTCGTTCTGCGTATATATATATATATATATATATATATATATATATATATATATATATTTAGGAATTCATTCTGCGTAAATATATAACAAGTAAAAACATCGATGCTGTGGTTAACAAGCCTGTCTCGCTATATCAATTAATACTCAGTAGAGAGTTCGGTCCTCAATAGGGTCTCCATACTTTCGACTTTGTTCCACATCCAAGCTTTGACAAGTAAATCACTATATACTTATATACCATCGGTTGTTATATTTTCAACAGCAGCGCCCCCCCCCCTAGTTTGTTGGATTGTACAGAACTTTCATGCCTTGGGGATAGGAAACATTTGAAACGGTTCCAATAATCCAATGTAAAATCTTAGGTTGATGTTTGACAGCTGACGTATTTCGTTAGAGTCAAATAACTATGTAACGATAAGGAAAAGGCAACAGACATGTTACGCATGCCGCTTGAGTGACAGCTACAAACAAATAATTGGCTTTAAGGACTGAAGCAAAGGAAATATAATGTAATTTCTAATTATTTCTGAGTGCATTCTCACAATTGTTTTCAATTTTTAATATAATCACAAAATTACGAAAAGATGACAGGATTAGTTGCAGAAATACTCGTCTTTTTGGTGTGATCATATTTTGGGGAAAAAAAGCTACAGCTATGAATCTCACAAGAGTAGCTTGGTCATAGCATCATCGCTTGATATCACCAATAAAAATTTTAGGGACTTTCTACATATAAAAATGCTCATCATCATCAATTCAAAAGAAAAATGAATAAATAGGTGTATATATATATATATATATATATATATATATATATATATATATATATATATATATATATTTGTGTGTGTGTGTGTGTGCGTGTATGTGTGTGTGTGTGTAAGTGGACATTAAAAGTAACTCAGAAGCAACAGACTGTTTCATGCTAAACGCAAACGACATACATGAGGATTGCGTTTAACATGAAACAGTCTGTCGCCTCTGAGTGCTGACTTCAATGTCCACTTTTATATTTGCAGGCGATTTATCTCTGATATCAGTACTTTATCTCATAAATATAGCATGCTTTAAAATTATACATATATATATATATATATATATATATATATATATATATATATATATATAGAGTGTGCAGCTTATATTTTATATCATAAAGAAACAATTTATACAATTAATTAGGTAGCAATGTTAATGTGATTAATGGTGAAATCACCTCGCTTACAGGACTTAATGACATATTAACTTACTATCAATTCTTCGAATAATATGTTCCTTATATTCGAGTTATTGTCAGATGGAAGACACACGCCAAGTACAATCGACAATTTCAAATTGTTATCTTCAGGTCAAACAAATATATTCAAATGTCAATCAGTAACATAATTATTTTAAAAAAAAGCATTTTTTGGCCTACACATATTTCGTCTTAGTGTTTGCCTCTGTATGGGTAAATTGCGCCCTGAAGATGACAATTTGAAATTGTTGAAATTACTTAGCATGTGTCTTCCATCTGACAACATCTCAAATATAAGGATCTTATTATTCAAGGAATTGTCTCATCCAGTCCTGATAGCGAAGTGATTTCGTCATTAATCACATTAACATTGCTATTTAATTCTTTGTGTAAATTTATCCCTTCTCATATATATATATATATATATATATATAAACTCGCCAACTACGTGTGCGAGTTGAGGGGAAATAATAGAGGCCCAAACATAAAGTGGAAGATATTAAGACAGAACTAGCGACTACAGTTGTGCCGGGAGGAGAGTTTGACCGCTGTTGCTTGTCCGCGTCGCGGAGTATTGTTGAATGGAAAATCTGTGATAATGTCCAAATGTAGGCATATTAATAAATAAATTCTCGACCTTTAGGAACCCGGATGAAGGTTAACAAAGGAAGAAAAGAGTAACAGAAAATGAGAAGGGAGGAAACGAGAAGAAATGAGAAAAGATTTTTATTTTATTTTATTTTTTTTTAAATTTTCTTTTGCCATACTCACTCCCCTTCTGTGAACTTTCTAATCGCAATATAATGTTGCGGGACTTTGGATAATGTAATTTGCCTCACCATCTGATGATACCTTACGGTTGAAACACGTCTGGTGATGAAGGTGAAGATTTTATTCATTTTATTGTATTAACCATAATCTACAGATTCCATTCTAAACAGTATATTGAGCACTTTTTTAAATATCTCTATTTATCCCGGAATCGTTCCTGCCTACTACATATCTAGTATATATATATATATATATATATATATGTGTGTGTGTGTGTGTGTGTGTGTGTGTGTGTGTGTGTGTTACAATGAATCATTCATACAAAAACTGAATTAGTAAAGTTAATTATATAAAATAGCGAAATCCCTTCGCTAACAAAATTTTAAAGTTGCTTTAACCTACTAATCACTCGATGAATGTTATGATCCTTGTTTTTAATTTATAAACTGTATTATGTCTTCCTTAAATTAGCAAGTACTTTCGACTGTACATTCAGTCATCTTAAGACATGGAAATTATTTTGTTTCGGTAAAATTCAGGTAGCATCCGACACGAGAAAATATGATGCTAATCGAATTTTTTTTTTTTAATGTGTTATTGAAAACGGATACAAACTTGTGGAGCGTGCAGTCGCAACGCTAAGGTTGAATTTTTTGAAAATTTAAAAGAGTGCGTTTTTTTACTAATATGGCAATTTGAGAATTTTTTGTCGTAAGAGTTTGTCAGTCAATGTGGCATGAACTAAATAGTTCAATAAATAGAATAATGTCTCAGTTGTTATCCCGAAAACCTGCACGTCGGGTCAGTTCTTTTAAATCAAATATGTGGTGCAGTTCAATTTATATTACAATGAATCATTCATACAAAAAGTAAATTAGTAAAGTTAATTATATAAAATTGCAAAATCTCTTCGCTAACAAAATTTTAAAGATGCCTTAACCTACCAATTACTCGATGAATGGTATGATTCTTGTTCTTTTTTTTTAATTATAAACTGTATTAGGTCTTCCTTAAATACGCAAGTACTTTCGACTGTACATTCAGTCATCTTTCCGAAGAAAATTGAATAAAAAGTAATACCTTTTTGCTAAAGATTTGGCCCAATATTTTATTGTTTATGGTGGACGTTTTCGGCTACGACAGGATGAAAAGGCAATATCAGTGCATGAAATATTTCAAGTGAAGAAAAACTGTTTCATTTGATCAAGCCCACTCGCTGAACGAGAACATCATGTACCCGA